>OZ010790.1:98249562-98571562 GCA_963932465.1 Maratus speciosus | reverse complement strand
TCTCCTGTTAATTTACTTCATATTTCGATAAGCAACACACGCAGTCTATTTATATTTATTGGAGGCACCGTCAGAAATGTATCTTGGATAATCTTCAAAGCTGCATTTATTTAACTAATTTAGATATAGTGAAGTGTATCGCAACATTTGAGCGCAGCTTGCAACACCGCATCTTACCGCAGTTTTTTAATAAAGTTTTTACCCTTCTTATTTGGGATTACAACTGTCGGCGGAGCACCTCACATCGCATTTATCACAGATAAGTATATTTTATCTTATTATTATCGGTTTGGCTTTCGTTTTTTATGCTATTTAAATAATGAGTACCGACTCAGAAGCTGCAAAAAAAGACTGCTGAAGAATTGGAAAAAGCAGCCATAAATTTTCGCGGCAGAGGTAAATCTGCTCTTACAAGAATAAACATTTTATTAACTCTGAGCAAACGTTTAATAAAATGATTTATCCAATAAATTAGAAAATTTAGAGACAGTTTACTCATACTTTGACAAATATGATGCTCAATTACCATCTGAAGCATCTAAAATTGATGATTTTGAGTAAAAATATTATGAAACCAAAGCCAAACTGCAAGCAGAACTTGAAAAAGTGTCTGTAAATATGCATGCACATTCTCAATTAAGAAACGATCAAGCTCCTGTTATTAATTCTAATGTCTCTAATAATTTTAAATTGCCGA
This sequence comes from Maratus speciosus, assembly GCA_963932465.1. NCBI lineage: Eukaryota > Metazoa > Arthropoda > Arachnida > Araneae > Salticidae > Maratus > Maratus speciosus. The sequence continues at coordinate 98,570,865 of OZ010790.1, read as the reverse complement.
AATTAAATATAGAGCAATTTAATGGTGATTTTAAAAACTGGTTGTCATTTAAAGATTTATATTTATCATTAGTGCATAATAATGACAGCATAAGTAATATACAGAAGTTCCAATATTTAAGAGGGCTATTAGGCGAGGAGCCAGCCTCTATAATTAAACACATTTCTATTTCTGAAAACAGTTATTCAAAAGCATGGAAAAATTGCTGTTGAGATATGATAAGAAAAAACAAATAGTTTCTACTTTAGTTAAAACATTCTTGGACGTTCCCCCCATTAGTCAAGTGCACGCATTTAACTTACGATGTTTATCAGATGTATCGGATGAAGTAATTAGAAGCCTTAAATCAATCGATGAAAAGGCATCTGGCCGTGACTTATGGCTAATTTATATTTTATTACAAAAGGTTGATTCTAAAACAAGGGAGGAATGGGCAAGATTTTCCTCAAACGAAGACTTTCCCTCTTTTGATCAATTTATTAAATTTATAAATGATAGATGCTCATCTTTAGAGTTGTATAAAAGTGAAAATGAAGATTCGCATAAACAAGAGAAACAATATAACGTTAATAGATCTTATTCCAGTGGCATTAGCAAATGTTTACTTTGTAAATTTAATCACTCACTTTACAAGTGCGTTAAATTTAAGGAATTAAACATCAGGGATAGGAGGCAGTTTGTTAAGAAAACAAGTTGTGTGCGAATTGTTTGTCTCACAAGCATAACACCTGGCAATGCAATTCCTCTTACTCTTGTCACAATTGAAAGCTTAAACATCATACTAGTTTATGCGAAAATAAACTGCAAAATTACGCGATATCAACTTCTCGTTCAAATGAAAGACAGAGCCACAAAAACAAGCCTGATTCAGAGGTCGTGTTGATTCCCGATAGAATAAAAAGGAAATTTCTCCTTTTATAAATGCAGTCCAAACATCTTTCGCACTTTTTCCCACTGCTAGTGTATATATTAATGATTGCTTGGGTCAAAAGCACACTTTAAGAATCATGCGTAATAGTGGCTCAGAGTCTACGCTTGTTTCTGAATCCTGCATGAAAGTGTTAGGGATTAAAAGGAAAAATGCTAGGTTTTCTGTGAAAAGTCTGTCTACTTCAAAGATCGCAGTAACTAAGGGTTACGTAATATTTGATCTTATATCAATACATAATGCTGACACCAAGTTGTCTGTAAAGGCATTTATCTTAGATTAATTAACCGCTCTGTTACCTGCGGAGAAAATATTTTTCGCATTTAAAGAATATAAATTTAGCGAACCCACATTTCGAGACACCAAAATAAAATGGACATTAGTTTAGGATCTGATTATTCCTTTTCTAATTTGCTTCCTGGTCAAGTAACAGATACGCAGAGCAATTTAATTGCTCCAAATTCAATTGTTGGTTTTCTCGTTACAGGGAAAATGCCACATCCTAGTACATCTCCAAATTCGATACATAATTTACATATTTATGAAATTAATATTGATAAAGAATTAAAGCGCTTTTGGGAAGTAGAAGAAGTATCTATTTATATAAAATCCAAGTCTCTGTGTGTCCCTCACGATTCCGGTAGGACCACCTCATTGAAATGAGTAATTGTTGAAAAATACTAAAGCAGGGTTACCACAGTAGCGCCAAATGTTGGCCAACTTGGCAATAGCTGGCTGATTTGGTGAAATTCCCATTTATAACTATTAATCTTTCATAAAGGAGGTCACCAAAATTTAATTTAAACTCCGCTCTTTTAAGATATTTTTTCAAAATCTATGGGTGAGAATTTAAAGTACATCTTTACATCTTCCTCCCGATGCTACTAATAAAATAACCGCCAATAGACGACGCTGTACTGTATGAGCTCCTAACTGCGCGATTTTTATGTGCTTTAGGTACTTTTCCAGTATAAGTGCCTTGGCGAAAAAAGAAATTTGTCAACATTTTCCCGGAACCTATCCACTGTTTCATTTTATATGCACATGCATTTTTTTTTCGATATTTATACGATTAAAAAAGCCGTTTCTCTAATTTTATACAGAAACAGATGTAATTTGTACATAAAAACATGAATAATATACATATAAAATAAACATATAAAAAAAAAACACTCATCAAGTTTGTTTTCATAGCTGTTTATATGATTTGACAAGAATTCTCAATATTTTTCCGTTATACGGTCACCATGCCAAAATGTATGCGGTACTTTTCCATTATACGGACAGCATTGTCGCCAAGCGCAATAGTTGGCGCAAAATGAAAATAAGGTGAATTGAAACATTTGAAAAATAAAAGAAAAAACATTCTCGATAGTAAAGTGGGCATTTTAAAAATATAACATTTGAAAATTACAAACTTTTACGAACTATTTTATTAAATCACAAATATATACTTAAAATAAATGAACAAATAACTGTTATACTATAAAGTAATAAAATAAAAAATCATATTAAACTGCTGCCATAAAATTATAAATATCTTTCAGCATTGCAGTAAACATTTCATTTTTTGAATGAAGGCGTAGCCACATAAAATCTATGAGATGCGACTCTAAATGATGACGAACAGCTTCCCGATGTCTTTTGTTGCGCCATTTTGCGATGCCCCATAATCTTTCAACATTTGGAGTATGACATCCAGTATTAGGGTTGACAAAATTGTATTTGTGATTTATTGTGAAATGATCATAACCAGCACTTAGCAGTTCATCTGTTTTATATCCTTTCCAACAATCTGTATAAATAATACATGACTTTCATCTACTTCTATAATTTTATTAGGTCCACCGATTTTTCTATTTGGTCGAGAACATAAAGCATTTGCACAAACTTCTCTCGAATAACTATTCCATTCCACTGTTGTGTTGTGGTTCATATCAAGTTGAAGCTCACAAAACTCAATCGATGTCAACTCTTTGCACGATAAATATATAAACCTCAAAGCATTAAGAAAAGTCACCCGCGATCCTTTAAACCAAGTTTTTAGTCGTATTTCTACGCTTTCTTCGCATGATCGTAAGCTACAACTCAATTTCGGATTTCCAGAACTCATCGATAATTTCATTTCATGATTTTTTGAACACAATCTTTTATTATGCAGAATTCCAAATTCCTGAAACAGTTTTATCACAACTTTCTCATCATCTGGTAATTGCCAAACAATAAAATCCATCTCAGCATCAGCAGTAAAAGTAAACTACAACTTTATAAAAAAAAAAGCCTTTTTAATTCGATTAATAGCAGATTAAAAAGCTTTCCAAGGTTAAGGTTAAACAATAATCATTCACGTGATTCACGTTTCATAAATAACAAATCACAATGTTTCGCATGGTTTACAATAAAAATCTACGATCAAGGTTGAAATAATTGGCGCATTAGCATACATTTTAGCAGGCTGTCCGTATAAAGGAAAAGTACCATGTATGCTAATGCGCCAATTATTTCAAAATGCTAAAAGATATTTGTAATTTTATGCCAGCAGTTTAATATGAGTTTTATTTTATTGCTTTATTTTATAACAGTTATTTGTTCAATTATTTTAAGTATATATTTGTGATTTAATGAAATAGTTCGTAAAAGTCTGGAATTTTCAAATGTTATATTTTTTAAATGCTCACTTTAGTACGACAATATTTTTTCTTTTATTTTTCAAATGCCTTAATTCACGTGACTTTCATTTTGCGCCAACTATTACGCTTGGCGACAATGGTATCCGCATAACGGAAAAGTACCCAAATCTCACTTTCTGATGCCCAAATTACACCAAACTTTTTTTTAAAAATGCCAAAGCCCCTACAGTGGAAAAGTATCAAACTGTCTATTATTTTGCGCTATCTGTGTTATAGTTTATACTATATGCAAGGTGAGTGGAGCGAAGAGTTTAAACATTAAATATTAAAGTTTCGGCACAGATGTCATATACACAACGGGTACTTAACTGTCATCAAAGTGTCGTTATTTTGCTTGATATGGTAACCCGGATGTTGTTGTTTATGCTGTTGATGTTTTCGCCAAATTGGCGTCGGAAAAAATCGCTCCAATATGGGGTATATATGACAACTGTGCCAAAGTTTCTATAAAGCAGTATAAGACTAAAAATTAAGAATAAAATAAATGCAAAATAAGACTAAAGAAGAAAGAAAAATCATGCGTTAAGCATAGAATATGAAACACTTTCCAACACATCCTGAATGCTTTAACAAAACTTCGTTATTTAGGGAAATAAGGTAAATAAGATAACTAAGTAAACATTTTAGAAAACGCATAATTAAAAAAAAATTGATTTCAGCAGTTACCGTCCATAGCAATAGTACCGTTATTACATGCCACTATTTAGCTAAAATTTAATTTAAGCTACTCTTAAAGCTACTGAAATCATATTTCCAGATATTATCATCCATAGACGGTTATGTATCCAATTCTTTGCGTGACCCTGTATATCATTTTATCTATATTCTACAAACATTTCTTAGTAATCTAAATGCAGTTCAGCGTAAAACTGCATAACTCCTTTAAAAACCACCTTTAAGCAATTTATTCTCATACTCAGGAACCCTTACGAATTATTTTGTGTAGCCCTGCATATGAACTGTAGCATTTATACACACGGTATAGTATGCATAAATGTAGTGAAACATAAAAGCGCATATCATAATTAAAAATGCATTTCTAGCAATCATTACTTATGTACGTACAATACTTCGGAGAAAAGTTTCTTGGCGAGAAAGAAATTTGCCAACGTATTTTCTGACAACCTATTTACTGCTTCGTACTCACAAGCAATTTTTTGCATATGTATACAATTTATTTAATGTAAAAAAACTATTTATCCATTTTTATAAAGAAACAGAAGTATTTTTTGCACAGATGTCATATACGCATCGGGGTTGGCATGATTTTTCTCTGACGCCAATTCGGCAGAAATCTCGCTTTCGAATACCAGTTACTTATATATTTTTAAATTATTTGCTATCATTTTGAAAAGGAAATAACTATAAATAAATAAAAGTTTGAATAATAACTATAGAACAAAACAGTTTACATAATTTAAAAACAGAAAATAAAAGTAAATAAACAATGTCACAGATGTCATATTCGCCCCATATTGGCGCGATTTTTTTCTGACGCCAATGTCATATACGCAATGTATACTTAACCGGCGCCAAAGTGTCGTTATTTTGCTTGATATGGTAACCCGGATGTTGTTGCTTATTCTGTTGATGTTTTCGCCAAATCGGCGTCGGAAAAAAATCGCGCCAATATGGGGCGAATATGACATCTGTGCCTAAACAATTTATTAATAAATAAAAAACAATAGCCGGCAAAATAACACCATTTTAGCGACATAGGTATCCCGGTTCATATCTGAAATCTGTGCCGTAATTTGTATATAAAAAAATATTATATATATTTAGAAACGATTTTTTATGTATATAAGTGCATATATAAACAAAAATAAAAGTTCATTAGATTTGTTTTCATAGCTGTATATTTTGGTAACATATCTCACTTTCTGATGCCCGAATTACGCCAAGCTTTTTTTTTTTAAATGCGCTATAATGGAAAAGTACCTAAATAAATAATTAACAGAAATAACCAATTATACAAACTAAAACATTTTATTTCGAGATTAAAGCATTGTTTTTAATTTCGATTAAAAATACATATATCTTTGGATAACTTTAATTGAAATTGGGTTCACGGCTTAATATCTCATTCCATAAACCTAAACAAACACAAGTGATTCATTCATCGTGAAACGTCAAAAATATTAAATCATTGAGGTAATCATTCACAAAGTAAGTTCTCCAACACTCAATGGACAATATTCTAATGACGTCATAGTATGTGAAATGGTGGCGGTATCATTTGTTTATGGTTTGAAATCACAAAGATTTAATTTTGCTATGTCTCTTAGTTACATTATTTTATTGTCGTATTTATGAGATCAGAACAAAAGCATATATTTTCATTATTTAGTTATTAAAGACGAAAAAAAATTATAAATGTGCATGATTTGAAAAATTTAAATAATTTTCTTTCTTAATACTAAAAAATAACATCGGGAAGTAACAGCGAGTTTAAGTTAAATAAGTTTAGCTGTTTAATTCTGTTGTAATATTCAAAATAACTGTATTTATTAGATTTAAGTAAACAACATCAGGGCCCGATTAAACTTTGAAGTTAGAGAAATTACAATGTCATTTCAGGACCTTTCTTTTGGAGAAGCTTTTCTAAATTCCACATATACATGGAAACTCTTCAGTGTTAGAAATATTATGCCCAGGACTGGCATAACATGAGAACGGCTTGCAATTTTACACAAGTTTTTGAAAACTACTTTATATCAGAAATTTTACTAAAAACTGGTTACTTTTTTTGTTATAGAGGCCCACACTATTAGAATTATGACAAGTTGCAGCCAATTTCGCCAAAGTCGTAACCAAGATCGTGAAGCACACACATATAATACTATATAATACCATTTTATGAAATCGTATACGATAATTTAATAGTTTTTACCTTACTTCAAGTGTGTAATTTATTTATTTTTAAGGCTTAATAATCTAAATTGTCCAATATATGAATTTAAAAAAAATGTAAACAAAGACTGAATAGACATGACCGCAAAAATCTGCAGAAAACTTGGAATTGTGCAGATTAGTGGTCTTCTACTGTACACAGTTTTTAAATAAATGTGTTTCGTTCTTAAAATGTGTTATTTTCATCTATCACTGCGGAACAAATGAGAAAACTCATATTCTTGCACATGAGTTGCATATATCTTTATATCTAAATTTCCGTCATTTTTGACGGGCTACCTTTCTAGTTTAATAATAATACTCAAATTTTGTCGGCTGAAGAGCAGTTTATTGAATCACATTTTCTTGAAAATTATTCAATTAATTCCGAGGGTCGTTTTGTGGTTAAGTTACCTTTTATTCAATCCAAATCAGAATTAAGTAATTCTAAACTTTCTCGCTTGCTTGCTATGGAAAGGAAATTTAGAGAAAAACCGGAATTTGAAAATCAGTACAAAGAGTTTATGTACGAATATGAAGAGTTAGGTCATATGGAATTAGTTGCACAAAATGACGTTATTAATTATGAAAATGAACACTACTTTCTTCCTCATCATGCGCTTATTAAACCTTCTAGTACCACTACTAAATTAAGAGTAGTTTTTGGCGCTTCATGCAAAACTTCAAATGGGGTTTCCTTGAATTCCATTTTGGGTGTAGGCCCTAAGTCACAACGGGACATTTTTGAAATTATACTTAATTTTCGATTTCCGAAAATAGTCTTTTCTGCGAACATAGAAAAAAATGTACCGCCAGATTTTGGTTGCCGAAGAAGATCAAATTTATCAGCAAATCGTTTGGAGGCCTAATCCCAATGAGGAAATAAAAAATTACAAATTAAAAACTGTCACATATGGTTTAGCGCCAGCATCTTTTCTAGTAATCAGATGTATAAAACAAATCGCTCATGATTACACAAAAAATGCTTGCATTTCGCGCATGTTGGAAGAGGACATGTACATGGATGACTTATTATCCGGTACAAATACTGTTCGGGAAGCAATAGAAACTTGCAAAGAAATTACAGATTGTTTAGACGCGCATGGCTTCCACCTAAGGAAGTGGAATTCAAATTCACAGGAATTTCTCAACGAATTTATAGATTGTGCTGAATCAAATTTTGAAATAATTCCTAGCGACAACGGAAGCTCCAAAGTTCTAGGCTTAAGCTGGAACTCTTCTTCAGATAGTTTTATTTTCAAGACTTCGCTAGCACTCGCTCCACCTCTTACAAAGAGACATATCTTAGCTGAGTCTGCACGAATTTTCGACCCGCTAGGTCTAATTTCGCCCTGTACTGTAACTTTAAAAGTATTTTATCAGAAACTTTGGCTTACAATGGGGGACTGGGACTCTATTATACCGAAACATCTTGCAGACGAATTTTTATAATTTTAAATTTCATTTAATGGAATAAATCAATTGTCTGTTCCTATATGTGTCACACTTTCATCCGGTAACCCATTTGAATTACACGAATTTTCTGACGCCTCAACACTGGCATATGCTGCCGCAATTTATTGCCGACAAACTTATAACGGAAAAATAAATTATTTTCTCTTAGTTTCTAAAACTAAAGTTGCTCCGATTAAATAGATTTCGGTACCAAAATTAGAACTTTGCGGTGCGCACCTACTATCTAAGCTGTTTCATTCTGATATGGAAACACTAAAGAATTATAAGTTCGATATTTTCGGCTGGACGGACTCAAAAGTCGTCTTTTCTCGGCTATCTGAACATCCGCATATATGGAAGACTTTTGCCGCAAATAGAACATCTCAAATCACAGAAATTCTACCTACAAAGCACTGGAGTCATGTCCCATCCACAGAGATCCCCGCAGATATCGCTTTACGCGATATTGATCCTAAATGACTTCCAGAATGCGACTTGTGGTGGAAAGAGCCAAGTTGGCTGGTTCTGGACCCATCCAATTGGCCAAAAGACGACTCAAATGCTGAGGAATTTGATGAGCGAATCAAAGCCGAACAAAGGTCTGATCCAATTTTTTCATTTCACACCCGCACATCAAATTATCTATTTGATAATTTGTTTCAAAAGTACTCTTCGCTTGCAAAAATTATTCGCATTTTGGCTTATTGCCAAAAATTCATTAAAAAATTCTAAAAGGCTAACAAATCAGAAATATCTTCGCCGCATCTTACTTACAAAGAAATAAAAGCTGCCGAAGAAACTATCATTCTTTGGATTCAAAATTCTTACTTTCATGAAGAATTTAAATGTATCAAAGAACAGAAGGATTTCTCTAAGAAAAGTCCGTTACACTCCCTCCATCTGTTTATTTACGATAGGGGTCTCTTGCGGGTAGGAGGACGATTACAAAATTCACAGTTAGCATTTAATCACAAACATCCTATAATATTGCCCTCGCAGCATAAATGACTGAGTTATTAATACAGCAACAACATATTGCAACTTTACATGTTGGGCCTTCTCTATTATCCCACACCATCAAACAGTCCTATTGGATCATTGGGGTCAAAAAGCTCATCAACAAATGCATCAATAGATGCTTAAAATGCTACAAATATAAAAGGTCCATTGCAAGCCCTCATCTAATGGGGAATTCGCCAAAGCATCGAGTAACCCTGGAAGGTCCATTTTTCTCCAATTGATTACGCAGGTCCTATATCTATTAAATTTAGTAAGGGTCGGGGTGCCAAAACAACTAAGGGCTATATAGCGTTATTTATTTGTCTCGCTACAAAATCTGTGCATATTGAAGCTGTGAGTGATTTGACAGCTGAGACATTTATAACCCTTCGACGTTTTAGAGCAAGGCGAGATGCCCCGCGCAATCTCTATAGTGACAATGACACCAATTTTGTCGGTGCGTCCAGAAAACCGGACAAAATATTTAAGCTGTAGAGTTCATTTCCGGAAATTGAAGGAATGGCGAATTACCTAAGAGAAAACTCTCCGGAATGGCATTTCATCCCTCCTTCTTCCCCTCATTTTGGCGGGATTTGGGAGGCGGCTATAAAATCCCCAAAGTATCACTTGAAAAGAGTTTTAGGAGAAGCATTGCTCACCTTCGAAGAATTGGCTACATTACTTGCCCAAATAGAGTCATTACTGAATTCGCGGCCCCTTATGCATTTAAACAATAATGATACTAATTGCATAAATATCCTCACACCCTCACATTTTCTTACAAGGGACGTCCTATATTCCATACCGGAGGAGTCATCAGCCACTACAGCGAATTTAAGGAATCGCTGGCAGTTGATCCAGAACATGAGACTTGGATTTGCCAACCGTTGGAGCAAGGAATATGATGCCCTCTCTGCAACCAAGGCCAAAGTGGAAGGTTGCCATGCCTAACCTCAAGGCGGGTCAGGTCGCACTATTAATCGAGGAAAATCAACCGCCTGGATCTTGGCCGTTAGGCCGTATTACAGAGGTCCACCCAGATAGTGATGGCATCATCCGAGTGGTGGCTGTACAACGTGGGACTTCATTTGTCAAACGTCCAGTGCACAAAATAGCATTACTCCCTAAGTATCAGGACTAAGGCCCTGATAGGGGGGAAGTATGTTTACTCTGCTTATATAATAAACATTTAACTCATAACTCCTGATCCACAAATACAATCTAAAAACATTTATCTGTCATAACTCACTGCTCATTTCCTGTGTTGCTACAAATATCTACTTAAAAACATAAATAAACATTTAAATAACTTCATCATTGTTTTGTGAAATTACTATTTGTGTTAAAAAATACATTTCTTTTAGCAATTATTGCAATTTTGAAAAACCATAAATCATTTAAAATAGTTTTCTACTTAAAGACATTATCTTTCATTTGCTTATAATAACTATTGTGATTTGTTTATATCTATCAAGAGTATTTCTTCAAGGCCACTTCCTGGTTCAGACTGATCTCCAGTGCGGCTGCACTAGAAGATGCAGATGCAATTCAACGTCGGTCCTGTGAACACAGACGCAACAGCTCATTGCTTGGCTGTAGCATTTTAAATTCGCACCCAGGTACCCAAACACCGGCTCCTGTTAAGTTCAATTTGACAATCACGCATTCCTGTGCACAAGCAGGAAGATATATATTTCAATATATAATTTTATTTTCATCTCCTGTTAATTTACTTTATATTTCGACACGCAACACACGCAGTCTATTTACAACATCTCACGTAATAATTTTTATTTCATGTAATTGCTGTAAAAAGGGAACCTTATGTCAATGGACCTAAGCCAGGCATGTAGTTAGCATATGGTTGAATCGTACATGCTTAAGGTTTTGGGCTTACTTTGGGCTTTGATCTTCCAGGTTTATCAGTGACACCTGGAATGGAATTTGTTCCATACTTCGTACTGAACGATCTCTCATGTTCTCGATACCTCTCATGTTCTCCCTCATTACCAAATCAACCTCTAATTTATTCTTATGAACCCAAAATTTTAAACTGGTTATGAATGATTGGAATTCAGAATGAGTTAAAATGGCCTTTACTTCCCTGATTGATTTTAAGGCACCAGTAAAGCTCAGTCCACATTTTCAGCTATCAACAAAGATTTGTGTAATTTCATGAGCTTTACAGATAATCTGGTTCCATTACTTTTCTACGCACTATTTACATTTTTAAACTGAAACTATTTGCCAATTTTTAACTGTAACTTTTTTAGATCGAGTTTTACTTTTCTCTATGGCTCCACCAGTTTTTTATACCATTAAATTAAATGTAAAAACACAAATGTTAGGCACATGTCAATGTCACTCAATGTTAAGAAAAACGGAAAATTTGAAGAATAAGTTTAGATTTTTTTTCTTATCTGGATTCTTGCATCTGAATAAGAATTTATTCAAATTTATGTGTTTAAAAATGAAAAAATTTCGTCAACGTCAACTTGAGTAAACTAGTATGCTGTGGCCATCACAAAACTTTCTTCTATATAAATCACATCAATTAAATCATTTAAATAGTATAAGAAATTACATCAATTTAGAACCAATTCGTATCAAAGTATACCTGAATTTGAAGTTTGATGAAAATTCGTGCATTAGTTATTGAGATAGAGCTGTAGGGGAAATTCTGAAAAATTCAGCATAGCAGCGCCACCTGTTGGGAGATTTGCACCAAAACACAAACAGCACTAATTCATATTAAGGTATACCGGAATCTGAAGTTTGATGAAAATCGGTGCATTAGTTCTGGAGCTAGAGCTATTGTGGAAAACAAAAAAAAATACAACACAGCAGCGCCACCTGTTGAGCGATTTAAACGAAAAGGTACAAAACATCATTTCATGTCAAGGACTAACTGAATCTAAAGTTTGATGAAAATCCGTGCATTAGTTCTGGACATTGAGCTATTGTGGAAATCGTGAAAAATGCTGCATAGCAGCGCCACCTGTTGAGCGATTTACACCAAAACATAAACAGCACTAATTCATATCCAGGTGTACCTGAATCTGAAGTTTGTTGAAAACCCAAGTATTAGTTCTTGAGATAAGAGCTATTGCGGAAATCTCAAAAAATGCAGCATAGCAGCGCCACCTGTTGAGCGATTTACACCACAAGAGGCAAAATGTCAATTCATGTCAAGCACTAACAGAATCTGAAGTTTGATGAAAATCCGTGCATTATTTCTTGAGATTGAGCTATTACGAAAATCGTGTAAATGCTTCAAAATTCAGCATAGCAGCGCCATCTGTTGGGCGATTTGCACCAAAACGTTACCAGCACCAACTCATATCAAGGGTTAACGGAATCTGAAGTTTTATAAAAATCCGTGCATTAGTTCTTGAGATAGAGCTTTTGCGAAAATCCTGAAAATGCTACATAGCAGCGCCACCTGCAGGACGATTTACACCAAAAACTAATCAGCAGCAATCTATATCAGGGACTACCTGAATATAATTTTTTATTAAATTCCATGCATTAGTTCTTGAGATAGAGCGCCCACAAAATTTGTGTCACATACAGACAGACAGACGGACGGACAGACGGACAGACAGACAGACTCACAGACAGACATTTTGTAAAAACATGTTTTTTTGGAATCTCTGACCCCTAAAACGTATAAATCCGTCGAAAACTGGAATTCGAAAATTTTCATGAAACCAATACTTTCTTCTTGTCAAGATAGAAGAAAGTAAAAAACATATAATATGTATGTATGTATTTTGCCACTTATTATGAGGGGAAAACATTTCGTATGTTAAATCGAGTTCTGCCCTTTTCGTGTAGCATATTCTCGGATTTTACTAAAATCTGAAAAGAAAATGCGTCTGTATTCGACCATACGGACATATGCATATATAAGTGGAAATTGTGATTTGTGCAAAATATGCATATGAAATACATATTTCCTTAGCTATAAAGTAAAACTATCACTTCATTGCCTTGTGCTTATACAATTAAAAACAGAAAACTATTTAGAAGCTTCTTTTTTCTTCCCGGGATAAAAATCGTTTTCGTGTTCTGAGATCCCCCTCTAAGCCCCCAACTCTTGTTCAAGGTCAAGGACAACTTTAAAGTACGGGGGATAATTTCAGAGAATTTTACTTCCTTTCCTTCCATTCCATTCGTTTTGTCCCTGCTCCTGATAAGTAGCTCGGTCAGTGAGCGAACGAGTGTTCAAAAGAATGGTTGCACGATTTGGATTTTTCGAAATATGGGTTAGTCTTATTATGTTGATACATTAAAGGATTATTAATTTATTTCATTATAATGTCTTGAGGGGGGGGGTTGCATCAATAATAGGCTTGTTTTCTACAGAAAATATAATAGAATGATGTAAGAAATACATTTGTTTTTATGAATTCACACGTATTTTTCTAAATATATTTTAACTAGAGGCTAAACTAGATAGCTCGTCAAAAATGACGGAAAATGAGTGCACACTTGTGCAGGAATATGAGCAGTTTTTCTCAATTGTTCCACGGTGATAAATGAAAATAACACATTTTAAAATGTTGAACTATGTTGCAAGAAAATATTTTTCCAAATTTTCTTCTTCGCCAAGGCAGTTTTCTCTATTTCGCCAAGGCCCCTATACTGGAAAAACACCGAGAATTTAATGTCCGTATCCGGCCATGTAAAGCAAATTAAAATTGGACAGTTAGGAGCTCAATTAGCACAGCGCCGTCTAGCGGTGGTTATTTTATTAGTAGCATCGGGATGAAGATGAAAAGACGTACATTTTCGTATATTGCACTTTAAATTTTGACCCACAGATTTTGAAAAAAAAATCTTTAATACGCGGAGCTTAAATTAAATAGCGGTGAGCTCGATTATGAATTTTTAACGGATAATGATGGATTTTTAATGGAAATTTCTCCAAATTATTAAGCTATCGCCAAGTTGCCTTCATATATGGCAACTTATTTTTTATTGGCAGTATTTTGCCAAATTTGCAAAATTGGTCAGAATTTGGCACTATTTTGGCAACCTTGCCATGAGTGCTTTTCAACAATTACTCATTGTTGAAGTTGGTACTGATTTCACCATAGGAAGCCTAACCCTGATATTGCCGCGATCAATAAGGCGGTCCAACCCGAATTGTGTAGGACACACAGAGACTTGGATTTTATTTAAATAGATTTTAGCAAACGCAAAATAATATTTACTTTATGCTATGCTATTCACCGATTATCCATTATATTAAAATTTTGTGTAAATTAGGAAAAATAGCTAATTTGAAATTATGAATGCATTTTGAAATTTTAAAGTTTGAAAGTTTATCATATTTTTAAATAATGATTGTTGTTTTCGACCGTGGATGTCATTAAAAATATTGCAAAACTTGAATAGTTTAATTTAAGTAAAGTTTATTGTTATTGTTCAAGATAAAATGTACTTTTCTTTTCACATATTGGATTTGAGAAAGAGTGTTTTCGTGTATGATCCTCGTCCTGTGTAAAATTGTGCAAAATATCATAGATGCTTGTTTGACTTTAAAAGAAAAAAATCTTTTTGTAGAGGTTGGCTGAATTATTTTAGATATTATGATTATCGGTTTCATTTTAGATCCTTAAAATAGCTTGTTTTAGCATAATTATAAAAAAGTGACTGTGAAAGAAAGTTTCTTTTCTTTTCGTATTTCGAACGAAGAAGTTAACAGTTTACTGTCGAAAAAATATCACTCATTTGAAAATTAACATTGTTAAAAATCAGAATAAAATTTAATAAATTTTAGAGAGATCATTCGAAATGTTGATGACATTTTCAGTCACTGCAAATAATTCTCAGGGATTTTGGAAAGATTAAAGTAATATATTTTTGTAATGTTTGACTATTACTAAACTAGGAAAATAAAATCTAAATCTGAAATTGTAATATATTAAAATGGTGCAAAAAATATTCAACAGGTTTCTTAATAATTCTTTAATGAATAAACACAACATATTGGTAGTAGACTTATCATTATGTGTAAAAACCAAGGAAAATAAAAGAAAAAAAATCACAAACATAAACACATTCTATTTTAATATAACATACACAACATCTATCTATATTATAAAGGACAAACATATCTGTGCGTAACGCATACGTCATTTTGCGAATGGCAACACTTCGAAATTTGAAATGAAATTTAGGTTTTGCAATTTTCTTTACTGCAAAATTTTAAACTTATAAACATCGCAAATTTTAAATTTTTACACCGTCGTATAAGGAAAAAAATGTACTTTTTAATGCAATTTGTTTGAAAGCTGTATCTCAATTTAATTTTGAGATATTAATTTTTTTGTAGTTTTTAATACATTTTTTGTAATTGTGGCAACTGAATACTCCATTTCTGTTGAAAGTCATGGAGGATTGAATGTAGAGGGAAAATAATCACGGAGGAAAGAAAATAATATATTACACTACCTTTTGTTGGCATTTTCTCATAAAAACTGAAAAAAATTGAAATTATAATGCGTGCTATGTCGGCGATTTTTTAAGTTTCCGAATATCGCTCATTTTCAATTTTTACGCCGTCAAATAGAGAAAAAAATGTACTTTCAAATGCAATTTGTTTGAAAATTGTATCTTAATTGACTGAGTTATTACTGTTTTTTAAAATCGCGCCAAAACCGGTGCGTATATGACATCTGTGTTAAATATTAAATAACTAGCCGCCCTTGGCGATCAGTTTGGTCTCCCTTAAATGTATGCTAGGCATTGTATCATGTTACTTTTATTCATAATTTAATTTACTTGCTTAATCCTTCGCCAAATCGGAAGATTCTGACAGAGAAATCAAAAACTCGGTATTTTTATGTTAGTCGGGCACAGGAGATAAATCGGCAAACATTGTACCCGTCGCATTTTTACTTTCTTCTATCTTTACAAGAAGAAAGTATTGGATTCATGAAAATTTTCGAATTCCGGTTTTCGACGGATTTACACGTTTTAGGGGTCAGAGATTCCAAAAAACATGTTTTTACAAAATGTCTGTCTGTGACTCTGTGAGTCTGTCTGTCTGTCTGTCTGTGTGTCTGTCTGTGTGTATGTGACACAAATTTTGTGGGCGCTCTATCTCAAGAACTAATGCACGGAATTTAATAAAAATTGATATTCAGTGAGTCCCTAATACAAATTGATGCTGATTAGTTTTTGGTGAAAATCGCTCGACAGGTGGCGCTGCTATGCTGCATTTTTCACGATTTTCGCAATAGCTCTATCTCACGAACTAATGCACGGATTTTGATCAAACTTCAGATTTAGTTAGTCCTTGACATGAATTGATGCTGATTACGTTTTGGTGTAAATCGCCCAACAGGTGGCGTTGTTATGATGAATTTTGGAGGATTTACAGGATTTCCCCAATAGCTCTATCTTAAGAACTAACGCACGGATTTTCATCAAACTTCAGATTCAGCTAGTCCTTGATATGACTTGCAACTGATTATGTGTTGGTGTAAATCGCCCAACAGGTGGCGCTTCTGTGCTCCTTTATCATGATTGCCTCAATAGCTCTATCTGTAAAACTAATGGACGAATTTTCATCTAACTTCAGATTTAGTTGTATGTTGACACAAGTTGTTGTTAAGTAGGTTTTGGTTAAAATCGCTCAACAGGTGGCGCTGCTATGCTGCATTTTTCACGATTTTCGCAATAGCTCTATCTCACGAACTAATGCACGGATTTTGATCAAACTTCAGATTTAGTTAGTCCTTGACATGAATTCATGCTGATTACGTTTTGGTGTAAATCGCCCAACAGGTGGCGCTGTTATGATGAATTTTGCAGGATTTCCCCAATAGCTGTATCTTAAGAAATAAAGCACGGATTTTCATCAAACTTCAGATTCAGTTAGTCCTTGATATGACTTGCAACTGATTATGTGTTGGTGTAAATCGCCCAACAGGTGGCGCTTCTGTGCTGCTTTTTTCACGATTGCCTCAATAGCTCTATCTATAAAACTAATGGACGAATTTTCATCTAACTTCAGATTTTGTTGTATGTTGACACAAGTTGTTGTTAATTAGGTTTTGGTGTTAATCACCCAATAGGTGGCGCTGCTATGCAGGAATTTTCACGATTTTCGCTATAGCTCTATCTCAAAAACTAATGCACGGATTTTCTTCAAACTTCAGATTCAGTCAGCCGTTGACATAAATTGTTGCTGATTAGGATTTGGTATAAATCACCCAATAGGTGGCGCTGCTAGGCAGCATTTTGCTGGATTTAGACGATTTCGGCGATAGTCATATCTCAAGAACTAATGCACGGAATTTCATATCTTTAGAATCCTCATGAGATGCATAGATTGCCATTTAATTTTGGCAGTGTGATAGCAAATTTTGAAGTATTAACATGTATGAGATAGAAGAAAGTTTTGGGATTGGTACATCCGACTAGTTTCATATTCCATTAATTTAGATTAAAATATGTATAATCCTTTCACTCAGTTTAAAATGGATAACTTTAATTTAAAAATGAAACATTTCAAAATTATTAATTTCACTTTTAAAAAAAAATCGGTACTTTTCGGTTAGCCGGGCGCCAGTGTTATATATACACATATATATACATATATATACACATATATGTACATATATATACATGTGCACACACACACATATATATATATACATATGTATATATATGTGTACATATATGCATATATATATATGTATATATATATGTGTACATATATGCATATATATATATATGTATATATATATGGGTATATATAACACTGGCGCCCGGCTAACCGAAAAGTACCAAAAATTCTTTAAGGAAAGAAAAAAAAAAGAAAAGAATAAATACCATAAACCATTTAATTCCAACATCAAAGCATTGTTTTAATTTACCCCTCGAAAAATAAAAAATGCTGCTGGCGAGTTAAAAAATGGTATTGGCGAGAATTGCGCCCAGCTAACATGAAAGTACGAACTTTTTGCGATCATAGCAACTTTTATGTAGTTTTATTCGAAAAAAATATTTTGATAAAATAGGTTGCCAGAAAATACGTTGCCAAATTTCTTTTTTCGCCATGGACCTTTTCTCTATTTCGCCAAGTAGCTATACTGGAAAAATACCTTTATTTATTTATATATTTATTGTATTTTAAATGAGATGAATAAAAGACGGCACAAATATCATATACGCACCACGTTGGCGCGATTTTTTTTTCTGACGCCAATTTCATATACGCACCGGGGTACTTAACCGGAGCCAAAGTGTCGTTATTTTGCTTGATATGGTAATTCGGATGTTGTTGTTTATTTATTAATAAATTGTTTATTTACTTTTATTTTATTTTTTTAAATTATAAAAATTGTTTTGTTCTATAGTTATTTATTAAACTTTTTTATTTATTTATTGTTATTCTCTTTTTAAAAATATTACACAATAACGAATGAGATGCGTTTCATTCAGGTGTTGCCATTAAACAATTAACAAATAATCGCGATTTCTGTGCCACGTACAATAGCATAATATATATAGATTTTCAAGAATGAATTATTTTTAAATTTATCTGTCACGTGTAGCTCGATTATGAAAGATTAATCTGCTTGCCCTTAAAGCAATGTAAAATGTTCAGCATTTGTTTCCGTCTGATCTTCCATAGCAAAATTAAAACTTCCTATATAGAAAATAAATAAGATAATGTAAATACGAAACAAATTTAACAGACATGTGATTGAACCGCGCACTTAAAGCACTGAAATGATTGGAAAGACTGCCGTAAGTCGCAAAATCTTGGGCTAATAACTCCTGGCATGCGCTGACATCTGAAAGTATCGCTTTTAATAAATTTTAAAACTCTATTTGATTGCATAATTGATATTTTTCAGATAAAAATTCTTTTTTATGTTAGTGGGCAATCTAAAATATATATTACACGTAAAAAAATAATTACAATTAAAAAAAAAAAAAAAAAAAAAAAAGAATGATTTTCATCTATACTCTGTAACCCGAGGAGCTCGGGTTCGATCCTCTAGTAATAATAAAGAAAGAAGTTTGTGTGTGAGTGAGTGAGTGTGTCGACGGTGTTCTGAAGAGACCGCTGCACGTAGAGCTACAAAATTTGGGGAAAAGGTACGTCTATACATGAAGTTTTGCACCTCGAAGCCCGATTTTCGATTTTTTGATTAGATTTTTTTAATTTAATTTTTTATGCGAATTTTAGCACTTTTTACTTTCTTCTATCTTTACAAGAAGAAAGTATTGGATTCATGAAAATTTTCGAATTCCGGTTTTCGACGGATTTACACGTTTTAGGGGTCAGAGATTCCAAAAAACATGTTTTTACAAAATGTCTGTCTGTGACTCTGTGAGTCTGTCTGTTTCTCTGTCTGTCTGTCTGTCTGTCTGTGTGTATGGGACACAAATTTTGTGGGCGCTCTATCTCAAGAACTAATGCACGGAATTTGATAAAAATTGATATTCAGTTAGTGCCTAATACAAATTGATGCTGATTAGTTTTTGGTGTAAATCGCTCAACAGGTGGCGCTGCAATGCTGCATTTTTCACGATTTTCGCAATAGCTCTATCTCAAGAACTAATGCACGGATTTTGATAAAACTTCAGATTTAGTTAGTCCTTGATATGAATTGATGATGATTACGTTTTGGTGTAAATCGCCCAACAGGTGGCGCTGTTATGATGAATTTTGCAGGATTTACACGATATCCCCAATAGCTCTATCTTAAGAACTAACGCACGGATTTTCATCAAACTTCAGATTAAGTTAGTCCTTGATATGAATTGCTACTGATTAGGTGTTGGTGTAAATCGCCCAACAGGTGGCGCTTCTCTGCTGCCTTTTCCACGATTGCCTCAATAGCTCTATCAATAGAACTAATGGACCAATTTTCATCTAACTTCAGATTTAGTTGTATGTTGACACAAGTTGTTGTTAATTAGGTTTTGGTGTTAATCACCCAATAGGTGGCGCTGCTATGCAGAAATTTTCACGATTTTCGCTATTGCTCTATCTCAAAAACTAATGTACGGATTTTCTCCAAACTTCAGATTCAGTCAGACGTTGACATAAATTGTTGCTGATTAGGATTTGGTATAAATCACCCAATAGGTGGCGCTGCTAGGCAGCATTTTGCTAAATTTAGACGATTTCAGCGATAGTCATATTTCAAGAACTATTGCACGGAATTTCATATCGTTAGAATCCTCATGAGATGCATAGATTGCCATTTAATTTTGGCAGTGTGATAGCGAATTTTGAAGTATTAACATGTATGAGATAGAAGAAAGTTTTGGGATTGGTACATCCGACTAGTTTAAGTTTCGAGGCGATTTTTTCCATATAAGTGAGAAGAATATGGTTTCTTTCTTTTAACCCAACATAGTAAATTTTGTTCCCTTTTCAAAAAAGTTTATTCGGAATTCATGCAGCGATTTTTGAATTTTTAGCGAATTTTTTATGCAATTATTGAACAGCATTTAATGCATTTCCATACCTATATGGAGGTTACTGTACAGGGACACAGTTCTGTCGCCAAATGACGCCAACTTGACGCTTTATCGCCAAATTTGGCGACCGAAATGAGTCACCAAAAGTGACGCTACCTTGGCGATATCTCTAATATTTCGCCAAATTCCTATAGACTTCCATTGTAAACCAATATGGATTACTTGCTTACAGAAAATCAACAAGTCGAGATATTTTAATGCAACAAAAACTAATATTTATAATAAAACACTTGTATAACCTCTCTATTCTAAAAAAAAGTAACTACCGCTGTCACCGCCGCCGCCGCCGGTTTTGATTTTTTTGTGACCGGAGGCCTTTCTTCGTTAATATTAACAAAAATAATGCATACAAAAATATGAAAATCGGTGGTTTTATACAGAAATGTTTGATAAACACGCTGATGCAGACAGTTTTCAAATCGAAGAATTATTTTAAGAGTTATTTAATGCTAAAGTTGGACAAAATCGTTCCACTAAAAAAGTTTTATAGCAGCAAAAACTATACATGGCAGCGTAATCATTTTTAGATCATTTTATGCGTTAGAATTTGCCGGAGTGCAGATTGCATTAATTTTTTTATTTTGACTCATTTTTTCAGGTTTTATTTCTATTTTAAATTCAAATTTTCAGCATTTTCAGCAAATATTTTTTACAGATTTCAGAAAATTGTACTAATTTAAACTGTTGCCAACTGTATAAAAAGCGCAAGCAATAATGTTTGCTTCAAATTAAAAATTTATTTACACGTGACTATTATAAACAGGAAAAAAACTTTCAAATTAGAATTAAATAATTACATATAAAAAGCAGGAACTTATTAAAAATTACGTCATAAAAAGTATACACGTGAATTTTAAAAGAGAAAGGGTATTGTAAAATAATAAATTCATTAACATGCATTAGAAGTCTTAGGAGAAATTATACGTCATCAAGTTATTTTTATTTTGAAGTTTTATTTGTGTTTTTATTAATGTTGTACGAATTTATTTGTTCTTTCGTTATTTAAAATAAAAATTATATCAATTTGTATAATTTGGCGAGTAGTATGGCTATTTATATAATTTGGCGAAATTGATCGACAGGATAATTAAGTAGTACCGCAGCGGATTTGGCGTTAAAATTCCCCAATCAACGATAAATGAATAGAAATTTGTTTATAGGGTGATCGCCACTGTTTTTTAAATTATAATTCAATCTTTCGTAATCTTTTTAAAGCCGATCAAATTAGCGTGCATTTAGAGTCTGCGGTGTCTGGACGGGGGTTGGCGAGCGTAGCTCGTAGGGGGCCGAGCCCCCTAGTAATAAAGAAAGAAGTTTGTGTGTGAGTGAGTGAGTGTGTCCACGGTGTTCTGAAGAGACCACTGCACGTAGAGCTACAAAATTTGGGGAAAAGGTACGTCTATATATGAAGTTTTGCCCCTCGAAGCCCGATTTTCGATTTTTTGATTAGATTTTTTTTAATTTAATTTTTTATGCGATTTTTAGCACTTTTTTAAGTTTCGAGGCGATTTTTCCATATAAGTGAGAAGAATATGGTTTTTTTCTCTTAACCCAATGTAGTAAATTTTGTTCTCTTTTCAAAAAAGTTTATTCGGATATCGTGCAGCGATTTTTGAATTTTTAGCGAATTTTTTATGCAATTATTGAACAACATTTAATGCATTTCCATACCTATAAGAAGGTTACTGTAGAGGGACACAGTTCTGTCGTCAAATGCCGCTAAGTTAGTCGCCAACTTGGCGGTATATCGCCAACTTGGCGATATCTGTAATATTTCGCCAAATTCCCATAGACTTCCATTGTAAAACAATATGGATTACTTGCTTACAGAAAATCAACAAATTGAGATATTTTAATGCAACAAAAACTAATATTTACTTAAGGGATTATATTAATTCGATTTTTCCACATTAGGAAAAAGAATACGGTTTCTTTCTTTTAACCCAATATAGTAAATTTTATTCTCTTTTTTAAAAAGTTCATCCGGAATTTGTACAGCAATTTTTGAATTTTTAGCGAATTTTTTATGCGATTATTGAACAGCATGTAATGCATCTCCATACGTATAATGCGGGGGGAGGGTTACCGTAGGGGGGATCCAGTTCTGTCGCCAAATAACGCCAAGTTTGTCGCCAACTTGGCGATATATCGCCAAATTTCGCGACCAAAATTAGTTGCCAAAAGTGACGCCAACTTGGCGATATCTCTAATATTTAGCCAAATTCCCATAGACTTCCACTGTAAAACAATAGGGTTTACTTGCTTACAGAAAATCAACAAATTGAGATATTTTAATGCAACAAAAACTAATATTAACTTAAGGAATTAATTATATTTAAGGAAGGCCAAGTAAATTAATTACGAATAAAAGTAACATGATCCATAGCTGCCAAACTTTACGCTTTTTTGCTACCACTAAAATTTAATAGATATTTTCGTCTTCTCTGATCGTGAGATTTCGATGATTAAATAAGACAACATTTACTATAAAATTTTAGTGGTATGAAAAAAGCGTAAAAATTGGCAGCTATGCATGATCTAATGCTTAGCATGATTTCCAAAACATAAATTTTAAGAGAGCCCACAGGTCAAAGGAATTAGATTTGAAACTTTTAACCAATTATAGTAAATTTTGACTTTCGTGATTTTTGAACCTTTTGTGATTTTTAATGCGATTTTTAGATTTCTTCGCGATCTGCTGCAATTTTTGACATTCCATTTTTCACTTAAAGTACATTCTGCCCTCATTTCAATAAAGTTTATTCGGATTTCGTATAGCAATTTTCGAATTTTTCGGGAATTTTGTATGTGATTTTTAGTGTATTTTGTGTGGGATTTTTAGTGTATTTTGTGTGGGATTTTTAGTGTATTTTAGCGATTTGCTACTATTTTTCCACATTAATGAAAGGAATCAACATGCAATCTTCGAACACAATATATATTTTTTTCTATTTTCAAAATTTTTTCGCGATATCTTATTGTGATTTTCAGAGCTTTTTCGTAATTCCTGCTGTTTTTTGATGTACCCGGGCAACGCCGGGCAAGTTCGCTAGTATGTTAATATTACATACATTATTAAGCATAAATTCAAAATTTGTTTTGTAAAACATACTTGTTGGAAGATTGCTTAAATGATAAAATGTTTTTGCATAAAAAATATATTAATAATTATTTATTACTTTTAAAAAATATTATAATTTTCTTATCTTGGATTTTTTTGAAATTTTTCTCAACACAATGCTTGGCATAATGAACACGACAAACACAGAACGTGTGGATCATTGATGGCTGAGTTAGCTTTGGCCCAAAATGTTGGATGGGGGCCAGCTATCTTTGTCCTTAACGGGTTCATCAAAAAAGTGTCACGCTGGCCACAATGAAGCCGCAATACAATTGGCCGTAAATACATGAAAATGCCCACAATCATACCACTAACATTTTACCAAAACTGCTAGCTAGGCTCAAACGTTTTTCGACTCATGTTGACTAAGTCCTTTCATTTTTAAACACACAAATTTGATTATATTCTTATTCAGATGCAAGAATCCAGATTAAAAAAATCTAAACTTGTTCTACAATTCTTCTGTTTTACTTAACATTGAGTGACATTGACATGTGTCTAACATTTGTGTCTTGACATTTCATTTTATGGTGTGATATTATCTGTATTTTTTATCACTAAAATAATGGTACAAATAAATATACATAAATTGTTAGGTATTTAATTGAGACAAGGAATTTATTTCTTTTTTTCCCTTTAAATTGAATTCAGAACTTTTAAATCTTCTAGTATTTTATTTTACATGAAATATATTTCAAATGGCGTTAAAAATTTATGCTTTAGAAACAACGTAATTCCCTTTTCCGTTTTCTCTCTCACGTTCAACAATAAGTGCTTGTTGGAACAATCAAAGTGACATTCTTTCTTTTATATATGACAAATATTTTTTCATGCAACTTGAAAAATATATAAATAAATTCACATTTATCATGAAATCGCTATTAAATGTTTTGTATAATATGCATTCCCAATGAATGCATCTTACTATAATTAACTATTTTGTATTGTTCCGATTCAGATGTCTTTCCTATGAATTTGTAGTCTGTTTATTTTGGCTATTAAAATCAATAAAAAAATAATAAAATAGAAAAAATGATTCATTTATTGTTTTCGGTGTGACGATAAAAAATATATTCATGCAAAGATATCGAAGCATAGTTTGGAAATATTGTTTTACATTATGTAAATGTTTATTACATTTCTATCTACCGGGTGTCCCCAAAATGACTGATGGATTTTAAAATTCCGTAGGCAGATATTAAAAAAATTCTTGCAGGAGTGTTATGTAAGATGTCAGGAGTTTTTATTCTGCGATTCTCAGTTTTAGTTACAAATAGCATCGATAGATGGCGCTACAAGCAATAACCGCTAAATCCAGGCTCGATTTTTCGGCCTCTCTCTTCTTCCATGCGAAAACATGAGATTAAAATGATCCCTAAGTACCAAAAATCGGATCTGGACTGAGCGCCTATTGCTCCCAGCGCCATCTATACTTTGAAATTAGAGCTAAATCCAAGAATCACAGTACAAAAACTCCTGACATAATACATAACCCTCCTGCAAGAATTTTTTAAATATCTGTCATCGTTTGGAAGTTATTGAATTTTAAAATCCATCAGTCATTTTTGGGACACCCGGTATATATATATTCCTTAAATATTTTAAAACTAAAAAAAATAACCAATTTATTTTACTCCTTTAAATATAAATCTCATAACGTGTCTATATTTTTAATAAAAGCCGCATTAAAAATAATTAAGCTTACTTAAAGAAATGAAGAGAAAATACATTTACTCTTTAAATAAATATGCGGGTTAGGTTATATTAGCCTTCTACTTTCTAAACGATGATGGATCATTATATGCTTGCCAGAAACCGCCCCTCAATGATGACGGGTAAAATAAACGCAACAGTTTTCTCGCTGCTGAACCGTATACGGTTCGGTGATACCTTCCGCAATAAGTGGCGCGTCACTTAGGGTACAGTATTGTTGGCTACAAATGGCCTTAACTCACCATGGCCGCGACGAATACGTCATGCGGCCGTAAACCGTGTATTTGTTGCGAATTAATTAGTTTATTTTTGCAATTAATACTTTTAAAATGTATATGAAATGCAACTATTTAAAATCGCATTACATATAATTTTTAAAAATATATAATTGAATAAATAAACAAATTAAAAAATTCACTGTCAATATTGTGTTTTGGAAATTTTTGTAAAAGTTCAACATAAGTAAATTTATAATTTTTTTTTAAGTGTACCTAAATGATTATTAATATATTTGTTTTTCATGCAAAAACACTTTATCATTTAAATAATATTCCAACAAGTACAGATTACAGATTACAGATACAGATAGTTATTACAGAACAAATTTTGACATTTTAAAGAAACCAAAATCATATAAGGCTTTTTTTAGGGGCAGCTTTTGGCTACATTTAATTATTGACAATCAGAAATGACAGGACTACGGCTAGCTTCTGGCTATATTTTGTTTTTAATGGCCATTAAAAGAGTAAATGTGGCCAGTTTGAGGCTGTCTAGCAGTTTTGGTAAAAAGTTAGTGGCATGATTGTGGTTATATTCATGTATTTACGACCAGTTGTATTGCAGCTTCTTTGCGGCCAGCGTGACTCTTTTTTGACGAACTCGTTGAGAACAAAGATAGCGGGCCCCATCCAACACTTTAGGCTAAAACTAACGCAGCCATTGGGCCGCATGTTCTGTGTTTCTTGGGTATAGATTGCTTCTTTTTTAAACCATTTTCCCCCTTCTCAGGGACCTCCAGTGTGAGAATACTTTTTTAATGCACAACAATTTAAAATAATAACCTTTTCTAAAATATGTAAAAAATATACCTCGAAATGTTAAAAATTTGAACTTAAAATGGAAATAAACCCTCAAAAAAATAGTCAAATTAAAAATAATTGCAGTCTGCACACCATACTGTTAAAAATCTGTAGCGTTTGCTGCATAGTCACTCCACCGCTTTTATAGAAAACGATTACTTGACTATACTATGGAGCATTCTCATTGGTCAGAATAGAGATATTCTATAAAAGCGGTGGAGTGACTATGGAGGTATAGCTGCAGATTTCTAACAGTGCAGGAGCATCTAATGTACGTCTTTAGAAAAAAATTATTAAATTCATGTGTATAGTTTTTGCTCCTATAATTAAAACTTTTTTAATGAAACGATTTTGACCAAATTTAACATTAAATATCTCTTAAAATAATTATTCGATTTAAAAACTGTCTACATCTAGCGTGTTTATCGAACATTTCTGTATAATACTACCCATTTTCACATTTTTGTATGCAGTAGTTTTCTTAATATTAACGAAGAAAAAACCCGGTCACAAAAAATTAATTTACAGCGGCGGTGACAGCGTTATTTACTTTTTTTTAGAATAGAGATATTATTGGGATTTCCACACTATTTGAGGACCCTAGAAGACAAGAGGTACATGTGACAAAATTTAGATTTGGAGTAAATTGAGCTCAAAGTTGAACATCAATAGTAATTGACTGAATTAAAGTAACTGTAGAAGAAAAGGGGAGTACAATATTTTTTTTAATTTAAGTAGAGATTAAAGATGTTAAGTACTTAAGTAGTTTAAAGAGCTTAAGTAACCTGTAGAACGCAGCACATAATAAGAAAATTACTTATATCTTTTTACCCCCAAACAAATAGCCTTATTTCCAGATAGCCCGCGCACTAACTTCATTTTTTTTTCAATTTTGTTATCCCTTGGCTTCTGAGGTTATCATTTATTCTGGAATCTAATATAATGATATATTAGGGGCAAAGGTAAACGTGCTTTACCTGAATCATAGAATTGATATTCAATAACTGAATATATATTTACCTCAATAACTAATATATTGTACACTGTGGAAATCTGTAGCTTTTTCCGCATAGTCACCCTATCGTTCCCTTTGAGCTCTGCTGCGTAAATTTCATCCTACATAATTTTAATCTCCAAATGTTACAATGACACCAGAATATTCGACTAAATTTGCTTGAAAATAAACTAAGGCATTTTTTCGTGTACATAATAAACCGAATTTTTTGTTTGCAGAATACTGGTGCTAATGTGACATTTGGGTATTTTTTAGCAATTCACCCACCAGAGCTCAAAGGGTTAACAGACAACGGTTACTTGACTATATTTATGGAGCACTCTCATTGGTCAGAATAGAGATATTCTATAAAAGCGATGGAGTGACTAAGGAGCAAAAGCTACAGATTTTTAACAGTGTACTAATTATACAACTAATATAATGTATTTTTTATCTTTTACATGATTTTGATTGTACTCTTTTATAATTATCTCCTGCCCTTAAGGATGCTTCAACATGAGAGTGACGATATACGGGATGTAAAATTTGATTTGTTGATACAGCTCTGGACAAAAATGGATCGCCAAGCATCTTCACGATCATGCATTTATTGTCAATGTTTCTTAACATGTCTAATAGGGAAGTTGCAATCAGCTGATAGCCTTTTCATCCGCCAATCAAAACTGCCCGGTTGACCTCCAGCCACACCCATAATCTTCTCAACTACCAATCACAACTGCCGTTCAATGGTTGTTTGACCTCAAATGGTCGATTTGTGACGTCATATGAAACTGCCCTATTCGTATCATTGAACTCATCTAGGTAAGGCTCCTATGATACGGGCTGACTCACACCGCCATTTAATGGAGGATCTCCGTTTATCATCTCCGTTCGATCATCTCTGTTGGATCATCTCCGTTTTGATCACGTGATCAAGGTAAAAACTTCTAGCGTAAAGAAGGGAAAGCTCCGTAGACGTGTAATGTAAATCCCCGCTAGCCAATGAAACAGTTCATGAGGCAAGGCAGTAGTATCTTCCCTTCTTATAAGTTAGAAGTTCCTTGGGTAAATTACCGGTATCACGTGACTTTTTTCAGCCTCGAACCCATATTTGGAATATCCTCCATTGCCGGTGGGAGAGGACCGATTGGCCACGCCGCTTGGGCAAGAATCGCTGATTGTTCAAAGTGGGAAACAAAATGCTTGACGATTCAGCCTGTATTATAGTAGCCCTACATCTAGGTGAGTGTCACTAATTTACATAGATTAACATTCAAGATGGGACATTTCCATAGAGCGTAATGGTAACGCGATTGCGATCGTAGCGCCTTTAGTGACAATGGGGAAGAAACTCCCCATCATTGTAAAATTTTTATCATTGAGCATCTACCTTATAGTCCAAGCAATAGAGAATTTTACCTAGCAAAATTAATGGTAGTACTGGAAATCGGCTTTCTAGATTTTTTTGGGTCGCTGAATCCGAATTTGTAACTTCCCACCAAAATTTCCCCCGGCAACCTTCCCAAATTTTGGTAAAAATACCCCCAAAAAACGTTTTTATTAAAAAAAGCAATTTTTTTTTTGTTTTAGAGAAAAAGTATATAGAAATTCAGAAAGTAGACAAAATTTCCAACAAATTAGATATATGGCATTATGACTTAGGATGAAGGGGAAAGGGGGATCTGCCTCGGAACATGCGCGCGGTTCTGCGTAAACTAAGTTGCGCAATTCCACTTAACCACTCACACGTTTACATTCGCCCTCCCATCTCCCCTCCGAACTTTCTCTATAAGGTTTACTTTAAGATTTTTGGGACGCTGAATCCGAATTTTTAACTTTCCCCCCGAACCCCCCCCCCCCCCCCAATAGTTGTTTTTAACTTAAATTTCTTATTGTTTTAGGGGGAAATCATTACGAAATTCAGAAACTAGACAAAATTTGCAACAAATAGGATATATGACATTATGAATTAGGATGAACGGGTAGGGTGAGGGCTGCCTCTGAACATGCACTGCGGCGCTACATGCACTAAATTATGAAGTGCAGGCAATAGGGGATTTTATCTGGCAAAATTAATACTAGTTCTGGATTTCGACTCACTTTATGTTTTTTGGGTCGCTGAATCCGAATTTGTAACTTCCCACCAAAATTTCACCCGGCAACCCCCCCCCCCCCGCCCAAAAAAAATTGATTTTTTGTAAAAATTTGGTTTTTGAGAAAAGCGCGCGGGAAATGTTCCGAGGCAGCCCCCTCTCTCCCCGTTTATCCTACGTCATAATGTCCTATTTGTTGCAAATTTTGCCTAGTTTCTGAATTTCGTAATGCTTTTCCCCTAAACAATAAGAAATTTAAGTTAAAAACAACTATTTGGGGGGGGGGGTTCGGGGGAGAAAATTTTGGGGGTAAGTTAAAAATTCGGATTCAGCGACCCAAAAAACTTAAAGTAAACCTTATAGAGAAAGTTCGGAGGGAAGATGGGAGGGCTAATGTAAACGTGTGAGTGGTTAAGTGGAATTGCGCAACTTAGTCCACGTACCACTGCAGCGCATGTTCCGAGGCAGATCCCCCTTCCCCTTCATCCTAAGTCATAATGTCATGTATCTAATTTGTTGCAAATTTTGTCTACTTTCTGAATTTTTAGCTACTTTTCCCCTAAAACAATAAAAAATGGAATTTTTTAATAAAAACCTTTTTTGGGGGGCTTTTTACCAAAATTTTGGGGGGGAGGGGGTGCCGGGGGAAATTTTTGGTGGGAAGTTACAAATTCGGATTCAGAGACCCAAAAAACATCTAGAAAGCCGATTTCCAGTACTACCATTAATTTTGCGCGGTAGAGTCCCGATACGGTCTCTATTGCCTGGACTATTATTGTAATCTTTCTTTTTTTAATGTTTCTTGTTTACGTTTTCAATAGAATCTTACACCGATACATGAACATATAATAGATATTCTATTTTATCTATCTAATATCTATTCTATGTTCATGCACGGATACATATATATATATATATATATATTTTTTTTTTTTTTTTTTTTTTTTTTACATGATGAGTGAACGATATAAGTGCAACGGAAAACAGGGTAAAAATTTCGTCTTGAAAGCTATATATGAACTAAATATGATATAATTGGATTTAAAGCTACATAAAGTAATGATATAATATAAAAATATACACACTCTACAAATCCCAGAAAATTTCATAAATATTCTCATTCGGTAGCAAATTTTTTTAGCCGATGTTTTATTAATTTATGAAGTTCAACGTAATAAACAATCGTTACAATAATCTTTTAAAATTTAAGCATTTTCACTTTCTTACAGGTAAAATAAAAATATTATTTTTAATGTAAATAACGTAAAATCAATTAATAATATTTATAATATTAACATATAAGAAATAATAATAAAATTACAGATGGGGAAAAATTCATTTCGGCAGAATTTTAGAATTATACTAACAGCTAAAACTAAATAGAGGTACTGACATGACACTCAGTAAAGTTTTATTCGATATGAATAAACTAACACAATACCTGAATTTGATTTTTTAACCATTTGGAAAAATGGTTATTGTCCTCGTCAGGGTAGGAAATCAAAAGCATATCTGAAGCTTTTTATTGGTTTAATCTGCAATTTATTCGTTTTCTGATTGGTCTACACAGTAATATGTATTTCCCTTTACTTTCAACAGAGATGGGCAACAGAGTGTTGCCACTATGACAAAAAAGTAATAAAAACTACAAAAAAAATTAATAACTCAGAAACAAATTGAGATAGAGCTTTCAAACAAATTGCATTTGAAAGTACATTTTTTTCTCTATACGACGATATAAAAAGTAATAGTGTGGGATGTTTAGAAGTTTAAGAAATAAATTTCATTTAAAATTGGCCGTCAGATTTCTTGGAAATCTTTTCCCGAACAGCCAAAAGGGTATGGAGTAGTTGCTTATTTGCGCTCCATTTCATTAACTGGCGAAATTCAAACAAGTTTTGTTTGGAGTAAATGTAGAATAGCCCCCCTCAAGAGGTTAACCATTCCACGGCTGAAATTGATCAGTGCAGTAGTTGCCGCTAGAATGTGGAAATATTTAAATCAAAAATTACATATTTCAAATTTAAATATAAAGTTATGATCGGACTCAGAAATAACTCTTTGTTGGATTAGGGGTTCTACTACAAACTGGAAACTCTTTATTTCCAATCGTGTAACCGAAATTCAGTCATTGACAGATCCAAAGGACTGGAATTATTGTCCCGGAAAGGAAAACCCTTCAGATCTGCTTACGCGAGGGGAAAACTTATCGAAGTTAATGGGTAATAAAGTATGGTGGTGCGGCCCACCTTGGTTATCACTACCAGAAGATATGTGGCCTTCAAAAAGGGCTATAGAAATGGATCCCGAAGCTTTTAATGAAATGAAAGCAAAACCAAATTTAACACTATTGTGTAACGAATCAAACTCTACTCCTAAGCCAGTATTTGAAATTGCAAAGTTCAGTAGTTTAAATCGCGTGTATAATATTACTGCTTGGATAAGCGTTTTATTCATAATGCCAATTCGAAAAACCCTAAAATTTTAGGACTTTTAACTACTTCAGAAATAGAAATAGCAGAAAAATACTAGATTAAACAAACTCAGGGAACTTCATTTAAAGTTGAAATAGAAGCACTTAAACAAAAAAAATCCACTTAATAAAGATTCTTCTTTATACAACCTTAATCCACAATTCGATGAAAACAATTTACTTGTTTTATCCGGACGACTTCAGTTTTCTGAAGTTACAGAGCAGGAAAAACATCCGTGGATACTTTTTAATTGCCGAAACGTTAGTGAAGGCTTACTGTGGAGGCACCTAAAGTTTTGGTTTCTGTTTGTCTGTCTGTTAGTCTGTCTGTTAGTCTGTCTGTTCGTCAGTCTGTTAGTCTGTCTGTTAGTCTGTCTGTTCGTTAGTTTGTCTGTTAGTCTGTCTGTCTGTTCCGCGATAACTGCCGCAAAAAGCATCCGATCGGCTTGAAATTCACTGGGCATGTTGATGAGGTACCCAGACTTAGCTGTATAGTTTTTGGTTAAATTTGGTCCATTCGTTCGGGAAATATGGAACATTTTATTTTGTTCTATAATGCTTTTCTATGGCAAGTCAGACGATTTTCAGATTTTCATTTGTTAAAAGAAATGGCTCATATGAAAAATGGATTTAAATGGTAAATTTTTGATGCTGAAATTTTTAAATAAGATTATTAAATTATTCCAATTAGTTTGAGATTTTTTTAATTAGGTTTATAATATTGGGGGGAATTTTATGCACGTATTCCAATAATATAAAGGATTTTGTTTTATCAATTTGACCTAATGCATATTTCATTTTTTTCCTTTTCTTTCATCTGTTGCCTAGCAACGTATTTGATCCTAATAATATTAGTATAATTGCGTGTATAATGTTTGAGTAAAGCCAACGTCAAAACGGATGAATTAATGCATTTGTATCTTTGCATATAGATGGGTTTTAGCCCAGAAATAAAAATAGGCAATATTTCATTTATTTTATTCAAATATTTTGCTTAAAAATGCAAAAGTTCATTATTTTCATAGAGAATAACGTAACATTTTTCCATAACATTTACCAATATTTCTTTAATTGTTGCCAAGAAAATCAAAACCCGGAATAATATTTTCTTTTAAATAATTTTCAATTGAAATGTTTTGTCGTGAATCAGGAAAATGAAAAATAAAATTAAGAATAGAAAATTATTATGGCGGCATATTGGAAATAAAAAGAAAATTCTCGAGTATTTCTTAATATAACAAGATGAAAAGTTTTGAGTAAGTACGCATAGCAGGTGAATTAGACGTCATTTATCGAAAACAAAGATGCTGGAATAAAAAGATCTTGGGTAAAATAAAATAAACTATTATTCACGGAGGAAAGAGATAGATGGAGATGCAGTATGCCGTAAAAACAGTTTGCAATACGATGTGCGTTATCGCTCAGAGTTAAATGCCCTCATTCGGCCCAAACAAAACAAGCACGTGGAACAGGGGCCGAATTCTTTGACTTCATCCGTGCATTTTTTCTGTAAAATGAAAATGATCTGCTTATATTTAAGCAATAAGCATTCTAAGGTAGCATTTCATTGTATTATGAATTAAAAACTGTATTACTAAAAATATTATTCTGTTATTTATTTATTTATTTATTTATTTATTTTTAAGCACGTTGTTGTGTTGTGCCGAATGTAGCGGATTTTAGGGTTACATTTTTGGCGTCACTTCAAGATTTATTGTCTGTGTACGGTTAACATGAATATTTTATTTTAAATTTAAATTTTATTAATTTATAAAAAAAAACTTATGCTTATCCTTATAAATCACAGCGTAAAAAAAATCTAAGATATACTATAACCATCCGCACAATCAATAAAAAATTACGAACGTAAATTTAAATAGACTACGGGGTTTCAGGGGGGCTCTGCCCCCTGAAGAAATGCAATTTTTGATTTAAAAAGTTACCAGAATAAGTAGCTCATCAGGATTTCAGAACATCAATGTATAACCACTTGTTTAACACTTTTAATTTCTGAAACTTTACGAAGTATCTTGTATGCTTATAAATATTTATGTAATTTGAAAACTTTAAAAAGCGATTTGTAGGAAGTTGAATATTACGCAATGAGTCTTATAAAGCAATGACTTGCAAAGATGACGTTGAGGCTCCTGATCTGCAGATTTACTAGTAAATCTTATTTTGTAAAATTACTCATTAAGGATGCTCATGAAAGAATGTACCATTTTGGTGTAGCTGTCACTTTAGTTCACCTTCGTGAAAGGTATATTATATTAAAGGGAAGAAAATTTGTAAAATCCATCTTAAGATCGTGTATGATATGTCGAAAACTTAATGCAATTCCTGGAAAGGGGGAAATAGCACCTTTACCGAAAGATAGAATCGTCAAAACACCAGTTTTTAAAACCTCTGGTGTCGATTTTGCCGGTGTTCGATTTATTATAAAACTTCTGAAGGTACTGGGAAGGCTTATATTGTCGTATTCACATGTGCTGTAACGAGAGTGATACCTCTAGAGTTAGTCAACAATCTAAGTACTGAAACCTTTATCTTAGCACTACGAAGATTTTTCTCTAGAAGAGGTTTCTGCAAAATAATGTACAGTGACAATGCCAAAACGTTTTCTAAGGCTGATTTGGTATTAAAAGATGCTTGGAAAATAATTTCTAAGCAAGAAATTTTTGATTATTTGAGAAAGAATAAGATAACATGGAAGTTTATAATTCCCAGGGCTTCCTGGTGGGGCGGCTTCTGGGAAAGAATGGTCAGATCAGTTAAAACACCTTTAAAAAAGGTTCTAGGCAAATCTTGTCTCCGTTATGAAGAGCTAGAAACAATACTTACAGAAATTGAAGCTGTGATTAATTCACGTCCTTTATGTTATCTCTACGAAGAAAATGCTGAACCATCACCTTTAACGCCATCTCATTTTTTAATTGGTAAACGATTAATGTCCTCACCTTCTTATGGATTACCAGTTTGTATGCAAGAGAAATGCAATAAGATTTTGTTGACGAGAAAATATAAATATACGCATCAAATTACTGACCACTTTTGGAAAAGGTGGAGAAATGAATATTTGTTAGAACTTAGATCTGCTTTTCAAGTGAAAAACATAAATTCATCGCCTCAGTTCAAAGTTAACGATATAATGATAATTCATGATGAAAAGCTCCCAAAACATATGTGGAAGTGTGGTCGTGTTAAAGAACTCATATTTCGCCGTGACTCGAAAATAAAATCATGTGTATTACAGACTGCAAAAGGCGATCTTAAACGACCTGTGCAGCTATTATACAATCTCGAATTGGACTTAGTGGACTAAAAGACACTAAAACTTTTACACTAAAAATAAGAACTATTATCGAACATTTAATTTCATTTGTTACTCATATTTACCCTTATTATTGTTTAATTTTCATACAATTCATGTATTTTATTTTCTTTTGTAGATTGCAGCATTCTTATAATTTTTTCTTTTACATCTGTAGCTGTATGTAAGTATGTTATCTGAAAATTTGTTATGTATGTAAGTATATTCTTATGTTTATTAAATTGTTTAATATAGATGCTGAACTAAGTGTTCAGCCGGGGGCAGGATGTTGAGAATGCCAACTTGGCGATGCTTGCCATTTTCTGTTAGTCGGCACTGTGGCAACCCCCTTTTATTGTTTTCCGATTTTCTTTTCAGTGTAGATGTAACTTTTGATTTGAACCGGTGTGTCGGTAAAAATAGAACTCTCAAATGAGAGTAATAATAATATTTTATATTGTTTTGTAAATAAATGTATATAAGTTTTTTTTAAGAAGAAGTTGTTTAATTTGAGCTGTAGAGTGTGTTTACTTATTGAAGTTACGAATTTGATATATATTAGAACTAATTTATGAAGACGTTCTTATTCTTCGACGCACTATAGAATAATTTGAATTTACCGAACCTGCAATCTGAACGACGACGTATCACCTGTCGAAAACACTTGGAAAATTTTTTGCTACTGGGATTGACGGATCGTAGGAAACGAATGCTTGCGCCTGCTACCCATTGATTAAGTCACGTGTTAGTACTACTATGTTTATCTCATAGATTAAGGACCAAGATGGGACATTTACGGCAAAATCTGTAATGGCAACAGTACTAGCGTCACTATCGGCAAGGGGGAAGAACTAACAAACCTCCGAAATTTACCTATGTTGAAGAAATATGTTTATCCTCTATGGTTTGAATATCCATTCGTTCCTAAAACGAAACAGGTGTCAGACGATATTCTATTCATGCTTGCTTTATTTAGTTGCTTTTTTTTACCTTACTTATATTGTTTATTTTTAACTTACAAAATGATAATTAGACTAATAATATAAAAGAAAGCCGCCAGAAAATTCTGTTAAGAATGCAAATATGTAAGTTTATAAGATTAAATTGTAAAAAATCAAATCAGGTATTGTGTCAATTTATTCATATCGAATAAAATTTTATTGAGTGTAATGTCAGTACCTCTATTTATTTTTGACTTTTAGATTTATACAATTCTAAAAATTTGTCGAAAGGAATTTTTCCCTATCTGTAATATTATTATTATTATTTCTTATATGTTAATATTATAAACATTATTGAATTGATTGTACGTTATTTACATTAAAAACAATATTTTTATTTTATCTGTAAGGAAGTGAAAATGCATAAATTTTAAAAGATTATTGTAACGATTGTATAATACGTTAAACTTCATAAATTTATAAAAATTTTCCTGCCAAAGGGGAATAATTATGAAATTTTCTGGGACTTGTAGAGTTCAACATTTCGTATATTTTTATGTTACACCATTGCTTTTGATATATAGCATTCAAGACGAAATTTTTACCTAGTATTCGTTGCACTTAAAACCGTTCACTAATCATGTAAAAAAAAAAAAAAAAAAAAAAAAAAAAAAAAAAAAAAAACATATATCCGTGCATGAACATAGAATAGATATTAGATATATAAAATAGGATGTCTATTCTATGTTCATGTATCGGTGTAAGATTCTATCGAAAACTAAACATGCAACATTAAAAAAAGAAAGATCACAATAAGGTAGATATTCAATAATAAGCATACTACAAGGATGGGGAGTTTCTTCCCCATTGTCAATAAGGGCGCTACGATCGCAATCGCATTATCATTACGCTCTATGGGAATATCCTATCTTGGATGTTAATCTATGGTTTATCTGAGAAGACGACTTTTCAGTTGTTCGGATTTGTTTTAAAAAGGATTCCTTTGTCATGTGTTCTCAGAAATTCTAAAAATAAACCTGCACATGTTCTTTCATTGTACTGCTTGCAAGATCTGTAACATTTAATATTAAGTTTAAGTTGTAGTTTTCTTATTGTTTTGGTAGTTTTCTCAAGTTTTATTTTTAATGCAGTTATCTTTCTTCTTAAACTATGGAGAATATATGAAAAACCAGAAACCACGCTGTTTCAGAAAGGTTACCATCAGGAATTTACCAGTCTCGTGGTATGGAAATAAAAAATACGGGATGACATCATCTATTTTTACTGAATGGCTTACATAATTAAACAAGCAGATGAAGCAATGAAAGAGAAAGATTTCTATTGTTTATAGATAGATAACTGTCCAGCCCATCCGAGTGATTTTTCATTTTTAAATGTGAAAGTAAAGTTTCTACCACCTAATACCACATCGCATTTACAGCCACTAGATCAAGGAATAATTCAAGCTTTCAAACTACATTATAGAAAGTTCTTGCTCCAGGCTATAACTTCCAAAGCAGAAGAATGCAAATCAGAAAATGAAATTGCTTCATGTGTAAATGTCCTCGATGTTATAACATGGGTTAATGATTTATGGAACTTGGTGCATCAAAGTGCAATTTCAAAATGCTTTGAAAAATCTGGCTTTTTGCAACAAATTTCTGAAGATATCAGTGATAAACAGCCTGCAAATGATGACAATAGCCTTTCGAATGTTCAGAATCTTATAAATCAATTACCTTTTGAAGATGAACCAGTGAATGCTGAATTATTCATGAATTTTGACAGTGATATCACAACATGCAATGCTTCCGTTGATCAAGAAAGTTCGATAGGTTTAAAAATGAAAAGGATTGAATTGTGTTAGTGAAGATGAAGTTGAAATCGAAGAAAATAATGAAATTTCCGATGCAGAAATGTTAAACATGTGCAAAAAAAAAACATATGCCCTCCCACATGTTGTGTTTATTGATGAAACTTGAAGGCATGACTGAAAACATAATTGTTGAAAAGAAGATTTTAAGCAACGAAACATTTCTGATTTTTTTGCTGTACATGAAACTTCATAAAAGTTTGTATAATTTTTTAATGAATAGTTTATTACTGTCAGTTATAGAAACGTTATCATCTGGCTGATGCATATAAACCTCCTCTTCTAAATCGCCATGTAAGAAAGCAGTTTTGACATCTAGGTGAGTTATTTTAAGGTCTTTGTACACCGCTGTGTTTAAGAATGCTCGCAGGGTGGTATGCGCTACAACGGGTGCGTAGGTCTCGTCAAAATCGCTTCCATATTTTTGAGCATATCCCTTAGCGACCAATCTAGCTTTATATCGCTCTATAGACCCGTTGGCTCCCCTTTTTGCCTTAAACGTCCACCTACAACCTATGACGCGTTTTCCCGGGATAGGTTTTATTAATCTCCAAGTATTATTTTGCTTCAGAGAATCTATTTCCTCACTAGTGGCTTTTAGCCATTTATCTTTAGTTTCTGCGTCATTGATATTTTGTAGGTCTGTCCATGACTTTGGCTCCTGGATTTGACACAGGTTTGCGCTTATGCCCTAACGGTTAGGTGGTACGCCACGATTTTGTCTTTGCGATCTTCTCGGCTCAAGGGATGTGTCGGTCGGGGTGTTATTCTGATCATCGTCGCGTTCTTCTAGATCAATTTCAATATTATCTGCGGGAGTTTGTTCGTTGTTTTGATTTTCTTTGGCGGGTTTAATTTCCTCATCTTTTATACCTTCTTCGAAGAATTTTACGGTTCTAGATATTATAATTTTATTTTCACCCGTATATATCCTATAGCCCTTGCTTCTGAAATCATATCCCAACATTATTCCCTCGATGGCTTTCTCATCTAACTTATTTCTTTTAGGTTTGTCGACATAGGCAAATGCCTTACATCCGAATGTTTTGATGTTCGAGAGATCGGGTTTTCTTTTATGCCAAAGCTCATAGGGTGTCATGTTATTTTTGTTAGCTTTTGTTGGTAGACGGTTGATGAGGTAGGTGGCGGACATGACAGCTTCCCCCCAGAATTGCTTAGGTAACTTGGCGTCCGACAGCATGGTTCTAGCCATTTCCACTATCGTTCTATTCTTTCTCTCTGAAACGCCGTTCTGCGGGCTAGAATAGGGAACACTCAATTGACGCTCTATCCCGTTTTCTATCAGGCAGTTTTCAAATTCGTCACTGATATACTCTTTTGCGTTATCGGATCTTATTGCCTTTATCAACTTGCCAAATTTATTTTTTGTTAGCGCTGTGTATTCTTTCAGTTTGATAACGGCTTCCGATTTATGCGCGATTAAGTATGTTATTGTGTACCTGCTATAATCATCCGTGAATGTTATAAAGTACCTTTTCCCTCCTATCGTTTCAGTATTCATGGGGCCACATATATCGGAATGTGCGAGGGTACCGATGTCTTTGCTTCTGTTTGTGGCTACTTTAGGGTAGGGCAAAGCGGAAAGTTTCCCTTCAATGCACTTGATGCATCGCGTGTCATGTTTACAATTATTAATTGTTATCCCATTGGCTAAGTCATGATTAACAAGGTATTTAATATCATCAAAATTTTTGTGTCCGAGTCTTCGGTGCCACAATGAAATACAATTTGTATTGTTACAGAAAGTTTAAGTACTTATAGTATAGCCGTAATCATCTTCAGGGTTTAATACGTAGAGATTATCATTTAATTTAGCTGTCAAGATTATATTATCATCTTTGGCAAATAAACATGCATTTTTCTCGAAAATTACCTTTATATTATTTTCAGTGGCTTTCTTAACTGACAATAAATTGCCCTTTAGTTCTGGACAGTATAATACATTTCTTAGTGTAATGTAGTGGTTTTTGTCTGTTTTTATTTTTACGTCGCCCATACCTTCCGAATTAAGCCTTTTTCCATTAGCGATTGTTATATTCCCAAAATTCCCGGCTGTGAATGTAGCAAAATTTGTTTTTGCTGATGCAACGTGCCTGGTACAACCCGAGTCAATGATATATGTGTTTGGATCTGTTGTTTGTGTTTAGTTAATTTTTACTGACTCAATTTCAAAATTGTTTTCCATTGGGAAGAGAGGAATGATCGATTGGTTGACCTCATCCTCTATATTTGATTTGCTGTTAAAGCAAAAATTCGAGGAGTCGGTTTTACTACCATTGTGTTGATTTTTGGGGTTTACCGGATTGGCTTTAAAGTTGGCATGGTTGTTAAATTTATTACTGTTATAATTTTCACTTCTTTGGTAATTGTTTTTCTGTTTGTTTTTCAATTTGTAACATTCTGAACGAGCGTGCCCATCTCGTTGACAGAAACTGCAATACTTTTTGTTGCCTTTATTTACAATTTTATATGCTGTGTCCCTTGGTCGTGTGCTGGTGTTTTTGTATTCGATCCGATGAGAGTACTCATCGATGAGTTTGTTTTTTACAAATTCGAGGTCTAGATCCTTTTCGTCTCTAGCCTCCATGCTCGTTATAAGAGGGGCGTATGACTGAGGCAAGCTGCAAAGCATAAGAGCCACAATGTGCGAATCATTTATGAGCTCTCCAATGGCAGCGAGTTTGTCGCGGATA
Source organism: Maratus speciosus (assembly GCA_963932465.1). Taxonomy (NCBI): domain Eukaryota; kingdom Metazoa; phylum Arthropoda; class Arachnida; order Araneae; family Salticidae; genus Maratus; species Maratus speciosus. Next base: position 98,530,070 of record OZ010790.1, on the reverse strand, counting down.
GTTAAAATATTGTTGATATGTAAATTTAAGTCTCCGCCCTCGTTGAGCCTTTGCGAATATAGTTTCCTCAAAAGGAATAATTTGGATGATAAATTCGCCCTTTGGTGAACACTTTTTAATCTTTCCCAAATGTCTTTGGGAGATGTCAAATGTCTGATATGCACGATTTTTGTATTTTCAATGCATAAACAAATTATGGCTTTCGCCTTAGCCGCGTTTTTAGTATATGTATCATCGGGTGCGGCAGGTGGAGATTCTGTTATATATTTGAATAAATCATCTTTAATTAACAAATTTTCTAATTTAAAACACCAATGATTATAATTATTATCGTTTAATTTCTCTACTGCCGTAATTTCTTTTGAAGCAGACATCGCGTGTTATTCAAGTATTATAAATTCTTTGATAACAAATATATTTACTATAAGAAGTTTGTGACTTTCTTAAAATAATTTCTTAGAATATATTCATAAATATAAATAAAATAATCATTTATTCATAATAATCAATCAATATTCATTCACAATAATACCTTTTTGCGATATTATATATATCGTTATTTATTCATGCACATTCATTTTTATTTTCATGTATATATTTCAATATTTCATATCTCATATGTGCATCTTGTTCATCATTTTATCACAATCAGATAAACAAATTTTTATTACTGGGTTTTTTTATTTATTTATTTACTTTCCCTTTCAACTCAGCCTACATAATCTTTTAAAATATCTAGGAAGGGTGAGTTCGCGATTAGCATGAAGCTAAGGACCCAGTATAAATATAAAATTGTTGTACCAAAAGTTTTTATATCAATAATGAAAGATAGAAATCTATCTTCTTACCTTTCTGGTAAAACAGACATACGCTGGTTTCCTTCTTATGCAGACAACCTGTAATTTTTATTTAATGAATAGATGTGGTGAATTGTGAGAAATATCGTCTTCGAATAATCCAGATGTAGAGAAAAAACTATTTAATTCTTGAAGAAAAACTTGATTACAGGGATCCACACTCACACACTAAAAAATATAAAGTAAAAGATTAAAAAATGAATAACATAAGAGTAATGACGTCGAAAATCCAGTAGGAGACATGAGTCTTCCATAGGACAAAGAGTTGACACACAAAAAACCGTGCGTCTTGACCTCGCAAAATCGGACCTTCAAGTGAGAAGTAAAAAAGGGGCCCACACGAGTTAAAACAGAGTAAAAAAGTCTGGAAACAATAAAACTGCTTAACAAGCAAAACAAAGTTCTAATTAAAGGAGTCTATATCTTCAGAAAAGTTCTCTGGTGCTGCTATCTATTGTCGCCTTTTCGAAACATAAGTCTTTGACACAATTGTTCATTAGTCCGTGATCTTACGAGAACTTCGCTCAGGGAAGTGTCGCCATCTTGGAACACATTTCACAACTAAAAAATGATCGCGTGTCGCACAAGTCACAGGTAAATTATCATTTCACAGGCGAGGCGATGTTGGACATAAAACCGCTTACGCTGAGACGTTTTCCAACATTATGCAATAACAATCAAAATAAAAATGCGTAATAATTACAGTGTGCCTTATCGTTTTGTGTTATTTAAATCAATCTCTACGGAAATTCTTCAACTCAATTCAAAAGAAATAGGGTGAGTGTTAATTATCTTCTATGTAGTATATTTTAAATTAGTGATTCAGTTATTATAATTTTTAATTAATCAGTTCATTACTTAATATAGTGCATTTTTCCATATGCATATTTTATTTTGTTTTATTTTTTTGTGTCACAAAAAATTTTGATGTGGCATTTTTAAAGACACTTCATAAAGTGAACACCTCTATATAGTGACCATTTTAGCCGGTCCCGAGGGTGGTCACTTTAGGCAGGTTCCACTGTATTTCGAGATGAAAGTTTTACATCTGAACGCCTTTTAAATATTCAAAGTTTCGTTTCTAAGTGATTATATATGTAGTATGTATATGTATAATGATATATACATTAAGCAAATGAAAAAATAATATATATTGTGCGAAAATATCCTTTTGCGCGTAGAATAATTCCTTGATTTTCTTTTTCTTTTTAGTACTTTAGGAGTAAATTTTTATCGAGACTAGGCTGGAAATCATATTTTACTTTGAACATTATAAAAATAAAATGTAATAGTTGTAGATTATTTTAACTAAAAATATCTGTACATATATTTTTTAAAGAGATAAAATATATAGGTTTTCTGTCTAGTTTTGTAGTGAATAAAGTATGATTAGAATGTTTATAAATTTTCTACTAAAAATATAAGTAAGTATTTTGCTTATACTAACAGAATCTTGAATGCCATTTATTTCTCATGTTTTATGATGTATTTTGGTCTATTGGTCATTAAAATATGCAATCATAAAATAAGAAATATATATATATTAAAACCTTCTCTGAAAAACTGTCTAACTAACAGTGCAAATTCCATTGAAATCCATCCAGTATAGTAGATTACAAACAAACTTCATTTGTTGATATCACAATCTTGGTTTACTAACAGTATTCTATTTATCACGGAAGATATAAATCAAGTGATAAATCCTTTTTAAATAAATAAAAAGAAAATCGTTAAAAAGTTAAAATTTTTAGATCACCAGTTGAATTGTTAAATTGTATCAATCAATCTACCAAACAATTCACAATCACGTGATCAAATCGCCCATAAAAAATGGAAGTGGCTATTCGTCCGACCAATCGGACTATTAGCTATTTAGGCAGAACGTCCGACCATCGTATACGCATGCGCGCCAGCTAATAATCGGACGAAATCGCTTTTTCATAACTTCGCATTTCAAAATATAATTGTTTATTTATTTTCAATACACATTACGTGCATTTATGCAAATTAGGTCATTTTCTTTGTGGAAGAAAGTTACTTATATTTATAAATATTAATTTAGTAATGTTTGTCATCAATTATTTTTTTTTTAACGTTATATTTCGTTAAGCAATTAAGTGCACTAAATATTTGTTTCTATATTTATATTACCACTGTTATTTATTAATTATTTCATATATTATTATTAATTTAATAATTTATTATATTATAATTAATTTAATAATTAATTTATTATTGTTAATTTAATAATTATTTATTAACTAATATTAAAATATTACCAATTATAAATAGTTTGTAATTTTTTTATATCATACAATATACAATTAGTTTATTTTATATAAAGAATAATAAATGTTTGAATATTTAATATTTCTTAATTGTTTAATTTATATATAGAGAGAGAGATTTAATATGTTTAAAAACTCTCTAGCATGAAGACGTCTGACAAAACAAATTGTAGTTTAGAATATTTCATGTTGGTTGGGTCATAGGCAAACATGTTCCAAAATCGTGCCCCTCTTTGGATTTCTTTCTGTCGTCGTTTATAATATTTAAATTTAATATAATATAATTAAGTTTAAATAATATTTAAATTAATATTTAAATTTATATCTTATTATTTTCCAAAATTTAGAAAATCGGGTGTGTGTGGGGGGGGGGGGGGAGATGGCTTCATTTTATATTCCATGAAAAGGAGCAGTATTACTTAATTCACGTAATTTTTTTTTCCAATTGTACAAATTAATTTCACCCAATGAGTAATTAATTTTTGTTTTACTTTTTAAAAAGGTACTTTTCGGTTACCCAGGCACCAGTGTTATATATACATATGTGCGTATATATATGTATATGTTGATGGACATAAATCAAGCTATTTAACTGTGCTAAAGATAATTTCCTCAGTTACATAAATAATGCGTCGTTTCAACTCAGCCATAAATCTATTCAAAAGAAATTAACCTTGGAAATCCTTTGATAAAGATGATGACTTGTTGAGTGACTCATAGACATTAACCTGATTTATTATTATTATTATGATATTGCTATTACAATTATTATTACTGATTTATTATCTTATAATGTAAATATTTTTTCATTCTGAAAATGTAGTCATTCCAGAGAAGAGGCATGAAAATGCTCTCTCTTTTTACTTTCTTCTATCTTCAATAGAAGAAAGTATTGTAATCGAAATTTTTTTCGACTTCCGGTTTTCGACGGATTTGCATGTTTTAGGGGTCAGAGATTCCAAAAAACATGTTTATAGAAAATGTCTGTCTGTCTGTGTGTCCGTCTGTCCGTCCGTCCGTCTGTCCTTCTGTCCGTCTGTCCGTCTGTCCGTCTGTCTGTCGCCATTGTACCATCAAAAAGTGTATGAAGTTATGTATAGAATTAAACCAAAATTTTATTATAAGTTATTGGCTATGGCAAGCAGGTCCTCCCGGAATTTGGAAAAAATTCGCCGGTAGGGGGCGCTGATATAGCAATTTTTGTGCGATTTTGAATATTGTACCATCCAAAAGTGTATGAAGTTATGCATAGAATTGAACCAAATTTTTATTTTTAGTTTTTGGCTATGGCAAGCTGGTCCTCCCTGAATTTGGAAAAAATTCGCCGGTAGGGGGCGCTGTAATAGCTATTTTTGTGCGATTTTGAATATTGTACCGTCCAAAAGTGTATGAAGTTATGCATAGAATTAAACCAAATTTTTATTTTAAGTTTTTGGATATGGCAAGCAGGTCCTCCATGAATTTGCAAAAAATTCGCCGTTAGGGGGCGCTGTAATAGCAATTTTTGTGCGATTTTGAATATTGCACCATGGAAAAGTGTATGAAGTTATGCATAGAATTGAACCCAAAAAAAATTTTAAGTTCTTGGCTATGGCAAGGAGGTCCTCCCTTAATTTATAAAAAAATCGCTTGTAGAGGGCGCTGTAATAGCGATTTTTGTACAATTTTTGTGCCATTTTGAATATTGTACCGCCGAAAAGTGTAGGAAGTTATGCATAGAATTGAACCAAATTTTATGTGTTTATTTTTGGTCATGTCACGAAGGTCTTCCCTGAATTTGGAAAAATTCTGCCGGAAGGGGGCACTATAATTGCGATGTCTGTACCATTTTCATTATTGTACCATCGAAAAGTGTATGAAGTTATCCATATAATTGAACCAAATTTTTTGTGCATGTTTCTGGCTATGGCAAACAAGTCCTCCCTGAACTTGAAAAAATTCCGAAAGAAGGGGGCGCTATAATTCCGATCTCTGTGCCATTTTCATTATTGTACCATCGAACAGCGTATAAAATTATGCATACAATTGAACCAAAATGTTTGTGCTTGTTTTTGGCTTTGGCCAACAGGTTCTCCTTGAATTTGGAAATATTGCGCGGTAAAGGGGCTCCGTGCTAGCGATTTTTGTATACTTTTCTTGATTTTTCGTAGTTCTATTGTGCATCGGCGGCTCATGCAGCGGCGGGAACTCGCTTCCTGCTATGCCGGCTATTCGCAAACAGCTGATAACGACAGAATAAGGAAAAATTAATAATTTTAACAAATATCATGATATAGATTAACTCGTTTTTAGTCCGTTTAATTGACTTGAGCAGAAATTTAAGATGAAAATCAAAGTTGGTATAGTATTGAACTAATGATATTGAAGTATTAACACGTGTAACTAGGTTTTGAAATATTAAGATGTATAAGATAGAAGAAAGTTTTGGGATTGGCACATCCAACTAGTTTACAATTTAAACAATGTGAATTAAATAGCTTAAAGTGTTACCACTGCTTATTTATTTGATATAATAGTCTACAATTTCTTTTGTCAAAGGAGGTTATAAAGAGTGGTTGATTAAAAATATGACAACTAACACATATTGGATTAAACAAAGTGTGCATTTACACCGAAATAGATAAGTATCCTGAAGAACGGGTAAGTCCCAATTTTATCTAACTTCCTCACGCCTTTTTCATTGGGATTCAAATCCTAACAAGATTATGATTACTGATCACTGAATAAAAATAAATAAATTAAATAGCCTCCACTGAAATCTGAAATATCAGATATTTGATAAATAAACTTTTAAACTTTCAAAAAGAAAAGTTGGAAGAACTTTTTACGGTAACACGTAAGTAATCAAATGTTAAGAAAATGGCAGCTTCTAAAGATAATTTAGCAATTGAAAAACTTACAGCTACGAACTATTCGGTTTGGAAATTTAAGGCAGAAATGATGTTAGTTAAAGAAGACTTATTTCACGTAATTACAGAAGAACCGCCTAATCCAATTACGGACGCTTGGTCCAAAAGTGATAAGAAAGCCCGTGCACTAATTAATCTAACAATTGATGATAGTCAGATTACTCATGTTAAAAAATTACAGACAGCCAGACAAACTTGGCAAGCTTTGCGTGAAAACCATGAGCGACATAATTTGTCTAGCAAACTTTATCTCTTAAGAAAACTTTATGGGATTAAATTAGCGGAAGGTGGCAACGTTGTTAATCATATTACAAAAATAATGGAATTAGTAGATAAATTAGCGGCCATAGGAGAAGTTATAAATGATAACCACATTTCTGCACTGTTATTATGCTCCCTACCCCAATCTTATGATACTCTTATTACTGCCCTTGAATCGAGAGAAGAAAATCAACTCACACCATCATTTATTAAGTCTAAACTTATTGACGAATATAACCGACGATATGATAATAATGAGAGAACAGAAAATCCTGCCAGAGCATTTAAAGCACAGAAAAATTACAACAACAAAACAAGTAATAAATACTGCTCCAATTGTCGGATGAGAAACCATTATACAGGAATGTTGGCATAATAAAGCCAAAACACAAAATACACCACAAAATCAACACATTAGACCAAACAAAAAACATTACTCTACATCACTAGTTTTTCAAAAGAGTGAAAACAATTTTAGAAGTGAACAAACACCAGAATCAAACCGTAGGTACAGTCACTCTGAAAATGAAAACAATACATGGAGGGCGAGCGAAAATAAAAATTACGCCTTTATAACACAAGGAATAGAAAACAAAACATTTATAGTAAACAGTGGCAGCTCAAGCCATATTGTGTGTTCAGAATCAATGTTTACAGAAATAAAATCACGCGAAAAAACAAATGTAACCATCGCAAACGGGAGAAACTTATCAGTTACGGGTCAGGTGACGTAAATATAAACACGCGAACATCAGACAACAAAGTTCATGAAATAACACTTAAAGATGTATTACTAGTACCTGAAATCGAAACAAATTTATTATCGGTTAGCAAAGTGGATGTGAAATTATATTCAGAAATGACAAATGTATGTTCAAACTTAACGGAGAAATATGCTTAGAAGCGAGAAAAGTAAATAATCTGTACGAAGTTCAGTTGGCATTCCAAAGCTATGCAAACGTAGCACAAAGCTGCAACAACAAAAATTGCCTAGAATTATGGCATCGTAGGTTAGGACATAGAAATCTAACATCAATTAAAGAAATTACGCAAAAGAAATTAGCTACAGGAATCCAAATAAACAACTGTAAGCATAACATAGATTGCGAACCTTGCATTAAGGCAAAATTAACTGATGAACCCTATCCAAAAATTGCAGAGTATAGAGCAACTAAAAGACTCCAGCTAAATTCACTCCGACGTGTGCGGATCTTTTCAAACACCGACAATCGGAGGGAAATCATACTTTTTGACTTTTATTGATGACTACTCACGATTTACGATCATATACCTATTGTCTAGAAAAAGTGAAGTTTACGAAAAACTTAAAGAATTCATCGCGTTAATTAGCAACAAATTTGGAGAAGAACCGAAAGCAATTAGAACAGATAACGGAGGGGAATTCACATCAGATGAAATAGAAAATTACCTCAGGTCTAATGGGATAAAGACGGGTTACCATCTCCCGGTCCCAGGCCCTTAGAAGGCCCATCTGTCAACGCAAGGAACCACCCGTGAGACGAACCCCGCGGCGCGTCCCGAAGGTCGCCGCCAGACAAGTCCCAACAGAGCAGAACCCCACGCAAACTCCGGTCAGGCCGGCGCACTGCCCAGCGCACGTCACGCCGGCTATTCCGAAGTTGGTGAACAATCGCTACAATAGTCCTCACCACCCAGCTAGAAAACCAAGTGGTCCCTAAACTTGGTTACTCGAGCCGGTAGACCCCGCAAGCCATCGCAGGAACCAGACGCCTATAAAGACGCTGGGCCCACGGACTGAACCGAGGCTTCCCGACCCGAATTTAATTTACGGAAGGCCCCCAAGATCAGATACCATTTTCCGGCAGAGACATTTTTGTGGGCCAGCCGATAGGAAAGTTATTGAAGAGCCCTAACTAGAAAACCAGGGAGGACGGGGAAAGTCCCTCCGGCCGTAAAGCGACCCAGCTCCTGGCTTTTCGCCCAAGCCACCCGGCTCAACCGACGGAACCCCTCGTGGATCACGCCGGGAACCAGTTGGCCCAGACTAGGTGCCGTTAGCGACCCCAGGCGGGCACGGAAAGCTCCACCTAGACGGAATAGACTCCGCCTCGCTAGGGGGTCGGACGGAACGGAGTCCCGCCAGCCCCCACCGACTCGACCCCATCCTAAGACAGAGAAGCCAGTGGAGGCCGACAGAAGCCCGCCCTCCCACTACCTTACCTCACGGCCGTCGAGGGTACCCAGGCCCGAAGGCCCCTGACCCCGTGCAGTGACCGACCGCTACCTTTGTTAGTGCGTTCGGAAGTTAGGTGGAGACACCTCTGGGTCCTCATCACCAGGCGAGGAAAACTCTGGTATCGCATAGACACGGAGGACCTGGATCGGACCAAGAGTTCCCCTGAGGCACGATAAGCCGCCGCGTTACCGGCGAGCCTCCGGCCCGTTTCCCCGCGGGGACAGCGTTCGATGGTGGACCCGCCGGCCGACCCCCTCCCATGGGTCACGGCACGACATGGAGCAACCAGAGCCACACTGCCCGTAAGGCATGGTGACGTCACGGCGACGTCGTTGTGAAGTCACACTGTGACTTTGTGACCGTCGATGTGACGTCACGTGACGTCGATGTGACGTCATAGTGACTAGAATGCGAGGTCGTTATGGCCGTTTTAGAGGTCGTTTGTGACGTCACATTGTGACCACTCTGTGAAGTCACGGTGTGACAAATTTGTGAAAAGTGTGTCATTTGTGACTATTTTGGCATTAACTTTGTGACGAACCTGTGACGAAAGCGACAATGCTTTGAAGTCACACTGTGACCAATTTGTGAAATATGTGTCATTTGTGACGAACTTGTCATAAACACTGTGATTTCAAATGAAAATCAAATTTCAAATTAATTGCTTAAAAGACGCAAATAGTGAAAATGATTCCATGCTGGGACTCGAACCCGGGCCATCAGTACAGTGCACTGACATTCTACCGACTAAATCACATGGAACGATACCCAAAATTTCTCACTATTACATGTTGGCAAGGCTACAAACCCAGCACAAGATGGAATATTTAGCGTGAGCCACCAACATGATGCAAACACGAAACTTAATTAAATCCAGCATCGATTGAAATTATATTAATACTTGGAAATTTTTCCAGCGAGAACCATTCGCTTTGCATACAATATTTCAAATGAAAATCAAATTTCAAATTAATTGCTTAAAAGTCAATTTTAATTTGAAATGTTGTATGCAAGGCGAATGTTTCTCCCTGGAAAAATTTCCAATTATTAATATAGTTTCAATCGATGCTGGATTTAATTAAGTTTCGTGTTTACCCCATGTCGGTGGCTCACGATAAATATTCCATCTTGTGCTGCGTTTGTAGCCTTGCCAACATGTAATAGTGAGAAATTTTACAGGCTGGGCGTCGTTCCATGTGGTTTAGTCGGTAGAATGTCAGTGTGCTATACTGATGGCCCGGGTTCGAGTCCCGGCATGGAATCTTTTTCACTCCTTTGCGCCTTTTAAGCAATTAATTTGATATTTGATTTTCATTTGAAATATTGTATATAAGGCGAATGATTCTCTCTGGAAAAATTTCTAAGTATTAATACAGCGATGAATTTTAAAATAAACTTTTGCTGTAAATATAAAATCTTATCTTTTTACCGTACTTTTTAGCAAAATATCGCTATTTTGGAGTCCTATTCTTCTAAAACATTTTAAATTTTTCCACTTAAAAAACAATGCTTATCAACTGCCATATTTTTTTATTAAGTTCTATGCTTGATATTGAGTTCAAGCTTGATATTTAGAATGTGTAAGTTTTTTTAATTTGTTGTTATTTGTCATTGCTTTATTAAATATGAACATGGAGACTAACGGATATTAATACAACTATTATTTATAGAGCGGCATGATAAGCGATATTTATTTAAATTTTTTATTCCCGTGTATATTGTATTTTGTGAATATGAGCTAAATAGATTTGGTATGTTTTATAGGAAAAGACTGATCTAGGAAATAGAAAAAAAAAACGATTAAGAAAAATCATGCGTTAAGCATAGATTATAAAATACTTTCCAACACTTTCTGAATGCTTTAACAAGACATCGTAATTTAGGGAAATGACGTAAATAAGATAACTAAGTAAACATTTCAGAAAACGCATAAAACATTTGAAAAACTGATTTCAACAGTTACCGTCCATAGCCAAATATGTTTTCCAATTCTTTTGAACAGCCCTGTATTTGATCTGTAGGTTGATACACTGAAAAAAAAAATGAAGTACTCAAAAATGAGTAATCCGACGTACTCATATCGAATTGAATATTTTTGGATCAAAAATGAACCTATGCTTTCTCTATTTTGAAACATCGCATGTTATAAAACCCAAACAAACGAATAGTTTTGTACCCTGTAATGGTTCATTTCATTTATAGCGGCATAGCGGCATAAATGATGTTTATTAATGTAAATATTAAATTATGCACAGCATTTTAAAAATAATTTAAAAGTACTTGGCAATAATGCTCTTGTCATAAAAATATTCGATTTGAGTATCTTGCTAAGAATTTTGCTATTTTTCTTAATAAATAATCAATTAAACATTTCTTGTTAAGAACTTTGAACGGGAAATAAATGTCAGTACATTTTTACTTTAAATTTTAGGTTGTTTTTTTTTTTTGGGGGGGGGGGGGAGTGCATAACGATTCATATTTCATCACAACCATGGAATAAAAAATGAATACATGTGTTTCTCAACTTTGAGTACATTTGGATCGGAGCTATTTTGAGTATGTGACGCATTTAAAATTGGGTACTTCTTACTCAATTTTGAGTACCCATTTTTTAAGTGTATATATACTATATAATGGGAAAATTTAGTTTAGCAAGAAAACGCCTAACAGGTTGAAATTCTTTTTCAGCAATTTATACTAATGTAAGGAAAGATACTTGAATACTTTTGTACAACCCTGTAGTTTACCTAGAATCTTTATTACACGCTACTATTTAGTTAAAATTTAATTCAAACTAAGACACTCTTAAAACTGCTGATATCACATTTCCAGAAATTATCATTTATAGACGGCCTTGTATCCATTTCCTTGCGTGACCCTGTGTATCATTTTATCCATATTCTACAAACATTTATTGGTAAATTAAATGCAGTTCAGCGAAAAAAAAACATAACTCATTTAAAAACCACCTTTAAGCAATTTCCGCCCATACCCAGTAATCCTTACGAATACTTTTGTGTAGCCTTGTATAGGAATTATAGCATTTATATACACGATACTATGCATAAATATAGTGAATCATAAAAGCGCATATCATAATTAAAAATACATTTCCAGCAAACATCGCTAATGAACAGTACTTCGGATACAATATAGTATCTGAAATATTTTGGGTGTCCCTGTAAATGCTATATACGTATTATTCGTATTATAAATGAAATAATTTATAGTATGTAAACCTAAGCGACATACATCAATTTCATTATATATGAAATAGATTAACATAATTAAAGTATGCTGCAAACAATTCCATCCACCCCTATATCATTATGTATTTGAATTCCTTTTTTAGCCCTGTAAATGAACAATAGCTATTCTGTGCATCGCATAGTCAACAGAATGCATATTTTAGTGCCCTTCATAAATGCATATAAATTTTATTATGTTTGAAAGCGTGCGTAAAATCATTAAAAATCATTTGAAACGATTTTTTTCCATAGGCCGTAATGTAACGGAAAACTTTTGGCTGGCCCTGTAAATGAACAAAGCATGCTACAAACTTCATTACAAATAGGTACCGTGCTATAGTAAACGTCAATAACATCCAAAAATTTCAGGGCAATCCGAGTATATTTTCGGGAGTTAGAGTGCGGACAGACTGCTAGACGCAGAGACAAACCTAAGTCATAAGCACTTTTCAACTTATGTCCTTATGTATCCTGTATTATATGAACTTTTAAAAAATATATACTAAAGCAGTTTAATCTATAACTTCCTATCAGGCATGAAAAACACTTTATTTCAATGCTTAAATATCATATTTTACTTTTTAGTGCCAATAATTACGTGTATCATAAACGTAGAAAATGAATTTACAATAGAAGAAAATTTAATAACCGATTCAGAATGTCTATAATTAAATGTTTGATTAAAATCACAAGCACAAAAATTCTTACATACAATTTAAAAAAATAAATATACCAATTTGAAAAACACTAAAAATAATAATTAGTATTTATAATTGTACTATTAAACAACAGCAAAATACAATAAATAAATTAAATGCACTATTAGATTTAACAATATCTCAAAAATATTTCCGTATGGTATAAGGAATTACTATTATTTCATAATTTTGGCAAATGTTAAATCTGAAAACATTGGTTTGAAGATTTAGGATTTAAAAAGATAATTTAAAATATTATTAGCACTAAAAGAAAATTCTTTCAAATGTTTCACTACTGTAATATGTAAAAATATATTTTCCCAGTATAATGTTAATTTCTAATCTGAAACAGTTTCGTAATCTCATGATAATCGAACATCATATTTAACCCCAAAATAATAATAACTATAAGTGTTAGTAATCAAAAAATAGTAAGAAGCCGATAAAATAATTCCAAATCATTGTCGTTCCATACATTTTCAATCTCAAGTAAGAGTAAATTAATGTTTATATTAATTCCAGTATGAACTTAAGCCTGAATCAGTCTCTGCGCAGATTTTTTTTTTTTCAAGCGATGGCAGATTAAGATATTTTTCTTTACAGTTATCGAATTGAAAAATATCGCTTCTGACATAAAGATCAGTCTCTTACAAATATAACATAAAACTATTTAACTCATAATATACAAATCAGGAACAAAATATTTAAATTAAATAACACTTACATATACGTTCCATTAATATCCGTGTATCCTAAAATGGTCATTTCCTTATCTTAAAGTGTTGTAGACTTGGTGATGTTCTAAAAACAGTGAACAATTTCCCGCGTCTTCTCATATTTATTTTTCTGTGGGCAGACGATTTTCAAGCAGGTGTTCTGTTACAGATTATTTGTTTTTGTATACAAGAAATATTGAACTTGAATGCGCAGTAATTTTCTGAAAGTATCGTTAATTAAAATTTTGCATTTGAAGACATGTCCTATATATTTAACCTTTTCTTTTTATCCGTACCAAATAATTCAAGTTAAATGTATTGTAAAGTTCCTTTTTTCTAAATAATCATAATAATAATATTCTTAATTAGAGTTTATTAGATAAAACATTGTTTAAATTTTTAAAAGGTGTAAAAATAAATTTAATGGTATTAACGACACCCCCCCCCCTTTTTTCTTCTTCTTTTTTTTAAAGTAAAGTTTGTTTTGCACAAATTTTGTATAGTTCTTTTATTTTCGGAAAATGCTAATTTTATTTAAAAAGTCTGAAAGAAGTAGAATTTATGACTTGAATACAAATTATAAAAATATTCTAAAGCAAGAAATGCATAGATGACTAAACCCTGAAGACTCTTTCTACGTGCTCATTAAAAGGTGCAGATTTAACTGTAATAGAAAATTTTTAGTTTGAAACCACAGAAGTGTTTCGAATAATCCTGGTCGGTAAAAAAAGAAAGAAAGAAAGAAATTTCCTCCCAGCAAACTAAATATGTAAAGTGTATAAATTTAATAATCCTAATTCTAAATATATTATCCAAATGCTAGATAAAATTGAAATCATGAAAAAGTATACATTCACTGTCTTAGATATCAAATGGATAAAATATAGCCTGAAAATTTAGTTTATTAATGCTTGTATCGTGCACTTTATTTATTATGCCCCCCCCTCTCCCCTTTAGTGACAGAATTTACCATTTGCTATCCACTAATATATTTTCATTCCTTATGCCGCTATAACTCGTGACTGCTTAAAATATTTCTCTTCATTTTCAAAGATTTTTGAAGTTCATATTTTTGTCACACTGTGACTTACAATATAGTGGTTTTTTTTGTCACATATGCGACGTGACGTACGTTACATAGCAGTGACATAACAGTGACGTCACATTTTTTCTTAATTGCCAGAAAAATATAATTTTACAGTAAATAACATGTTTTAAAGAATTTCCGTAATTTTTTAAAGTTTTCTAAGAAGTTCACATCTCAGTCACAATGTGACATCACTGAGTGGTGGCATTTTGGTCACAGATGTGACGTGACCACAGTGACTTACAGTGACGTCACAATGACGTCACTGTGACCATGCATGCTATGAGGGTGGCCTCCCCACGCGATCGCTTCTTGGTCAAGGGGGCACGGCCAAACCCTACCACCCTAAGGGTCGGCTCACAACTGCTTCAGCTGAGGTCCTCGGAGGGATGAGCCACCCAAGTCATAAAGTAACCTGGGCGCTGTCTGAAACCCTCGCCCTTCGGTTTCTCCGGGAGTCCCTGCATGACGTTCCCGCGAGCCCCGTCGTCACTAGCGAACACCGAGGACTTTCCAGTACAAAGCTCTCACTCCTACCTCAGGCTCCCTCTTAGTCAATAGGTGGATGGGGTCCTATCGCCTTAGCTAGTCTTTGCCCGGCGACACCGTCCGGCCCTTAGACCGGCACCGGGATCGACCTATGGAGCGTCGCTACCCGGCTTGCCCAGAGAACCCGGGTGCCGGAGGACCGTACCTCTGGTACCCACCGAAGCGGGCTACGGCCCTATGCACAACGTCCATTAACCGTGGCCACCGGACTCAACGCCTGTCGGAGATGAGCCTCTCAAGGAGGTGGCGATTCGTCCCCATCCGGCCCCCTCGCATTCGTACACAACGAACTCTGCCGAGCTTCCGGTCACCTCCCCCACTCAAGGGGTCGGGTCGGAACCACCCGGAGGGGCGGCCACCAGGGCTAATGGAATAAAACATCAACACACAGTTCCATATTGCGCAAGCCAGAACGGTGTGGCAGAAAGGAAAAATAGATCGTTAGTTGAAATAGCAAGGACAATGTTAAGTGAATCAAATTTACCATTAAAGTTCTGGGGGGAAGCAATTTGCACAGCAAATCATTTGCAAAACAGACTACCGACAAAAGCAAATGAAAAGACGCCATACGAGTTATGGACAAACAGACAGCCAAACTTAAGTTACGTTAGGGTATTTGGCTGCGAAGCCTTCGCATATATCAGTAAAGCCAGAAGGCAAAAATTAGACGATAAAGCTATAGAGGGAATTTTCGTCGGATATGATAATGAATCCAAAGGATATAGAATATATGTAGGAGGAAATGAAATAAAGATCGCGAGAACCGTTAAATGTCTCGAAAACAAATTTAAATATAGAAACGAGAAAGTAGAAAACAAACCAAAACAAGATGAAAATCGGGTTAACGAAAACTTTGTAGAAATAGAAATTTCAAATAGCAATGAGACACCATCCACGTCCAATCAACCAGTAGCAGAACTTAGACGATCAGAAAGAATTAATAAAGGTGTACCTCCTGATAGGTTAATATACATGGTTAAGAACGAAAACGCTACTGAACCAAAAAATTATGAGGAAATCGAAAACATGGAAAATTTTAAGGATAAACAAAATTGGATAGATGCAATGAGAAGCGAAATGAACTCCCTTATGAAAAACAAAACTAGGTCAATTGTAGAACCTCCACCAAATAGGAGAATAATAGATTGCAAATGGACCTACAAATTAAAACGCGACAACACAGGAAAAATCCAAAAATATAAAGCACGTTTAGTTGCAAAAGGATATTCACAAAAATTCGGGGAGGATTATGATGAAACTTATGCACCAGTCGTGTCATATACAACAATTAGAGCATTATTAATAACAGCATTGCATCAAAATTTAAATGTAAAACATATTGATATTAACACCGCGTTCTTACATGGAGAGCTTGAGGAGGAGATATATATGTCACAACCAGAAGGTTTCGCTAAACCAAATGAGGAAAATAAAGTATGTAGGCTAAACAAAGCCATATACGAACTTAAACAAGCCGCGAGAGCGTGGCATAATAAAATCACAGAAACACTAAAAAAGATGAATTTCAGTCAGAGCAAATTTGACTCATGCCTTTTTACGCGAAAAAGGGGCGATAACACAACATACATAATAACATACGTAGACGACATTTTAATTGCTGGAAAAGCGAAATAATAGAGGAAGTAATCGCGAGCTTAAATAAAGAATACGAGCTAAAAGATTTAGGTGACATCAGTAACTGCCTATCTATGAACATTAAAAAAGTAAATAAAAGCTACATGATAAATCAAACTCAGAAAATAGAAGAATTAATCAATAAATTTAATTTGTAAGACACAAAACCGTGTAGCACACCCATGGAAACAAATTACACACGCTTTAATGATGAGGATAACATTTTACCAAACAACACATATTACAGACAAGCCATAGGAGCACTTCTATATCTAGCAACTATAAGCAGACCTGACATCTGTGCAGCAGTAAACATTCTTAGCAGAAGAAATGAATCACCAAGAATGAAAGACTGGAATGCAGTAAAAAGAGTGGTAAGATATTTAAAGACTACAAAAAATTATAGTCTAGTTCTGAGCGGAGAAAAGAAACCGATACTTGAAGTTTATGCGGATGCAGATTGGGGAGGAGATGTAGATTCACGAAAATCAACGAGTGGGAACCTATACATGTTAGGAAGGAATCCCATACAATGGTCGACCAAGAAACAATCCTGCATTGCATTATCATCGGCAGAGGCCGAGTATGTGTCAGCAGCAAATGCAGCAATTGAAATAAAGTGGCTAGTCAATCTACTGGAAGAATTAAACCTAAAGCCAACCTTACCTATAGACCTATATGAAGACAACCAGTCCACGATCAAGATGATAGAATTAGAAAAGCACTCAAGTAAGACTAAACATATTGAAATTAGGTTCCACCTGATAAAACAACTAAAGCAAGAAGGGACTATCAACCTAAAGTACTGACCAACCAAATTGATGATAGCAGACCTGTTTACGAAACCAGTTCCCAAACTTGTTTTTCAAACCCATAGAAGGAACTTAAATTTGTGTGAGAATGAAACTTCAGAAATTAAGGAGGAGTTGATGGACATAAATCAAGCTATTTAACTGTGCTAAAGATAACAACCTCAGTTACATAAATAATGCGTCGTTTCAACTCAGCCATAAATCTATTCAAAAGAAATTAACCTTGGAAATCCTTTGATAAAGATGATGACTTGTTGAGTGACTCATAGACATTAAACTGATTTATTATTATTATTATGATATTGCTATTACAATTATTATTACTGATTTATTATCTTATAATGTAAATATTTTTTCATTCTGAAATTGTAGTCATTCCAGAGAAGAGGCATGAAAATGCTCTCTCTTTTTTACAATTTCAACAATGTGAATTAAATAGCTCAAAATGTTACCACTGCTTATTTATTTGATATAATAGTCTACAATTTCTTTTGTCAAAGGAGGTTATAAAAAGTGGTTGGTTAAAAATATGACAACTAACACATATTGGATTAAACAAAGTGTGGATTTACACCGAAATAGATAAGTATCCTGAAGAACGGGTAAGTCCCAATTTTATCTAACTTACTCAGGCCTTTTTCATTGGGATTCAAATCCTAACATATGTATATAACATCATTGGCGCCCGGCTAACCTAAAAGTACTTTAAAAAATATTAAAACTGATGCTTAAACACAAATTTACAGTGTCCACTGGTGTACTTTGTATTGTTTCTTGACGTAACATCACAAATAACATTGATGCTCCCTACAAACTAGTTAAAAAATTTTACATTAATCTTTAAATTATATGTTTAAAAAAATAGCATATTACACAGCAAACTATGAGAAAACTAGGACCTACTATAGTTTCTCATTACTTCTAATATACTATTTTGACCACTGAATTGATTGAATTCATGATTCGTCTAAAACTTTATTATACACTCAAATAAAAGAATCTTCCGCAGAAAGCATTTTATTTTTTGATAATGAATTCCATTTTCCAAAATAGTAAGAATAATAAATAAATGCTTTTTAGGGAAAAAAATAAATTTTTAATTTAATAGATAAATACATTTAAACTGATGACCTATGCAGTAAGATAAATCTACAGCTATACTTGCAAAAAAAATGCACCTAAATAACAATTGAAATAAAATTTATAAAATTTTATAAATATATATTTCAAATGGGGAACTTCCTATTATTTTGGCATCAATACTTTTTCAATAAATGAAAATAATCACTCCGTCGCTAACAAGACATGCAGATTTAACTTAAAATACATTGAATAGATAAAATTAAATAAATGAAAATAAACGTTTGAGATAAAGAAACTTTTTTATGAAACAATAATTTTTTAATAAAATAATTTAACAGCAGAATAAAGTGATAAGATTTTTTCAATGTTCAAAACTTATTTATTATATTAAAGTTATTTAAAAAAACTTTGTTTAAAATTTAAAATAACTGTTTTGTATTAAATTATTCAATAATTTATTCATATGAAAATTAATAGTAGTTTTTTTTTTCATAAACAAAACATTCTAAAAGCCAAATGTTGTAACTAAAGACAACTGGGAATGGAAACGTTAAAAATACAGTAGACTCCATTAAGTCAGCATATCATGCGACCAGAAATTATGCAGATTTTAGAATTTTGAAAATTTCTGGTCACTGTTTTGTTTACGTTTTTAAACATTAATTTGAATGTAACACTGCGCTCGAAATTATAATAATTGTAAAGTAAATTAAAGTCATGTAAAGTAAAGTATCAAAATATTAAGTAAAATAATAAAAATTAAGAAATTTAAAAAATGTATAGAAAAAACGAAGGCCAAATAAATAATAATGCATAACCTATGCGCATAAAAAATAAAGAGACATTTTTCTTGAACTATTCAATGAAATTTGCCTCATAAAAATACAATAATAATTTTTTTAAAAACTTAATGTAAAAAAGATTTCTTTCATGTTTACTCAGACAAACCAAAAGAGCTTTATAAATACATAAATACAATTGTTAATTAAGCATGCTATCGCTACTAATATCAGCGCTCCGCTATCTTGAAATATTTTAGCTAGACAAGCTGTAAACAAACATGCACGCATGCGCAAACGATGGTCGGACTTTCTGCCTAAATAGCTAGAAGTCCGATTGGTCGGACGAATAGCCACTTCCATAAAAAAAATTTCTGAGTAGTTTGGGTGGGGTTGGTTGTGAAATTTTAAACGCCGAACGGGCTAAAGTAGATGAAGTAGGTCACGTGATGCTTTTCCCGAATATTTTGGATTTTATCTGAGTGAACATAGGCATGTATTTCTGTTACGAAAATAATTTTTTGGAAGGATAAAGAAATATAGCCGTTAGTTTTACCTGTTTTGAACCATAAAAATAATGAAATAATTGAATTATTTTAAAATTGGGAATTAAAACGGCCTATAGAGGCGCTGCTCGCAGCCTTCGGTACAGGAAAATCGTCCCTTTAATTTCCCTTTAACTAATGCTAAAGTACCATTGAAATAATTCTTTATTGTAAATGCATTTGAAAGTTTTAGATATTCAAATTCGGATGATTTTTACTTTGTCATATAAGACAGAACACAAATGTCACAGGAAATCTGAAATTGTGTAAAAGAATAATCATTCTTAACAAATTTAAAATACGTGTAATGCAATACGCTTGCACTGCGCTATCCTGAAGCGAGAAGTTACATATTTTCTCCACGAAATGGCGCTATCGAGCCCTTGAATTACCAATTCCTTTCTTCGATAAGACCTACTCCATGGCAAAAACTTCTGAGCGCGTGCACTGCGCGAACTGCACTTCTGAACACACTCTTTGCTACTCACTGGATTCCAAATTTTGCAGTTGCTTTAAAATTCAGAAATTGGCAGCATTCATAATTGTTTTGCTTTGCTTTGATAGTGACGTTGGTGTTGGAATTTTTTTAGTTTTCATATTAAAATCATTATTAAAATGTTATTATAGCCGAAATATATTTAAGGACTTAATTTTTACTACTTTGAAATCTTTACTATAGGAGAAAAACAGTACGTTGTTTATTATTATTGAAGAATCTTTATCATTCGAAATTAACAATTTCGGCATCTACAACGATTTCAATCATCGAAGGGCGCAAAATAGTATTTCGCTTTCCGTGCTTATTACTTTAAACTATTTTTTAAGAATGTATTTTTTCTGACTGAACAACTGAAATTGCCGTGCATTTTTTATCGTATCTTTAATCTTCTCATTGAAAAAAAAAAAAAATCTAAAAGTATAATCGTAATATGTAAGGGTGGGGGAATATTAGGGTGTAAAAAGAATCATGATTTAAAAAAAAAAAAAAATCGGATTTTTATGATTTTTTTCCCAGCATTCAAATCCTGAATTAGCTGCCAAGAGTTTTAGGTTTCCAAAACAATTAAAACACTAGTTGCTAACATAACCTATGTTTTTACACTTTAGTTAACAAAATTATAATTATCAGAGTAATTACAGAAATTATAAAAACAGAAAATTAGTAGTTTGATTAGTTAGTATCATACAATAATGTTATAACCATTAATATTTTAATGTGTAAAAATTTATTAAATACTAGTGATATTTAACATTTATTAAAATTATTAATAACTGCATTTAATATTAAATAGTTAACACAACTTCAAATTAGTAACTATTAAACAAGTAACTCTCTAATTAGGAACATATTATATATTTTTAAACTTTAATTATTAAAATGATAATTAATAATGTATTCATTTTAGAAAGGAAAAGGGGTAGGATAATAGTTCCAAAAAAGGGCACTATTTCATGAGGAAATATATTAGTAATGTGTTTAATAATGATATAAAAAAAAAAACAGAATAATTTTTAGTATGATAAATAAAGTGTACTTAATTTTTAATAATTTTATGAATTACAAATTGAAAAATACAATTAAATAACAACATGTTTTAATAATATCCTTTTTTTTTTTTCTAAAGAAATAAAGTTCTATTATTTTTGCATGATCTTGGGCACATGAATTTAGAAATACTGTTGAATGGGGAAGTTTTCTTCGAGAAATCTCTGGCTACAACTACAGGTGAATTTAACTGTTTTTTTTTTAAGGCAGGGTGCATTTTGCCAATGGGTCATTCCATGTCAAATCACCCAGGCCATGGCACCCCCATCACCAATTTTGATAAAATTCAGTGAATTTGCATTGTTTTTAATGCTGATTCCAAAAATGTCAATCATATTGAAATTGATCAAACGGTTT
Organism: Maratus speciosus; assembly: GCA_963932465.1. Classification (NCBI taxonomy): domain Eukaryota; kingdom Metazoa; phylum Arthropoda; class Arachnida; order Araneae; family Salticidae; genus Maratus; species Maratus speciosus. Next base: position 98,508,482 of record OZ010790.1, on the reverse strand, counting down.
GTCAGATATGAGCTTTTAAACGTCTTCCAAGATGGCCGATTTGCCGCCATTTTGAATGGCACATGTGACAACATAAAGGCCTATAACTTCTTTCAGGTTTAAGCTAGAACTTTCAAATTTTTTTTGTTCTGTTCAGAATAAAGTAAACTTTCATCTAAGCAGATTTTTGTGCAATTTATTCCTTTAAAATGCTGTCAGAAAATGACTTTTTGCCATTTTTTTAATTAAAAAAAAGTGTAATTTCAATGGCCAATTTCCCCCATTGTTCCCCCTTCGATTTTCATCTAATTGCATAAGCATATGGGTTGTTCTCTACAATACTTGCAAATTTGGCCAGCAGTCCGACTTGAATGATGCATATGTAAATTTTCATAAAAATTAGATAAATGGTAAGAAATCAGTCAATTATTGAAAATTTTAATAGCAACAGAAATTGTTTTAAAAATTTGACTTAACAAAAAAAATAAAATAAAAATTTGTGGAAAAAATAAAATAAAAAATGTGAGGGAATGACAAGTGAGGGAATGATGAAATAAGACATTTTTACTAGTTGTAGGGGGAAAATGCAAAATTATGAAGAAATCCAAACTGTTTCCTTTAAGAGAAACACTAAATATATAATGTATGATAAAATTAAAATTTTTGATATTTACAAAAAAATTAATATTCTGTGTGAGGGAATGACTGCTAATAAAAACGCTTCCGGATATACTGACTAAAAAAAATTCTGTAAAATTAACAAAATCTTACACCACCAATTTCTGTTGCTGGACTGACAAGTGTTCAAAATAGCTTCTTCTCTGTGAACAGCGTTCTCAGATAGATTTTACTTTTTTCCCTAGACTACGGAGTAAAAATTCCCTAGATTTCCCTAGATTCTAAAGTCACGTGACATGGAAGAAGTTCTGCATTTTGGTTGGTTGTAACAGCCTGAATCACATTCACATATGAGATTCATAAACACCGGGGAGTATTCATGTTATAGAAAAACAAAAACAAACTGATTTTGTTTGGGACGACAAAATCTTGCTATATATTTTTTTCAAAACTACTGTTTAGAATATAAATTTATATTTATTTAAAAACAAGTAACTTTGATTAAATATACTCTTTACATTTGGTTTTTGAGAAAATCGTTGCAATCACGAAATAACATACATTACAGCTTTGATTATTATTACTATAATTTTTATTATTTGATATTCATGTACATATATTTTATATCAAATTACTATTCTAAAATCTCCTGTGAGTGGTCAAACAAAAGGAAATATAACAGTTGCTTGACAAATATTCAAGTTCTATTTCTATAGTTTTTGAAGTTTTCAGGTGTTCATATTATTGCATTATTATTTTGTATGTTCAGATATAGATATAACTTTAGATGTCCCAAATTAATGCATGAAAACACAAAATTAATTAGTAAAAATTGTGCATAAGTTTTTATCTCAATTCATTTCATTCGTAAACGCATAAAATTGACAGGCAGTGTTCTAAAAAACCAGGAAATGAATGAAAAGCGAAACCTTGAATAGCGTTCCATTTCTATAAAAGATAAAGAGTGCTTTAAAAGAGTACCGTCAAAGCTGGCGTTTTGAACCATCTATATTATAAAGGACAAACATATCTGTGCGTAACGCATACGTCATTTTGCGAATGGCAACACTTTGAAATTTGAAATAAAATTTTGGTTTTGCATTTTCTCTACTGCAAATTTTTAAACTTCTATGCATCACACATTTTAACTTTTTACACCATCGTATAAGGAAAAAAATTCTCTTTTAAATACTATTTGTTTGAAAGCTGTATCTCAATTTGTTTTTGAGATATTAATTTTTTTGTAGTTTTTAATACAAATTTTGTAATTGTGGCAACTGAAGTACTCCATTTATATTGAAAGTAAAGGGAAAATATTCATGGTTTATTATTTTTATTCATTATATCCTTATTGATGCCATTTTCACATTACAAATAAAAGTAACTTTTTTATAATTTTTGAACAGAAAATGATGTCAGACATTAAATAAAACACGCATTCTTCTTCATAAATGCTACATTTTAATATTTTTACATTACGCTGATAAATGAGTTTGAGGCGTTCGGCAAAATGATTCATTGAGTAAAAATGATATATTTAAAACAAAACGATCATTTTTTTTTATTTATTTATTTATTTTTTTTTTGATAAAACTAAATATTTGACTAATACTATAAATGGCGAATACTATGACACCTAAAGTCAAATTTCTGAATTTTTTTTTCGCGGGTACTAAGATTAGAACTTAAGGTTTGTGCGAATGTTCACATGAAAAGTTGTATCGGACAAACGTGACTTTAACTTTGGAAATGCATTCATTAATAATCTATTCTTTTGCGCATTAAAATACTTTCAAATTGTGAATTTGAGTGGTGCGTATGTAAATTACGAGAATGTGAAAATAACGTACAGTTTAGATTTTATGGGGGAAAATTTTATGATGTGACAAAGCGAAATCCTTTTTACTGATTTTTCATCCCGTAAAAACAAACATAAGAGTTCCATCGATAACTTCATCATAATTTTACTCATCTTGATTACGTAATCTAATACAGTTTAATTTTTCAATAATTTAAGCAGTTGAAGTTTGTAGAAATAATATTTTGGTAATTTTGGGTTTAAAATATTATCTGTTTTAAGAGTTAGACAACCAATGTAAGATGATTTTTTTTGTTGCAATTATTTTTGTAGGTTTATTATAATTTCGATCTGACAGATCCCTTCAAACATTTTAGTACGTCGAATTTCGACGGGTTGCAACTCGTATTTATAAAGGAGAAATGCCGTCATGAGACAGCAATCGCTTACAACTGAAGATGCAACACATGTATCGAAAACTGAAAAATGCTATTAGATCCAAAATCATTTCAATGGTCATGCCTGCCAATTGTATGCTTTTATCTATAAAAATGAATCCGTGAATAAGTCCCCCCCCCCCCCCCAAAAAAAAAAAAAAAAGAAAGAAAATCTGAAATAAAATATTCATTTAATTTTCTTGTATTTCATGTTATTTGGAAGAAATGCTCGCTATTGTTATGGCTAATACTTAAAAGAGGTAGAATACAATTTCTTTAGAGGATCTGATATTTTCATCTAACATTCTTCTGTTTTAATACATTATGCATAGTACTTTACTTCACTATGGTATAATTATAGCGAAGTCTCCATATGCACATAATACACGGTTTTTTGACAAAAGGAAATCAGATTGGTGATTTCTTTATTTGGTTTTACTTGATAGAAGAAAAGAAAGAAAAACCAGCAGTAACCCCCGCCCCACTTCCCCTTCTAAACGAACGACCTCAGAGACAGTTTCATTAAAAAAAGCTTTTAGGGATTCAAATCCAGATGTTGAAATCTGCAAAAAATAAATAGTGTTCGCATCTGGAGTAATTAACAACTGTTGATCCAGGTGATAATCATTTATTATCCATCTAGGATCCCTGTACCGAGAAACGAAAGGGAGATCCGAGACCAGTTCCGACCATAAATTCCTCCCCCCAACCTCTGTAGTGTTAACCAAAGAATTGCTTGAGGACAATTTCTCCCCACTGCCCATCCCTTTACTTCACTTTCTCATGTTCATTGCCAGAAAAACACAGAAGTCTAACAAAAATCCTTTTTTTCCCTAGATTTTAAGAAAATATAGCCAGTCTTCTAAAAATTCCCTAGAAATAAGAAGGAATTCCCTAAATCCCTAGATAGGCTTCAATTTCCCTAGATCTAGGGATTTTCCCCTAGATATGAGAACGCTGTCTGTGAAGGATGCTAGACTGCTACTGCTCATTAGTGGTAGATATTTGAGATAATAGCAATGTGTGAGGGAATGATGGTCTAACATGGGGAAACATATAATTGATTGAGTAGACTATATAATAATAGTAAAAATTAATATTTTTATTATTTTTTGTAATGTATCAAATAAGAACTTTATTTTGCTTAGGGTATTTTTAATTATTTTTATTTCTGGATGGAAAGAAATAGGCAATAAAATATGGTAGTACAGGTGGGGGAAAGGTGAGGGAATGATGTTTGCATGATATATATTATATTTTTAAATACTAAATTTATTTATTTTTAAATTTTACTTTCTGTCCCTAATAAACTATGTTTAGATCTTCTAATAAAAATAAAAATAAATAAAAATGTAATAAAATTAAGAGCATTTATATGGCTGGGAAGCACTTTTTGCACTATTGCAGAGAATAACCCATATCTTAACTACAAATGTAGAGTATTTTACTGGTGGCTCTGCTGCCTAATATTAAAATTAAAAAACATTTTTGAACCCATGAACATGATCTTGGTGGAATAAAAGCAAAATGGAACTTTTTTGCTACAAGTCATGGAAAATCTGTTTGTGATGGGGTGGGGGGACTGTTAAAAGACTTGTGACAAAGGCTGTTGCATGATCAAATTGCAAATGTGTCTATGATGTATGAATATTGCAGACAAAACATTGATGGTATAACATTTTTTATCATCACAAAAAGTGACATGTTAAAACTGCGCAGCAACATGTCTCATCGGATGCAACTTGCTAGTTGCTACTGCGACAATTCCTGGAACATGCAGTATGCATTATTATGGATCTACAGAAAACTTATTAATAAGTGGAAAAAGAATAAATACTGATGAAAATTTTTCTGTTTGTTCATCTTTTGATAGGAATAGAGACTTTGGATATTGTATCTCTTAAAACTTATTGTGTATGAATTGAATTGGTGTATAGGCTTAGTGTCAAAAGTCCACAAAAAAGAAGGAGATGCAACTGTTAAATTCATGCATCCACAATGGCCCATCACCTTTGTATTATTAGACAGAAAATGACAGCTGTATTGTGCCTTTCAGTCATATCCTTTGTGCATGTGACATCAATACTACAAATGGTAGAATATATGAACTTGGTGATGCATCCAGTGCTTTAATAAGCACCAAGTAGGTAAAACATAAAACTAGTAAATCTGCAGATGAAGAGCCTCAACGTCATCTCTGCAACTCATTGTTTTTATCAAACTTTGCGTAATATTAATCTTTCTACAAAAACAAAATTTAAACTATATAAATTACACAAACATTTATAAAAGGAAAAAAATATTTCGATGGTTTCAGACATTAAAAGCGTTAAATTAAACACGTTGTTATGTAAGGATATTCTGAAATTCTCACGAGCTACTTATTCTAGTAATTTTTATATAATAAAGCAAATTTCTTCAGGGGGACTCTGCCCCCCTGAACCCCCCGTTGTGTAATTTATTTTGCATTTGTAATTTTCTACTGATTGAGTTAATGATTACCCTATATCTTAGATTTCTTTTTACACTGCGATTTATAAGGATAAGCAATAATTCGGTCAAGCATTTTACGTTATCCTAATATCCATACAGCAGTATTTACTTGCCTGCTAACCACAAATACCTGTATCTAATGGATAAAGTACTTTTGGAAATGTAAACTGAAACATCTAATTTAGAAATCTAATACCTTTATAAATTTTGTTTATAAAAAAATAATTTTGATTACCATTCTGCAATATTTATATCTAAGATCTAATCTAAATATAAAAAAATGTACTCGATAGCATTAACTTACTAAAATCACCCTAAAGTAGGGGGGCTTCTAAACCTAACAGTTAATAATTCATCATCGTTAAATAGATAAACATGATTTGGCACCTTTAAGTATTTTTTGTGATTTTCTTTTAATAGTATCTACATTTAATTTAAAATCGTGATGTTACAAATACCTAAAAATAGCAAATAAAGCCTTTGTGCAACAATATTAAAAAGGTTGGTTTTTCTGCTTTTTAATGTTACAAATACCGTTGAAATTTGACGCAAACCTATGTTCAGGTCAAATTACGAAAGGTTAACTAACATTTCATTTCCCTTAGCCGGACTTTGTTTCATTTTTCGTAATAAGGATTATTTTAATAATTTAATTTATTTTACACTCTACAAGCTGTTACACGGACGTTGTTCACGTAGCATTAAAATAGAGATAAATGCATTAAGTAAAACATTTCACTCCCCACCAGACATACCAAGTCTCAAGCTTTTTGCACATCACTATTATCTTAGAGAAAATGTTCTTTTAAATCGCGCAAATGTTTCAATTAAATAAAGTAACATTTTCTGTATTAAAATACTGGTATCCAGAACGCCGGAGGCTTGGCAGCTCTGCTCCTCTTAATAAAAACATATATGATTAACCAACACTTTATCACATTTTATAGGAGACAATACGGAATTTCTTATTTGTATGGCCTTACATATATCTCAGTCATAAAAATGTAAAATTTTGTGCCAATTAATGCACGCAATTGCGAAAATGAAATCGCAAAGAATGAGAAAAGGAAGGCCAAGTAAAATCGTGTAAATCGAGGAATCTTTCTTCGTAGTGCTGGGAAAATACTGCTACAAAAACTATTTTAGGTGGTATTTGGTGTGAAATGTTTATATGTATTCATTCCTGCCGTATATATCCTTTTTTTTTATTTTTTATTTGCTTATTCCATTTTTCTTTTGCACGTGAAAATCTTACAAATTAAAATTAACTCTTTGGGAGAAATTGTTATTCATTTTTTTTTTTTTTTGGCAACAATAAAGTTTATAAAATTTAACAGAATAATGTCAGTTTATTCTGTATGAAAATAACGAACTTTTTCATTTATAATCAAATAGTTGAATAAGTAAATGAAAATATTATTCTATATAGTATATAAATACTATTTTCATTTCTGCGTTTAAATAAATCTATGCAAATATCTATACAAAGGCATTCATTAATTCATTCCTTTTGCTTTGATTTGACTTCAAAAAACCATACATACTTTCACATTTATGATATTTTTAGATGAGATGCTGTTGCTACGCAACGGTTAAAACAAAAAATGAAATATAAGTAAATTCATAAAATAAAATGTTTTATATTATTCGAACACATGTATAAAATTCTATCATAAGTTATACACCTAATTTAAAAGCTCTGACAAATGTTTTGACAAAATTGCAAACTAATAAGAATAATTTAATACTTTTATTTAAAAATTTCAGCATCCAAAATTTACCATTTAAATCTATTATTCATATGAGCGATTTCTTTCAACAAATGAAAATTTGAAAATCGTCTGACTTCCCATAGAAAAGCATTATATCACAAAATAAAATGTTCTGTATATTCCGAACGAATGAACCAAATTTAACCCAAAACTATACAGCTAAATCCGGGGAGCTCATCAACATGCCCAGGGAATTTCAAGCCGATCGGATGCTTTTTGCGGCAGTTATCGCGGAACAGACAGACAGACTAACGGAAACCAAAACTTTTCGTGTCTCCACAGTAAGCCTTCACTGACGTTTCGGCAATTAGAAGGAAATAAAATCGAAATATAAAGAGAACAAATTTTATTAATTATCCTTATTTTTAATTGTTATTGATGTATATATATATTTTCAATAGCATTTTTACTGTGTATGGGCTAAATGTTATTTTGTATAATTTTAAAGTACGATAATATTTACTTAATGTATTTTTTTTAAAAATTATATTTTGTATTACAGTATAACTTCTTTAATCCGGAATCGTCGCGATTACGGCGATTCCGGATTATAGAAAATTCCAGAATACAGAAGTTTTGAAACTAGAATGGATTTAGATAAATAATAATACAATACCTCTCATTAATATGGCAATACAAAAATGCAAGGAGCTTGATAATTGAAAATAATTGAAAACATTGAGAAAAATCAATTCAAAATGCTCAAAAGAACATATATTTTAAGAATAATAATGTAAATTTTATGCAGTGTCGCCATCTGTTGTATAATACAAAAGGCAGTAACTATACAATTTTTTTTTTAATTACGATTTCTTATTTATAAATATTCATTAAATAATACAAATAACAAGAATAACAGAGATATCATAAAAATATTAAAAATTTTCCTAAGAACAAAAAAATTTATAAGGAGAAATTTAAATAAAACTTACAATTAATTTAAAAATTAACTTTATAATTACATTAACATATTTAAAATAGTGATATTTATTTCTAATGTTATAAGAAATTAAATATATAGTACTTACAAATATCGAAGTAAGTCCCAAATTAAAAACTTAAAAGAAATAATAAAAATAAAATCCGATTTTGCGATGTTTTGACGCCATCTTTGTATCTTTAGATTTTTTACAACTTAATATTAAAAAAAGGCATCTGTATTTTAATTACATATGTAATTCAGAAAGTTCTCACAATTTTAAAATTTGAAAGAAAAAAAAACAGTAGTAAACTAGAAAGTTTTTTTCATTTTTCTTAATCATTTTTTTAAATTCATTCATATATGTGCTATGGCGCCATCTATGATCTTTAATTGAAAATAAAAAGGAATAAGCGGGCCGCAATGTCCGGATTACAGAAGTTTCCGGATTAAAGATGTTATACTGTATATACATTAGTGATGGGCGATAACGAAATGTTTTTCTCGATTTTCTCGATTGTATAAATTTTTTCTCGATGACTACAGTTTGCAAATTTCTTTTATAAATCATATATTATGTATTATATACGTCATACATTTATCAAGAATAGTCTGCGGGTGAACTGGAATGAGTTGATGTTAATAAAGACTAGGTGACTTCGACCGCTAGCGGGCCCCTCCTTTAATTGGGGCACCTAATTTATACGTAATCTTGTAATGTGAAATCACGAACAGGTTACCCGCTATATATGGCACTGATATATGATAGCAGGCGGGTGTGGTGTGCACGCACTACAAAATCTTGTAAAAAATATAATATCGAAACGAATGAACGTCGGACCAGATCTCTTGGGGGAGGGGTAAAAGCGAGCGGAGGGGCACAGCAGCTGCATAATATGATTAAGTCGTCACAGGTCTTTAGGCCTTTCCAACCATATGTCACATGAGAAGTCTGGATCTGAATTTATAAAAATGCCCTCCCCGTGGGGGGGGAGGGGTGCGGGAGGTGGATAACATGAGTAAGTGGTCATAAGCCTTTCCAACAATATGTCACATGAGGGGTCTCGGCTAAATTTAGAAAAACACCCCCGTGGGGGAAAAGTGGGGGGGGGCGGTCACCGGAGGTGCATTACATCAATAAGTAGTCACAGACCTTTCCAACGATATCTCACATGTGGGGTCTTGGCTAAATTTGGAAAAGTGTCCCCCCGGGGGTGGTCAAAATGGGGGGGGATGGACACCGGAGGAGCATAACATCAATAAGTAGTCACAGACCTTACCAACGATATCTCACATGAGGGGTCTTGGTTAAATTTGAAAAAGTGTCCCCCGGGAGGGGCAAATTGGGGGAGACTGTCACCGGAGGTGCATAACATCAATAAATAGTCACAGACCTTTCCAACGATATCTCACATGAGGGGTCTTGGCTAAATTTGGAAAAGTGCCCCCCGGGGGGGGGGGGCAAAGTGGTGGTGGGGACACCGTAGGTACATAACATCAATAAGTAGTCACAGACCTTTCCAACGATATCTCACACGAGGTGTCTTGACTAAATTTGAAAAAGTGCCCCCCAGGGGGGGGGCAAAGAGTGGGGGGACTGTCACCGGAAGTGCATAACATCAATAAGTAGTCACAGACCTTTTCAACGATATCTCATAAGAGGGGTACTGACTAAATTTGGAAAAGTGTCCTCCGGGGGGGCAAAGTGGGGGGGCGGCCACCGGAAGTGCATAGAGTCACAAACCTTTCTAACGATATGTCACATGAGGGGTCTTGGCTAAATTTGGAAAAGTGTCCTGAAATTTCATATATTATAAATAATATTTAGCGGAGGGCTCCATAAAAAATCCGATCTAAAATGATAAGAGCGGAAAAAACTACCCTCGCAGTGGGGGCCAAATTGGGGAGGGGGGGAAGAAAGTCTCATAATATGAAAGAGTCATACGAGAGCTTACCGATGACATATCACATGACTGGTCCAAAAAAAGTTTGAAAATTGCTCCCCCTCTCCCCCCCGTGGGCCCACTCTTTCACCCCGGAATTCACACAGCCGCCACTTTAAAATTTTTATGTTCAATAAATAATATTTACCGGAAGACTGCATAAAAAACCCATATTTAAAGGGCTGTTCAAATATTACGTAAGCATGTTTTTGACTATTTTTGACCCCCCCTCCCCCCTTGTCAGCAAAAATAAGCAAATCGCGAACCCCCCATTAATAATTACGTAAGAAAATTGGAACCCCCCCCCCCCCCTACTTAAAAAAAAATTAGGACACAATACAAATTATAAAACTCTACTCGACTAATATAACTACTAAATAATAATAAACGCTTGTTTTATTTCTTTACAATTCTATTTAAGAAAATTTCTTAGATTAGAAATTTAGAAGAACTTAGCCATTTGAAAAATTTAAATTTGAACATGACAATATCTATTCCGATGCTGACCACGGCTGCTCAAGCCATTTTTCCATATCTGTTATGATATTGGTTTCCAGTTTTACTTGATTATCTTCATCGCTTTCTTTTCGGATGCAATCTTTATCAACTTCATCTTCATTGATCCACTCAACATCTTCCATATCTTCCACGAATTTTACGAAGCGCATAAGTTCATTTGCTCGACGAGCAGCAATTCTCAATAGTCGTATAAGGCAGTCCTTCTCGCTTTTTTCACTCTGTTGAATTTTTTTGTGTCTGTTTGCTGACTTCTGAGATGCATGATATTGGCCACAACTTCCACAAGTTCTTGCGGATAAATGCGTGAACTTTATGGAAGAGCAAAAATAATCATACAGCATCTTTAAAAATCCCTTTTCTGTACTATTCAGATTTAAGGCCAGACGGAGACTTAAATCTATAAATTCCCCCTCTTCACTTGCAATGATGTCATTTGACGATTGTATCATTTTAATTGGAGGAAGAATGAATCGTCCTTTTAATATACGAAATAATCCACTACGTGCAGGAGAGCAACAATTCTTTTTTTCGCATTTTACAATTTGCAGCAAGTATTGACTTTCTTGTACGAGCTTCGAATACCAATCCAAGTCATAACCAAGAGACTCTGGTTCGCCTGAATCAACATATGTGGCAGTAACGGGATAACTGTCAATGTTTAATGAGTTCCAGATATCTGCGAGAGTTTTACCAGCATATGGTAAGTTATTTTGCTCCATTTCTTCATCAGTAGTGCGACCGTTCTCATCGAGATGGGAACCATAATGGTTATGAGGGTGTATAAGACAAGACAGTTCTCGACTGAGTGGTGTCATTCGCCTTTCTACTCAATTATATGCACTTCTTCCAGGAGCATTGCACGCTAAGAAAATTCCATCCAAATCATGCTTTTTGAAATGGTTAATAGCAAACGATATAACTTTCTGGTAGCGGGGATTCTTGTCTGGATTTCCATCAACCGTTACTATGATTACAGGTCTGATGAAACCCTCTTCTGTTTTCACTAATTTTTCAAAATCTTTGAGTATTAATAGAGTTTCAAAATCCTGAGCATGAGTATTTGCTCTAGAAGAACTGTGTTTCCCACTTCTTATAGCTATTAACGTTGGACCAGAATAACCTATGTATGGCTTTACTTTGACCTGCCATGCCAGGAGCAATCACAATACCAGCGTAAACACATGGGATAAGTTTGCGGCGTTCAGCGATGACCCAGTCGTGATCGCTTAAGGATACGTGATACTCCATATGCATCAGTATCATAGCCTGTTTATTGGCTGCTGTAATTCCCAAAGGTACGCGCGCTTTGTCATCATGTGAAAGAAGAAACACTTGCATGGGTCCAAAAATTGAAGCTAAAGTTTCTAAATAATGGATGGATATTACTGCAAATTGGGTATCAATGTGAGATCGGTGATAATCAGCCAGAATCCAAGAAAGTTTTATCGGCACTGTGGTGACATGTCTTCGACACTCGATGGTTGAGGAATTTTTTGGAAGCAAACGAAGATATGTTCTACTCCTGCTTATTGCAAAACCAACCTTTTTCAGTTTTACAATCAAGTCATCGAGAGTTTTGACACTTCGGACTTGTTTCTTCTTTTTGCATCTGCAGCGCTTCCAATAATAGCTATGTCTGCTATTGCTTTAAGTAATAATGGTTGTTTAAACTTGGTCTTCCTACTGATTCCCTCCAAGCTATTTTTTTTAATGTCTGGATTATCATGGCAGATTTCTCCAAGCTTTGTTCGTTTGGTGGTTCGATGTTTTCTTTGGCATTCAGCATTTTGTCGTTTCCTTTTTAAGGATTGTTTTTCCTTTTTTGAGATCGCTGGAAACCTTATTTATCTGTTTTTGAATCTGAGATACATTGGTTTCAATTCAATTGGGTTACATTCCCTTTTTAGTAAGGTTCAAAATTTGAAAACAGTTAGAAGATTATCTGCTACAAAACTAACATATTTTTTAATTTTTTTCCCCCATGGATGCATTCATTTTTGAGTTATTTGAAAAGAAAAAATAAGGCTTAGCTTGGCTACGCCATATTTAAAAAGTAATAACTCGTTTTTTGACGTTTTTTTGGTCTTTATTTATTCCCATACTGACCATGTTTTGCCAAGGCTACACGGTCATTTTATCTTATCTATCTTTTTTCCAATTTTTACAAGTAATTATGTAAACTTAAAGTTATGATAAAATATATTTAAAATTTTAAGAATAAATTGATTATAATTACCTTTATAAAATAATCAAGAAAGACTGATTTCTTTTTGGTTGCCTTACGCAGTTCGTCCTCAATTCTTTTTAGCACCAATACCTCTAACTCTTTGTCAGTTTTAGAAGACTTTTTGTACTGCCGCCACACATCATTAGTTTTACATTGGATATCCTTCAAAGGTTTCTCTGATGCAGACTTTTTGAAACTTTCAAAAAGTTTTTTATACAAGATTTCTCGAAATGAAGACATATTTCTGATTTTATTTATTTTAAACACCACTACACTGCAGTACTGAGAGGTAGAGGTCTGCACAGGCGAAATTACCAGGCCCGGGCCCGGCCCGACTCATAGAGAAAAAAATTCGGCCCGGCCCGTACAAAAAAATTATTGGCCCGGCCCGATAAAAAAGTTAAAAGTTCGGCCCGACCCGGAAAAAAAGTTAAAATCTCGGCCCGGTCCGATTGAATTTCTACAAAACATTGATTTTTATGTCGATTTGGTGAAAGATTTGTCTCGTACGAGGAGTTCTGGCCAAAAATATGTCTTAAATATTTTTTTATGTTTATAATCTTCATTTTTATATAAGTGGCGCAGGCTGCGAGATTTATTTTTTTTAATCAATCTCTATTTCTTGTATGTAAATGAATCCGTTATCATTAATATCGTTAATCCATATTCCATGTATTGAAGTGCTAAAAATCTGAAAAATGCTATACAATAAAATCTTCTAAAACGGAATTGCATAAAAAAGAAAAAAAATCCGTTATAGACAAGTGCCCTTCTTAGCAAGTTTTAAATGTATTATATATCCTATTCTTACGTATTAGTATATTAATTTTGTATGGATCAACACGTTTTTCAGTTTATAACAGGATTTCGTCATAGACAGGTTCCTTCTCACATGTTTTCTTATATTTTCATTTAGCTATATTGTAATAAGCGTAGAAATCTACTATTCTTTAAAAAGAATAAATTTGAATGTTTAATAGTAGAATAATAGCGATTTAAAAATGTGTACATTTTTTTCAAAATTTTTTGAGCCTGACCTAATTTTACTGACCTTTGAACGGATCAGGCTACGCCGAGACAATGATTTTCATACGGGCTGCGCCAAAACCAGGACTTAAAATTTTGGGCCTTGAAGACTTGGAATGAAACCAGTCTCGACTCTGTACTGAAAAAAATGAGCCCGGCCCGATCCCCCAGGAAAAAAGTAAGGCCCGAACCCGGCCCGGCCCGTAAAGAGTAGTAACTACACCCGGCCCGTCCCGAGCCTTCAGAAAAATGTATGGCCCGGGCCCGCCCTGAGTGCCGTGAATGAAAATAGGCCCGAGCCCGGCCCGTGCAGATCTGTACTGAGAGGTTTTCAAAACTCACGAGACACCAGACAGTAGAGCAGTCGGTCACTATGGTTATGGGGTTCAACCACTTGACAGAGGAGGGGTGGAAACAAAAAAGATAGAATTTTACTTACGTTTTGGAAGCTTTCCCGGAAAACTCATATTGTCACACTACATCATATCGCATCGGTCCATTCAATTCTATTCTATTCTATTCTCAAAATTGGAAATAGTAGTAAGTTCTCAGAGATAATAAGCCCTCATGCATCAAACATGAACAGTCACCTCTAGATAAAAGAGATCGTTTATGTTTTCCTTGTGCGGTCAATATAGCTGGCATCAGAACTTCAAGTTTAATATTCTTTTGCTATTTCTTTCTTTCAATTTGAAATTTTATATATATATATATTTTTTACAAGTTAGAGATTCTGAAAATGTCTTACGTAAGCATCATTCAAACCCCCCCTCCCCCCTTGTCAGCAAAAATAAGCAAATCGCTAACCCCCTCCCCCCCCCTTAGGTGCTTACGTAATATTTGAACGGCCCCTAAAGTGATATTTAAATTTATTATAGAAATCGGCTACGGTTTTAAAAATTTGTTCGCCCCTTCCCACCCCCCTTTGGGCGAAGAAAGGTTCATAGTATGAAAGAGTGGTCAAAGGGCTTTTCGATTATATGCCACAGGAAGGCTTCGGTAAAATTTTTAAAATTGCACCCCATGAGTGCACTCTCACGTCCTCCTCCCTCGAAATCACCCGACCCACCTTCCTCTTTGAAAATTTTATATTTAATAAATAATTTTTATCGGAGGGTTCCAGGTATGTGACATCTTGGTAGGGCTAAAATGAGAGAAACTTTGAAAATTAGGGCTTCATTTCACAGCTCATTGTCATGCCTTTTTCTCTATCTCGTCCCTTGGTACTCTCGATAAATTTTCTTACTTTTCTTCTCTGCCGAGGACGAGAGAAATCCTCGAAAAGCTTCTCATAGCGAAATGTTGAAAAGCGCGAGAGAAATCCTCGAAAGGCTTTTCATTGGGAGATTTCGAAAAGGAAGAAAGTAACAAGCGAGAGGCTTCCCATCGAGAAAGGTTCGAAAGGGCGAGAGGACACTCTCGAGAGACTTCCCATCCCGAAAGGTTTAAAACCGCGAGAGAACCAACCATCGACCAGATTCCCATCTGGAAGCGTCAAAATGCTGGAAAAATCATCGAGATGAGATTTGCCGAAATGCGAGATGGAAATGAAGCTTTCAGAGTCGAACTTACCGCATTTCTGGTTTAAGTCATAATTTCTCAAAGGAGTCCATCTGCTTATCCAATCTCTTTTTAGCTCACAGGCTATCTAAGCCTGAGAGCTAATGTACCCGTCGGTTCTGTGTGTATGCATGTACTGTACGTACGTATGTATGTACGTAACGCGATAACTCTTGATTAAAATGTACGATTTGCTTCAATTTTTCTTATGTTCATTCTGATAAGGCGTTCCGCTGTTTAGTTTTGACGGTTCATTGGTTAAGGATAAAGGGAGAGAGGGGGGCTGGTCCCCCCCTCCTTAATTTAGATAAATAGGTTTTTCATGCAGAATTCTTCGATTTGCTCCAAATTTCGTATACCGGTTTATTATGTTAAGGAGCTTCCCTGATTAAACTTGGAGGTTCATTAGTTAAGTATGAAGGGGGGAAAGGGGGGTAGACCCCTCCTTAATTTAGATAAATGGGTTTTTCATGCAGAATTATTCGATTTGCTCCAAATTTGGTATACCGGTTCATTATGTTAAGAAGTTGCCTTGATTAGATTTGGAGGTTTACGGGTTAAGTATAAAGGGGGAGAAGGGGGCTAGACCCCCCCCTTAATTTAGATAAATGGGCTTTTCATGCAGAATTATTTGATTTGCTCATAATTTGGTATACCGGTTTATTATGTTAAGGAGCTTCCCTGATTAAACTTGGAAGTTCATTGGTTAAGGATAAAGGGGGGGCTGGTCCCCCCCCCCCCCCTTAATTTAGATAAATGGGTTTTTCATGCAGAATTATTCGATTTGTTCCAAATTTGGTATACCGGTTTATTACGTTAAGAAGTTGCCTTGATTAGATTTGGAGGTTTACGGGTTTAGTATAAAGGGAGAGAAGGGGGCTGGTCCCCCCTTAATTTAGATAAATGGGCTTTTCATGCAGAATTATTTGATTTGCTCCAAATTTGGTATACCGTTATTTATGTTAAGGAGCTTCCCTGATTAAACTTGGAAGTTCATTGGTTAAGGATAAAGGGGGAGAAGGGGGGCTGGTCCCCCACTTAATTTAGATAAATGGGTTTTTCAAGCAGAATTACTCGATTTGTTCCAAATTTGGTATACCGGTTTATTATGTTAAGGAGCTTCCCTGATTAAACTTGGAGGTTCATTAGTTAAGTATAAAGGGGGGAAAGGGGGTTAGACCCCCTCCTTAATTTAGATAAATGGGTTTTTCATGCAGAATTATTCGATTTGCTCCAAATTTGGGATACCGGTTTATTATGTTAAGAAGCTGCCTTGATTAGATTTGGAGGTTTATGGGTTAAGTATAAAGGGGAGGGGCTAGTCTCCCCTTAATTTAGATAAAAGGGTTTTTCATGAAGAATTATTGGATTTGCTTCAAATTTAATATACCGATTTATACCAATATGGCGCTTCCTTCATTAGATTTGGAGGTTCATTGATTAAGTATACAAGGGCGAAAAGGGGGCAAGTCCCCTCCCCTTAATTTAGATAAATGGATTTTCATGGAGAATTATTCAATTTACTTTAATTTTTTTTCTATGTTTGTTCTGATAAGGAGCTTTCCTGATTAGATTTGAAGGTTCATTAGTTAAGTATAAAAGGGTTAAAGGGGTTAGACCACCCTTAATTTAGCGATATGTTTCTTTTTTTCATGCAGAATTATCTGATTTGCTTCAAATTTGATATACTGATTTATTATAGTTAAGGAGTTTCCCTGATTAGATTTGGAGGTTCATTGGTTAAGTATAAAAGGGGCAAAGGAGGTATATTTCCCTTCATTTATTTTTTGAGGGACATTATTCTTTGAAATAACAGTATAATATACAGTTAGTGTTAATAACCTGTGAGCTCAATGCCATCAGTTTAACTGGCACTTATCATTTTATTGCTATTAACCGATGTGGGTTATGAAGCATAGTAGTTTATGTATTCAGTTCTGTATAGTCCTAGTTTCAAACTTTACTGTTAAATTTAGTGTCATTTTGCCCCGAATTTTCAATGTTTCTCTTATTTTAGCTCTGCCAAGCTGCCCCATACCTGGAGACTCAGATAAATACTATTTATTAAATATAAAAAGTTCAAAGAGGAAGGTGAGTGAATTCTGGGGTGCGCGAGAGTGACAAAGGGAGGGGGGGGGGGGCGGGTAATTTTCAAACTTTTACCAAACCTCTGCTTGACATATCATCGGAAAGTCCTTTCACCACTCTTTCATATTATGAACCTTTCTCCTCCCAGAGTTGAATTCCGGAAGGGGTTCGGGGGGGGAGCGGTGCGGGGGTGACTTTTTTTTTTAATTGTAGAGATTTCTACAATAAATATCATTAAATGAGGTTTTTTAATAGAGCTCTCCGATAAATATTATTTATTAAATATAAAATTTTAAAAGTGGGGCTGCGTGATTTCCGGGTATATTCTAGGATAAAAGAGGGAACCCACGTGGGAGGGGTAGATTTCAAACTTTTTTTGGACCAGTCATTTGATCTATCATCGGAAAGTTTTCGGTTATCATCGCAAAGTTACTCTTTCATATTATGAACCTTTCTTCTTCCTTCCTTAGTTTGGCGGCCCGAGAGAGGCACTTTTCGAACTTTTTTGAAATCGTAGCGTTTTTAAACATTTTAGATCGGATTTTTTTTACGGAGCCCTCCGATAAATAATTTTTAATATATGAAAATTTCAAAGAGAAGGATGGGCAGGGTATATTTCGGGGGGGGGGGGGGCACGATAATTGGAATCCTGGGAGTTGGGACTCTTTTCTATCTTTTGCCGACACCCCTCATGCGATATATCATTGGAAAGCTCTGTGACTACTATTTCATTTTATATATCGCCCGCGCCCCTCCCCTTACTTTGCCCCCGAGCGGGGGCACTTTACTAAATTTAGCCGACACCCCTCATGTGCCATAACGTTGGAAAGTCCTGTGACCACTTATTCATATTATGCACTTTCCTTGCCCCTCCCTCCTACTTTGCACCCCGCGGGAGTTCGTTTAATGTATTCCAGTCGAAGACTTTATAAAAATGGGGAAATTAAAGATCCAATCTCAAATGACGTAGAAAAATCAATAAAAAATTTTGATCCCTTTTATCATCCTTTAGTTCATATTTCTGCCACTAGGGGGTGCTTTTGATTCTTATTTCTTTGGCCATTTTGGTGCTAATTGCCGAAAAATTCTAATTTTTGATACTTAAACTCCCCTTACCGCTTCACAGCTACTCGCGTTTTTTCAGCTTTTTTCAACCAGGGGGCACCCTTACAAGACTTTTCCAGTCTTATGGCTCCTTTATAGTTTCCCTTTGGTTTGTTGTTTTTTTATTCCATCTGTTTTCAGTTACCCTATATTTAATAAAATCTGCCTTATATATATGTAAAAACAATGATTTCAATAATCGATTCTAGAACATCTCCTTTGTAGATTCTCGAAAGTAATCGATGACTGTATCGATTGTGTATTTTACGATAACGATTTTTTTCGATTGGTAAATTTTCGAGAATCGCCCATCACTAAGCCCTATCACTACTATGAAATTGTCGGCCAGAATAATAGCTAAGTTTTCCAATAACTGTTTTTAGCTTTTCTCGTTATAATCGATTGTAAAACATCTCGATTGTAGATTCTATGAATTAATCGATGGCTGTATCGATTGTGATTTTTTACGATGACGATTTTTCTCGATTGTTGAATTCTCGAGAATCGCCCATCACTAATATACATGTATGATTTTGCTATAAAATGTGACTATTTGTAGAATTTTTCCCCTTATTTCTTTTTTACTTATAATTTACTGAAACTTTGCAATAGATTTCAATTTGTTAGGAAAATACTTCTATGTCTTGCAGGAATTCATTATTAGCATTCCTGTGGGATTCCCCTTCTTTATAGTCACATTAGAAAATATGTATATGTTTATGTAAGATAAAGCCTTATCAAACTTTTAGATGTAAATATGTATGATATTTCTGGTAATAAAAGAAATATCAACATTATCTTGTACTTTCCGTTACTTATGGAAGGTCAGTAAAATTGAAATTCTTCTTTAAACAAAACACCTGGGAACTGCCCATTAAAATTTTCTTATCAGGCATCAAAACACACTTTGAGCTGCCTATTTATGGAATTAGATGAAAATTGAAGGGGGAACAATAGGGGAAATCAGCCATTAAAGTTATGCCTTTTTTTAATTTAAAAAATGACAAAAAGTCATTTTCTGACAGCATTTTAATGGAATAAGCTGCACAAAAATTAGTTTAAATGAAAGTATACTTTATTCTGAACAGAACAAAAAAAATTTGAAAGTTCTAGCTTAAACCTGAAAGAAGTTATAGACCTTTACGTTGTCACATGTGCTATTCAAAATGGCGGCTAATCGGCCATCTTGGAAGGTATTTAAAAGCTCATAACTCACAAACCGTTTGATCAATTTCAATATGATTGACATTTTTGGAATCAGCATTAAAAATTCTACAAATACACCAACGTTTATCAAAATTGAAGGTGGTGGGTGTCATTTTTAGAAAATTCTGGGTGATTTGACATGGAATGACCCAGATTCGAATTGTAAAAATTTGATTCAACTTGGCTTAAAAGGTTCGTGGCATAAGATAATGTGGTAGCTTGTCTCTTTTGTTAACCTAGAATTACATATGTGATGCAGCATGTCTCGCATGTAAGAGCGTACTTCTATTTAGTGCTTGCAAGTGTAGACTCTGTGGTTTCCAAACTGCGACTAGGAATGTCAAAATTAATCACAGCTGCATCTACTGTTTTTACCTACTCGCTGCTTTTTGTTTGTGTTTGCAAAACATTCATATTGATCAACTTTTTAGCTCAACGTGGTGCTTAAGTTCACAACAGCACAGCTCCGGTGCTTCTTTATGTTGGTTGAATATTTAAATACTAGTCTGAACTAGGGATTGACCAAATATCGAATAGTTGATTCGGTATTCGGTGGTTCGGCATGGAAATCAAATATTTGGCCGAAGCCGAATACTTTTAAGTATTCGGCCGATTAATTGCAGGTAAGTAGGGTCAGGCGGGGTGGAATGGGTAATACTGTTTTGTGTCTGAATTAAAATCATACTATCTACAAAAAATATTTGTAAATCATGTATATAATTTATTAACCATTCAACTTTCATTTTAAATTTAGAAAAAAAAATATTGGCAACATTTAGCCCATTTAGAATCAGTTTTGAAAGGCACATGGTAAATGTCAATGTCACTTAATGCTACATTAAATTTATTGTATTTTTTTATTTTATTGCAGAAATAATTTTTTTCACTGCATAGTTTGTACATAGCAGTGTCCTTTATTGACTGAAACGAACATGTAAGAAAAATTCTTTATTTTTTTAAAGTTATAATTAAAAATGTAAAGTGGAGTGAAATGGGTATATGATTAGGCTCAAGAAAAAAATACTTAGGAAAAAAAATCTAAAAAATATTTTAATGACCAAGTGATTGAAACACCAGATCCCCTTACTTACATTGTAAAATTCCTGCATAAATCATCAGTAGGAAACTTCTATACCTTTCCTAACAAAGATGACAAGGTAGAAATTGACAGCAAACAACTTTAAGAAAGCTTAGCCAACCAACACTTAATAATCAGGGACATTATGTATTTAATGAGAAAAAAATTGGTCAATATAATTGTCAATAAATAATTTGATGTAACAAAATATATAATACACTGAAATTTGTATTATTGGTTGCTTTGAATGCTTTTTAAACATGGTTACCCATTCCACCCCACCCTATGGGGTGGAATGGGTATAAAAACAGTCATCAGAAAAACTTTTTTTTAACATTAATAAATAATCTTTTGCAAAACAATTACACTGAAAATGTGATATCTATAAATGCAATGTAAACACTGAATCATTGCTTTCTATAAATTCCTTTCCAAATAGGAATGATTCCATAATCATTTCAAAAATTTGTATTTTTATACCCATTCCACCCCACCTGACCCCATTTTCTTAGAAGTAGAAGAATTCTCTTTTATTTAGCAGTAGGTATGCAACGGATATCCGGTTGATTTTTCAATATCCGAAATACCGTCAGATATCCGAATCACAATCACCGGATATCCAACTTCTCTGCCGGATATCCGGCAGAGCACAGTGAAGCGAATATATAAGAATAACAAATCGTTTGGCCCCAAACAGTGACGAACAATTTTGTTTATAAAGCAAAATATCAAAGTAAGTTCACTAATCAAGAGTAAAAGGTAATTCTCAAAAGTTTAAAGAATTGCCAGCTTTCCTGACATTGATATTTGAACACTTTATAATAAATTTAAGAATTTACGTTTACTTCTTTTAGAAAATTGTACCTTTACTTTCAGAATGTAAAACAAAATTTGAAGTTGTTTATTAAAGTATGACTTTATTAATTTTCTTTCTCTCTTTTAAGTTTAACAATTAAACAGGCCTATTTTTAGAAGAAAGTATTGTAATAGAATTTTTTTCGATTTCCGGTTTTCGACGCATTTAGATGTTTTAGGGGTCAGATATCCCAAAACATGTTTATACAAAATGTCTGTGTGTCGCCTTCGTACCATCAAAAAGAGAATGAAGTTATGTGTAGAATTGAACCAAATTTTTTGTGAATGTTTTTAGCTATAGCCCTCCTTCAATATGGAAACATTCTACTGGAAGGTAGGGCGATTTTTGTGCCATTTTCATTATTGTACCTCGAAAAGTGTATGAAATTATCCAGATAACTGAACAAAATTTTTTGTATTTGTTTTCGGCTATGCCCAGCAAGTTATCCTTTAAATTGGAAATATTCTGTCAGAATGGGGTGCTGTAATAGCGATTTTTGTGCCACTTTCATTCTTATACCATCGAAAAGTGTATGATGTTATGCATAGAATTGAACCAATTTTTGGGGTATGTTTTTGGCTATGGTCAGCAGGTCCTCCTTCAATTTTAAAATATTCTGCTGGAAGGGGGTGTTATAATACGGATTTTTGTGTTATTTTCATTATTTTACCATTGAAAAGTGTATGAAGCTAAGCATAGAATTGAACCAATTTTGTGTGTATATTTTTGGCTATGACCAACAGTTTCTCCTTGAATTTGGAGATATTCTGCCAGAAGGTGGCACTGTGACAGAGATTTTTGTAAAATTTTCTCGATTTTTAGCAGTTTTTTTTTTTCTTTTTTTGTACTGTATATTGGCGACTCATGAAGCGAAGGGAACTTCACATCCTGCTAAGCTGGCTATTCACAAACAGCTGATGTACAACAGAATAAGGAAAATATTATTGATTTTAATAAATATTGTGATCGATATTAACTTATTCTGATTAATTGACTGGAACAGAAATTTTAGATCAAAATCAAAGTTGGTATAATATTGAAGTATTAACATTTGGAACTACTTTTTGAAATATTAAGATGTATGAGATGGAAGAAAGTTTTGGGATTGGCAAATCCAGTTAGTTATTTTTGTAACTTCATTAAATATTTAAAATTAAAAGTAATTTTCTTTTTACTTATAAATATCAAAATAATATAACTTAAAATAAAATTAAACGTGACTTAGAGCAAAAACAATATTAAATAATTAAAACAGAAAAAGGGCATCAAGTAAACCTATGTCTGGAGAAAATAACTCTTTAATCATGGGTATATTAGTAGATATTTTATGTTTAAATTATAAAAAGAAAGTGTGTAGTATTTCCTTGTGAAAATATTCTACAATTATACTCATATTAATTGTTTAAAATTTGTTGTACAAATTATCAGCATTTCCTTGTACAAATTAATTAATTATTTTGCAATTATCAATATAGTCAATCCCATATCCAAATCCAGTAGCAATTATCAGCATTTCATTGTACAAATACACAGAATATTTTAATGTTTAAATTACATTTTTTATGCAATATTATTAATATACATTACAGGGCTTGAATGGCAGATACAGGGCTTGAATTTCGAGACGGGATGGCAGGATTCATGCCCTAAAGATTATTATTGTGCCCTATTTATTATATTATGCCCTATTGTGGGCGGGTGGATCCTGTTTCCAAAAAATCATTTTCCGAAAATGTTTCTTTGTAAAACGACGATCAAGTCTCAAGACCGGCTGACAAATTTCGTGATATTTTCTACTATCGATTGGCAGATTTCACAGTTTCTTCTTACGACAGATTGACAAAATTCATGGTTGTTTTTCTGCATCTGACTGAAAAATTTTGTGCTTTTTCTCCAGGACCGACTGACGAATTTCACGATTTTTTCTAGAGACCGATCGGTGAATTTCATTTTTTTTTTTTTCTCGAGATCAATTGACAAATATAGCAATTTTATTCTGTGACTGATTGGCAAATTTCCCTGTTTGTTCTTGCAACATACTGATGAAAGTAACGATTGTTTTTCTGCATCCGATAAAAAATTTTCGTGCTTTTTCTCTGCGACCGGCTGAGGAATTTCACGATATTTGCTTGTGACAGACTGGCAAATTTCACGATATTTTCCCATGATCGATTGACGAATTTTGTAATATTTTCTCGCTGCCGATTTCCCATGAACTTCAGTTTTCTCCTTGCAGCCGGTCGACAATTTTTTAAATTTATTCTCACCATGATTGACGAAATCGGCGATATTTTTTTATGACCGATTTATGTATTTTGCTATGTTTTTTCCCTGTGCCCAAAATAGGAAATAACCTAAAGGGGAGTAATGGCCACCGGAGACTGAGCCCTACCAAATTGGCCAATAGTCAGCACTCAACAAAATAAGATTACACTTGTGGTGCACACGAAGAAAAGAAAATTGGTGAACTTAAAAAAACATGTTTAGAAATAACAAACTAGTTGATTCTTGCAATTCACAGAAATTAGGACATGACTTTTTGAAATCAACCTTTTATCGTGTAATAGAAGTCAATTGACTATTTCCTTTTCAAACTTTGGATACAGATTTAAAATTCCAATGCATAGAACATAGTTCAATTAACGAAAATACCAGGGATTACAGTTTTGACTATAATTCCATTAAGGATATAATAAAACAAGTTTGTTCAGAAGTGACATACAATCACCGTAGGATATTGACAATAGAATCACCAATATGCATTATTCATGCAAGTAAGTTAAAAATTAATGCACATAAGATTTTGCAAAGTTTTCTAAAAATTTTTAACAGAGTACAACCATGCGTTTCCGATTATTTCTAAAGTTATAAAAGTTGGTCTGTGCTGTTTGTCAAAAGTGTAACTTGTGAAAGAGGCTAAATCACGCAAAATGGAATAAAATCTAAATTAAGAAATTCATTTAGCAACCCAATTGTTAATTTCCCATAACTTCAGGTGAAAGTTGAAAAATAGACATGACATATATAAAATTTGATTCTGTTCCTTTGTTTTAATAAAAATAAACATTTTGGATAATTATCTTGAGTTTTTAATTTAAATTATTTCAATGGTATTTTGTCATGTCTGTATAAATGTAATTTAATGGCGCATACAAAATAAAGTTGTTTAAAGATATTTTTTTTTCCCTTTCTAACAGTTCAACTTCCCTGCATTTTTAAATGTTGGGTGGGAAACTCCCCTCCTGGGGAAAACTTGAATTTCAAGCCCTGATATTCAAAGAGATATAGTTTTTGTAAATTATATTTCAATACATTTAAAATATTTTAATGATGTGTGAAACATGTTTGTAATTTATTGTTCTGAGATGGCGACAGACTTGTATAGTACCAAAAACTTTCTGTGCACATAAATATTGGGTCAAAAACTTTCTGCAAATTAATTTAATGTTTAATAAAATAACGTGTTATATTACTTTGACGGTATGAATTTTAAACAGTAGTTTTAAAATAATTACCATTTAATGTAAAAATTAATTAATGTTAATTACAGAATAATTATGTTGGCTAAAAAAATAATAAAGCTGAAAAACCATGATAAGAAGGGGTGAATTCTTATCAGTTATTTTCTCAATGCATTTAGAAGCAGACCAATCCTTAATATTGTGATCTCTTCTTGCTTCTGAAACAACTGAATCATATTTTGTAAGGAGAGGGTATATCATAGGCATATTCATTAAAGAGACCGATGAGTTTTTATTGCGGCCCTTTGATGAAATTCTCATTTTTTCCGCGATTATTTGGTGAAATTTCTGTTTTTCTGCGATTTTTTCACGACATTTGCGTTTTTTTCCGTGATTCTTTTATGAAAGTCGCGCTTTTTTTCGTGATCGTTTGACAAAATGCGATTTTTTTCTCCTATCCTTTGACGAAATTTGCATTTTGTCGCGATCTTTTGACGAAATTCACGCATTTTTCGCGGTGTTTTGACGAAATTCACGTTTTTCGCGACCCTTTGACAAAATTGGTTTGTTTCTGCAGTTCTTTGACGAAATTTGCATTTTATCATGATCTTTTGACAAAATTCGTGCTTTTTCTGCTATGCTTTATTTAAATTCGCTTTTTTGGACGAAATTGGCTTTTTTCTTCAATCCTTTGACGATATTCGCTTTTTTTCTGTGGACTTTTGAGGAAATTAGTGGTTTTTTTTTTTTTTTTTTGCGATCCATTGACGAAATGCGCGCTTTTTCCGCTGCCCTTTTACGAAATTTGTGTTTCTTTCGTGATCCTTTAACGAAATTAGTTTTTTTCTGCGATTTTTTTACAAAATTTGCTTTTTTTTCACTATCCTTTGACAAAATTTGTGCTTTTTTCGCTATCCTTTAACGAAATTAGTTTTTTTCCGCGATTTTTTTACAAAATTTGCTTTTTTTTTTCACGATCCTTTGACAAAATTCGTGCTTTTTTCGCTATGCTTTTACGAAATTCGTTTTTTTCTGCTCTTCTTTGACGTAATTTGCGTTTTTTCTGCGATTCTTTGACAAATTTTTTTTTCCACGATTCTTTAAAGAAATTTACGTTTTCTCCGCAGTCCTTTAACAAAATTCGCGTTTTTTCCGCGATGCTTTGACAAAATTGGGTATTTTTTTTCTGCGAACGATTGACGGAATTGGTTTATTTTCGGCGACCATTTGTTGAAATCCGCAATATATTTCAGGGATATTTTTTTAGTCTGAATTTTCAGACTGATGGCCGATTATTTTTTTAATTTTCGGTGCCGAATGCCTTAAATTTTCAGAAAATTCGGATCAGAATCACCCCTGGTAAACAATAAATAAATCGTACATAAAATTGGGGAACATGTTTAATTTTTCGGTATTTAAAAAAAAAATATACAAAAAAAACTTTTTTTTTTTTTCCAAGAAATTTTCCGCAAAGTTCCGAATTTTGCAGAAAATTTTCCACGCACGGCGTGCGCGCGTGCGTCTATATTATACAACTCTGGATGGCGATATATAAAGAAATAATTCATATTTAACTAAAAACATATCTAGTGCCGGATATCCGAATCTGGCAGGCAAAGGAGCTTCGGATATCCAATATCCGGCAAAATCAATATCCAGTGCATTCCTATTTAGCAGTAGAATAGGCTAAACAACGAGTTTCAATATTATGTGCATGAGTTCAGAGTTCAGCTGCACTACAAAAAACAAGTCAAAGGCCATTTTTAATTAAAAAAAAACTTTTTCCTTCCTAAAATAGTCTACATAGGTGAGAAATCAAAACAACTGTCTACAACAGAGAAAAAAAAGTAAGGAAGATGCGCATCTTTCCCTTATCATTTAATTTTATCTACTTCTACATTAGTTTTTTTTAATTTAAATTTATTTAATGTGTATTTTCTTTAATATACATATCAAATAAGTATATCAGAGTTCATATCTGTATATCTAAGGTGTATATTAAAGAAAATACACACATCAAAATAAGTATACCCTATGCCTATCCTATAGCTTTTATAACCATTTATATTATATCAAAATCACTCAAATTTCTTTTCTTCATCACCACAATGTTAAAATATTAATCAAAATATAAATATTCTATCAATAATTTGACAGAAAATAGTTAAATGTGCAAATTGATATACCTTTTGTATTTTGGGAACATTTCTATTCAGTATGTTTATAATTACAATTAGACTTAGACAATCAGTAAATCAGCTTAATGACAACATTGTTTCTTTATATTTGAATGAACTTTTGTTTTTCTGACAATCCTTATCCTTAATAATACCCTGTATAGTTTAATACTTTCATAGGTTATTTTTGGGTATTGACTAGTGATAAAATAATAAAAAATAAGTGATGGGTGAATTAATTTGTGAGTGGAAAGAAGTCATTAAATTTTTTTGTGTAATTAGACTATTTTAAGTATAAAAATGTAACTGAATGAAATTATTGATAATTTAATTTCAATTAAAGCTTATTAAAAAGCTAATATATGCAAAAATGTGTATTAAGTTTCAAGTATTCGGTTGCCGAATACCGAAGCTTCGGTATACACTTCGACCGAAGCTTTGGTATTCGGCAAATTTGCTGCCTCGGTCAATCCCTTTTGAACCCATCAGAGCTGATAAATACTATGTACCAGAAAAGTGCTGTATTTAGTGTTTTATTAGTAGTACAAAGAAATACTTGGTGAGTAGGGTTTTCTGTAAATTCTCAACTCCTGATTTTAAAGTACTTCCTCTTGTTATTTATTGGGTTTTATTGTATATAAATGCATATAGATATAATGTAATGTATATCCCACATTTTCTTTTGCTGAAGACAAAATTATTTTAAATTTTACAAATAATGTAATTATACATAGAATGACACAAAATGTATAACGCTTCCGGGGTTGAACTCATCCGTTTCCTGATAATCCAAACGCACCCACGTTAGGCTTAAGTATTCTGATGCCGTATTTGCCGACTGCCTTATTTAATCTGTCTATCTATTTGTTGTGTAACATATTCTTCTTCAATTTTTCTCAAACCTTCAAAAAGTATACAATTATAACGCTTTAAGATCTAATTTAAAAATAACCAGATACCAACAACAGGGTTCCGAATGTATACAAGCAATTACCGTTGCCATTCATAAGCACAAATTACAAATCCAAAAACAAATGAATGACTCTTTCAGCTATTCATTAAATGCTCTTAAAATATTTTGCAAAAGCATATTAATATTTTGAAATACGTTTTTCACTTTTGTTTACATTTATTTACAGTTTGAATTCAGTATACACGGTTAAAAATATTGCGAAAAATTACCTCTGTTTTTCAAGGCTATCTATTTTCTGACCAATGAGAACACTTTATGGTGTTCAGTGAATATAGCTATATTCGGTGATTCATTCCCGTGAATTATTTTGTACCGGATTAACGTTTCCTTTCTAAAAACAAACGTATTTCAAATTATTTAAAAGCTTTATTATGGTTTTACAAATATTTTAAGAGCAAAATCGGATGTTGACCGTATTTTTTAATGATTCGCTCAAAGAGTCATTCAACTGCTTCTGGATTTGGAATTTGTGTTGTACATGTGGCATCACGACACACGAGTGAATGTTGATTTAATTTTCAATCTTAAAACGTTGAGTAAAACGTGTTTTCTTTTCCACTATTCGCAAAAGTTACATTTTTAGACAGATTATTCAGAATAAATTAATATTTATAAGAGATTACATTCAATTATCTAATATTCAGCTGCGATAACTTGAGTTAAAATTAGATTGGTAGCTTTATCTATCCCTATATGAAAGTAAACAAACAATTGATTCATTCGTCTTGAACTTTTAAAATATTAAAACAAACGTTTATATGCTCTGTTGCGCCATCTGTCGGTAGTTAAAAAAAAAAAATTCTCTTTTTAAAATGTTTTTTGAATTCTGAAGACATTGGGGGGAAAAATGAATATTTCTTATAAAATGAAATTAGAATATCAGAAATATGTAATGCCGTGTATTACATATATATATATGTATATATATCAATGCATTATTATAATAAATAAAATTTTGTATTTTGTAGGGAAAATAAATTTGTAATTTAATAACAGAATTTGGGAAAATAAATTGTTAATGTAATTAACAGTTGCGATTTACTTATGTGATAAAAGATGATTTTTAATTATCAAAATTTATTACAGGTTTCTTTTATGCATGTTTAAAAAAAAATCGGGATTTTCTCTGTTCAACTTTTTAAAATTTAAGTTATATAATTATTATTTTGGCAATTAATAAAAACAAATAAACCTTCTGTTGGAATTGTCTTTTATTTTACCACATACCATCAGATAAAATAGTTAATTGACAATATGTTTTAAAATAACATTATTAGTACTAATTTGAATGTTTTTGTGAAATATTTCTTCAAATTTTGTGAGTGAAGTTCATTTGCATACTTTATATCAGTATTTTACCAATTCAATTAATAATTTTCTTGCCAATTAAATTTCAATGAAAAATGGGCTGTTTTTACTTTACCCCACCTGACCCTATTAATCAGACAAGACAAAATTTATTACTTCACAATTCTTTTTATAATGCAATGCTATATAATTTTTTTGAAAATGCAAACACGTCATTCTGACGGGCTATATTCTAGTATATTAATATGAGTGTTACACTTTGATTGTTATTAGTGGAGAATATATTAGAGCTCTGAGAGATACTTTTTTTTTTTGTTAGAAATCAAGCCCTGATTGCTGCTTGAAGTATTTCGGGTTTATGTTTGATGTAGGTTAAAATATGTCAGAATCAGGTTGGGATGCCGGTCGAAGAATTTTTTTTATCCGCATTGGGTCGCAAGTTGACTTAAAGTGGAGTTTTTTGGTTCGAGTCGGGTGCATCCCAACCCGCACAGGTCCCTACTTTCCAGTAATAATAGTTATATTATATCATCTTAATTTTTCCTTTTTAAATTTTTATCTCCCCTTTCTCATTTTCCTCCACCACTCTGTTTATAATCTTATAAATTTCTTTATTTTCTTTCTGACATATTTTTATCTTGAAGTAATTATAAATAAATAATGTTTTATAAATTTCTACTAGCACATTCTAAATCCCCCTCCCCTCTCTTTGAAAGTTTAAAAGTTGTATTTACCAAACTGAAATCCTGTATTCAAAAATGCATGTTATAATTCATTAGTTTATTCAATTCGTAGGTCCTTATTGTTTTTACAGTTTTACCTATGTCTAGAAACTTTAGTGAAAATCTTATGGTTAAATGTTTTGTCATAAATTCGCTGAAAACAGTAGCAACTGTTCTAGATAATAAAATAATACACAAGTCTTTTGAAACTTTCTATAAGTGTCTGACAGATCTTGTGCACACAGTGCTGTGTATAAAAAATGTAACCAATTGCAATTGATTTCTTAATTGTTTTCTTTTTTCAGAGAAGGCTGGTAGACTTTCTGAAAAATTCCAGCAAGAGATTTTAACCTTATAAATTTTCTGTTGTCAGTAGTGTCTTTGAACATCTTCATTAATTCTTGCTTTTACAATTGATATTTAATTTGTATATGTATATATATAGGGTGACCTGGGATAACTATGGGTCACTCTCTTTCTGGGGTAATTATGGATCACCTAGTTTTTATCCCTATTATATCTACTAGGACAAATTATAAAATAGTGGATAGGTTCTCTCATTAGCCTACTTTATTATGTATAATAATTTTTTATTTTAACTTAGCTGCATAATATGAGTTGAGATGTTTTT
Organism: Maratus speciosus; assembly: GCA_963932465.1. NCBI lineage: Eukaryota > Metazoa > Arthropoda > Arachnida > Araneae > Salticidae > Maratus > Maratus speciosus. The sequence continues at coordinate 98,477,587 of OZ010790.1, read as the reverse complement.
GTAACATGTTATAAAATCATCTTTCAAAAAGATTGCCTTTGAAAATTGCACTTTTTACCAAGATCCATGCCACAATTAAATAAATGCTTGGATTTTTTTTTTTTTTTTTTTTTGATGCTTTTTTTTTAAATACAAATACTACAAGCTTTTTAAATACATGCACATTTTAGTCCTATTTGTTTTCAAATAGATTCTAGATGTATACCCAATTATGTCCCAAATACCTGGGGTAATTATGAGTCAACGGGGCAATTCTGGGTCAGCATGTTTTTTCCATTTTTTATGGTATTTTTTTAATTTTAGACATGCAATGCAATTGTTAATTTATGATTTTAAGGGTTTTCAAAAAAAAAAATAAATAAATAAAAATAAATATACAGTATTGTAAACCTAAAGTAACTTTTAAAGTAGGCCAGATAAAATATTTTTATAAACATCTCTTTTTTATACCTTAATTGTTAACTATTAGCACATTGTAAAACACAAGTGTTGGATTCATATCTTTATAGTATGGAGAAGTTGATTAGATCCGAATCATTAAGAAAATATGAACCCCAATAAGATTCTTGTTGCTTAAAAGAACAAAGAAGTATTGTAAAAAAACAAAATTATTTTTTAAACTAACAAATAAAATGTTTTAAAGCATGCTTTTTCCTTTAATCATATTAGGCTATGTAGGGTAACTGTCATTGTTTGAATATTAGTTTTTAGGCCTAATCGTTAGAACATGGTGAAACACATGTGCTAAATTCATATTTTTATAATGTAGAGCAGTTAATTTGAAGAAAACTGTAAACCTAAATAAATCGGTCAAGTGCAAATTTTATTCATGCACAAAGTGTTCCATATGATGGCTATTTATCAGTATGATTCACCTTACCTGTAACAGAGACCTTGTACAAAATTTAAACTCACCTTTGTGCCAAGCATTCTTCAAATAAGCAGATTGCAAAGACACATTTTTCTAAGTTAATATCTTGGCTAATAAGCAACAAATGTTTTTTTAAATCATAATATTAACTATTCTTGAATAATTCTGCATCAATATGTACCCCAAGTGTACCTCAGCTCTCTTGCTAAGCACCTGCAAAGTAAAGTTTGTGTGTAACAGAAAAATGTGATTTTCGTAAAAATCCCATAAAAATAAATGGCATTTTCATTTATTTTTTATATATTTAAAAAAAAATTTAAGCTTTAATAATGAAAATTTCTACTTTAGAGATAATTTCCAAAAACATTTTATTTAAAAAAATAGGCATTAATACTTCATAAAGACAGTTACCCATAATTACCCCGTTGTCGGGGTAATTATAGGTCACTTAAAAAATTCAATTAAAAAATAAATAAAAACATTTTGGGTAAACTGAGTGTTTTAGACAAAAGTTACAATACTAAGTCAACTTCATGCCAAATTTGAAAATTTCATCTTTTATATTTTCCTAGATATTGAGATCTTATTGTTTTTTTACCCATATTCACCCTGTGTCACCCTACACTCTTAATAGTATTTTATTTTTGGAAATTCATATGATACTTTCTAATATATTTTTCTTTATCATTTTGTTTTAGTTTCATGATGGGTGGACCAGATGATGTTGCTTTACATTTCTCAGATGAATTAAGTCGTGTCCCTTCTAAGTACATATAATTCAAAATATATTTTTATTATATATGTATTTGTTTTACTGTAATATCAACAATTATAATAGAAATTTTCAACTTAATAAAAATAAAAGCATTCTTGCAATTACATATGCTTGATGAACTCTGGTGGTTTTTGGTCTGTTTATCAAAGCAAATAAAAGGTTTTTTTTCACTTAAGTAGGGGGAAATTGTGTGTATCAGTTGCTTTTATATCATAAACATTTTCTGTACAAGGTTTTTTTTTTCAGATTTTTAGAAATATATGCATTTTTTTTTTAATATCTCAATTCTAAAAAAAAGTACTAATGCTGCTGCTGCCATTTTTGAATTGACTGTGTCCTTTTCATTTTCTAATCTTGTGCTGAAAGTACATGAAATTTGTAGTTTTATAGAGAAATATATGATAAACATGCTGGAGCAGTAGTTTTTCAATCAAAGAATTGCTTTAAGCGCTATTCAATGTTGAAATCATTTAAGCTAGTTCAGTTACATACGTTTTATAGGATCGAAAACTATACATAATAATTTAACATTTTTTGAAGGCACATACTTAACTAAATTGTGGTGTGCAGTGTTCATCCAATATGTCAAGAATGTGATAGTGAATTACATTCATATTCTTAGATTTTTTTATATATTTGTTATGTACCTTTATGGTAAGTATTACAGTATAAAAAGTCTTAATTATTAAACTTTCTCCTGTTATTATAAGGTTTCAACCCCTGTTAGATTCTGTAAAAAATAATGGTGGTTTCTGATGCTTAATTTTTCAACCTTTTTTTTTTTTTTTTTTTTTTTTTCCAGCCGTGGTGGCAGTTTTAAAGCATATTTTAAGTTCAACAGCAAACTCTCGAACTGTGGATTAACTTGCATCATTGTTTTATTTCTCTTTGTTAATGGCAGAATCTTGTCAATGACTCTCTGAATCACTAAGATTCTCATTTCCACCACAGAATTTCTGTAAGAAATATTCAACTCTGTGTTGACTAACCATCCCTGTACCAAATGTATAGTTGATATTGCAAATCATTTCCACTGCTTTTTGTCTCATTTTAAATTCATACAAAAGGTAATTTAAACTTTCTTCATTTGGTTGTGAATGTTACTAGGTTCTGGAATATGAGTTGTCGTAATTTGGACAAAAATTTCTGTCTGATTTGCACTCGTATTTCGTAATTCTCTTATTGAGATACTCTATCCTGTGCTTATGTTCAGGCTCTTTGCTCAGAACTCCATGCTCTATCAGAGGCTACTTTACTACATTTTAAACAAATTCGGAAAATGGTATTTTATGTGGATAAAAAATATTGAAATCTTTCAGTTTTTTGGTAATATTGTGGAAAAAATTCACATGAATATTCTTTATATAGAATTTTAAAAAGAGAATTTAAGTTTAAATTGACTTATGCAAGCATATCAAAAAGATACTTGTTCACTAATTTGGATAGCAGATGTCATCTCATCATTTCCCCTTTTCTTTCTCTCCCCCCCCCCCCAATCCCCACAAAAATAGAATAATTTTGTTGCTACTTGTAGTACTCTTACAGAAATATCGTTATAAAGTACAAAAAAGTTAATATTTCAGAAACTAATTCAAATTTTTAAATTTTGAGTTTGTATCACTTGCCCACAAGAAAGTGTCACAACTCCAAAATATTGTATAAAAAAGACATTGGACAGATTGAGTAAATTTAGGTCAAGGTGTAAATCACCCCCCCCCCCCCCCCCCACCACCACCACCTTTTCTTTTGTATGTTTAACCCTCTGAGCATCTTGAGGACTTTTCTGCATTTTCATAAAAATGCTTATAAAAATAATCTTAATTGAAATTTTCTTTCCATGTATGTTTCTAAAATATGCTTCATGCCCCTTTATTTGATATACATATTGAAATACAATTCTGTTTAAAATGTTTTTGTCTACAACAGATTAAAGTTGTTTTTGGGAAACAGAAAAATATGGACAAACTGCTCAATGGGTTAATATAGCTGAGTATGGTTGAATGCAATTAAGGTAGATCTAATGTAGGAAGGCAATCTAATAGTTCTGTAGTTTTAAATGCTGTTACTCTAAATCCATTTGAACTTCCTGCATTATTAATAGTATTGGATCGGATTGTGATGAAAAATTTATAATGATACAGGGACTGAGCATTGTTTTATTTCTTATTCAGTTTATAATAAATATTTTATGTATAAAAAATTTAATTATTCAAACCATATGGTTCAGTCTTCTCAATATTCCGTAGATGTGATAAGATGGGTGGTAGATTTATATGTTGAAATTAGTTCTGTAGTGATTTCAGGTGATTGAGGGGTTAAGTGGCCATTGTATAGGGGTGTCAGTTAGATGAACAATAGAGATATAAATCTTGTTTTTTTTTTTTTAGAGAACTTTAATTGTTAATCAATACAGGAGTGCTCGTGCAGTTGAGTTATCACCCGTTTCCGTTGATTTAGAATATATTGGTGTTAGTGAGGATGAGAAAAGAAAATTTAAGAGTTCAGTAAACTTTTTAAAGCAAGCAGGGACTTACTCATGTCACTTGGCATGAGATTGATATTGGTAATGCAGCGCCTGCGGCTAGCAAACCATGTTGGTATGATCAAATCAAACAAATTATTATAGATTATTATGCTAAAAAGATATTAGACATATTGGTTCTTCCTTTGCATCACCAGTAGCGTTATGTCAAATAAATGTGAAATGTTGGATGATCCTGAAGTATGGAGATTTGAATTTGATTACCATAAGTTAAGTGTTATCCATTATCCCTAATTTTCAGTACCTGTAGTAAATGAAATCTTAGTAAATATAACAAATACTATTTTAAATCCACCCTAGATTAATTTTGGGGTATTTTCAAATTACAGTTAAACCAGAGGATATAGCTAAAATAGCTTTTATTATTAAACAACAAAAAAAAAATCATGTGTCAAGGATAGATTATGAAACACTTCCAGAATACTTTAACATTAACTTTGGCCACTTTTATCACCAGATATTATTATACTGTGTGACTTTTTTAAAAGGAGATAATGCATAAAAGACTTCATATACCACATGGTGATGACTAATATCAGTGATTTGAAGATAAAAATCGTTGTTGAAATTTCAAAGTGAACTCAGAAGTTATTGGACTATTACTTAAATATTTTTTTAAAAAGAAAAGAGAAAAAAAACTTTTATTTCAAGTAAAACTTCATTTGTTGTTATTATTTATATAAACAGCATGGCTGTCATTTTTTAACTGTATTATTGAGTGTCAAAGTTGTAAAGCTAACTCTCATCTCATTTATTCTGTATAAATAATATTTTTCATTCTTAAACTTTTACCTGATAATGAAAAAAATACTTGTCAACAATTTGGTTAATCAAAAATGGTATCAAATTAGGTTTAATTTGCATATTAAGTTAACTAGATGGTACCCGTCAAGATTTGACGGTAAATAACTTGAATGTTTCATTAGAAAAATTCTTGAATTTTTAATGAATTGCTTTTAAATTAATTATTGAAATTGTGACAAATTTCTATATTGCATAAGTGATTCCTATTTCTTTAAAGCGATAGAGGGTACAGTCAGCCAAACCTATTCAATGAAGTCACAGAATTTTAACTTTATAATTTACAACCAATTATGCTTCTTTTTACCAGAAATTTAACTAAAATAATGGGTAGAGCATTTATTTTTATTTACTATGGTCTCATTTTTTCAAAAACGTAACCGTATTTATTTATTATGATTTTTTAACTACATGACCATTAAAAGCTGCCATGAATTTTATTTTTATCAATCTCATTCTCTAAAAGACCAAATTTGAAACTTGGTGCAGCATATAATTTTGATTACTTGAATTTTATTTTACATTTTTATACATTTTTTAAATATTAAACTATGGATATCAAGGTAGTTTTTTTAATAGTTCTTATATGAATATCTTTTTTTCTTTCCGTTTTCTTTTTTTAAGGAAAAGAAAGGCAAACTTTTCTTTGTGACACATACACACATATATGCTCGATAATGGTCAGAAGATATAACAAAAATTGTAGATCAGCTCAATTTATTAAATAATTACATTATCAAATTACATTTATGAAATAACTACATTTAATTACAAATAATTACATATTGTTCAGCGTTAAATTTTGTTTAATTATAAAGCATTCAAATAATAATAAAATAAAAATCATATAACTTCTCCTCCTAATAAAACATGTCATTATTGAAATAACTTATCGCGAAAAATATTACAGAAATCATTTTGCCAGGCGTTGGGTTCAAACCTGCTATCCACTACCAAATATCAGCCCTTTAAATTGCTGCGTTAGTCCGCTCAGCCACCGAGAACTTGTTCCCAATCCCTCTAAATTGAACAGGGTTGATACATGTGCAGATGTCCCGAAATGGGTCTACTTAAAATTTTACCTTTGCGTTTTAATACATATGATGATTTTATAGTTTTTGAACGTTTTAAAAAACTGAAGAAGGATATATGTTATACAACGTAGATTAAATAAGGTAGTTGTTCGACTTATAAAACAGCATCGGAATGCTTAAGCCTAACATGGCCGAAATAAAATGGCTGATTTTAACGAAAGATTATCAAGATCCGTATGAGTTCACTCCGGAAGCGTTATACACTTTGCACCATTATGTATATTAATAGCTTATTTTTGTTGAAATATTCTGTTAATTGTTGAAGTAATTTCCAGAAGCACTATTTAAACCTTGAGTTGAATTTGTTTACTCAGTCGTTTTAAGGTTTTTCCCAGGATTGTAAATGTTCTATCAACTTTGGCTGAATATTCAGCTATTTGGTTGATAAATATTTTTCTGAAAGCAAGATATAATAAGCATGCTAGCAGAGCTTGTGCTCGTGCAAAAAGGGAACATTTTAGATTCGCAAGGGCACACTTTAGGTTTGTAAGGAATTTTGTAGATTCGTAAATGCACACTTTAAACTCTTAAGGGCACTTTTTAAAATATAGCAGGTACTTTTAAAAAAATTATTAAAGGCATTCTTTTGTTTTTTCAAAGGCAATTGTAATATTTCAAAGTCAGGGCACTTTTTTTTTAAAAGACTCAATGCGTCAATTTTTACTATGTAAGCAATTTTTTTATATACAGAAAGCAGTATGGTCATAATTTTTTTGACTGAGGGACGAGAAGTGTGCTAATTTTTAACTCCCTTCCCTACTAACAGGGAGGTATGAGACAGCTATAAAACAAAGTATGATAAGGCACAAATAGTCTAGTTTTGGCTACATATACAGTCTAACAAAGATTATAGGTTGATAAATCTATTTGAAATGTAAATAGTAACATAACTGACCAATCCTTTATGGAGCTGATAATTTTAACTAAACGTCTTGTCTTCTCAGCATAACTTATATCAAGTAGTCAAAGAAAATGAAATTTTAAGTTTCATTCTTTTTTCTCATGAATTGTACATTAAAACCAAAATTGCTCTCTACAGCTTCAGTTATTCCTATATAATTTGTCTGCTTTCTTGGCATAATACTTAACAAGAACAAAATCATTTACACCAATGTCAACATTATCATTAGACCAATTGATTTCCTACATTACAAATTTTTCATCTTCAATGGTAATGTGAAAAGGTGAATGTCTGTGTCATAATATCAAATTCCAGTATCTTCATCACTGGAAGTTTCTGAAAACTAAAAAGTATCTCTTTTTTGCTTTCTTTCCTTGTTTTAATTTGTTTCTTTCTTAAGTTTTAAAATATTTTCTGTTCGATCTTTCAGTTATTTCTCTTTAAATTTAATCCTTTTTATTCAAATATTTGAATATTATTAGTAATTTACATGTATCTTATTCAAAAGAAGGAACCAAACTTTTTCCATTTCTTCCTTTGCTGGAATGTCCCATTCCTCCCCACTACCTTCTTTTATGTTAAACTACTTCTATAAACAACAGTGCTGTTTTTAAGCTTAGTTTAAATTATGGATAACATATAGTATAATCTATACTATTAAAATCTGTGCGCGTATGTTTGTAACCACAAAAACTCGGAAACCAAAGGGCGCAGTGCTACGAAATTTTGCACACGGATTGCTAGTAGGAGGCCCATGAACGATTGGGGCAAAAAATTCGAAAATTTTAAATATATACAATAAAATAGAAAAAAATCTTTTTGACGAATTTTTGCCTTTTTTATGTCAATCTGTAATTGCACGAGTTCAAACCAGTTCCAAATGTTTACTTCAATGTGAGAAATACATATTACGTAGGCCACGCTGCAATAGTAAGAAGATGTAGCAGTTTTTACGATAATTCTTTTACCTCGCATGCAAATAATTAGAGATTATTTAATTGCGCTTAATTGTTACCTTATTTTAAAAATAAAGAAAACTTTTTATCACAAACATCAACAAAACTTTTTTTTTTCTATTTATTCCCTTATTCCAAATATATCATTTTATAACGTCTGTTACCATAGCAACATAATAAATTAAATTTCATTAAAAAAAATGCACAGTGGTAGAAAAATATTTTTCGAGATATACTTATTACATACGCCATGCTTAAATGAACGACATGTTTCGGCACCAGAGGCAATGTGGCCACTTCTTGAAAAGCCCATGCAGGACAAGTCCCATGTTGTTATTAGAATGCTGGTGCATCTACAAGACATGCAATCTGTGTATTTTATGAAGTGGACAAACGTGAAGCTTTTGAAAGAGCAAGACATAAAGACACCATATTCACTGCTTGGTTTCTACTTAACAGGTCTGATCCTTTAGCAAACATCTATCTCCATACAGAAATTCCAAAGCATTTTGTATGAAAAGGCAATGTGTGCCTAAGGCGTGTTACATTAGGGGACTTCATAGTATCAGGATGTATTCTGTAAGCCCAAAGGATATTGAGCGATTCCATCTTCGTATGCTGCTTTATCATGTTCCCAGTTGCAGGTCTCTCAAGAAGTTAAGGACGTATGAGAGTACTGTCCATGAAACATTCAAGGGTGCATGCCGTGCTAGAAATTTATTAGAAGATGATGATGAATGGCAACATTGTTTAACTGAAGCATGTGGTTTTGAAATTCTACCCAAACTGAGACAACTGTTTTCGTTCATATGTGTCTTTGGTAATCCAAATTCACCGATTCAATTTTGGGAACAGTTTAAGTCAAAACTCTCAGAAGATTTTTCTTGTCATCTGCCAGCTACAGGAGATAGAGCCCTTCAAGGCATAGACAATCATCTACATATACACAACATGGCACTTCAGAATCTTGAATTACCTGAACCCTCAAACCTAGAGAACTCTGTGGAATGCAATGTCTATGATTTACAAGAAGAAAGAGCAAAGGGAAAACGATTGTTAAACTTGCTAAATCCAGAACAACGTATAATTTTTGATGCTGTCATTGAAAGTATTCAAAATGATTATGCTACTGTCGCTAAGGTTTTCTTTGTCAATGCTTTTTCTGGATCAGAAAAACGTTCCTATTCAATATTTTGCTGCATTACGTCAGAGGAATGGGACATACTGATATTGCCGTTGCATGGACAGACATTGCATCTATACTCTTGCAAGCTGGAAGAACTGCACATTCTCAGTTTAAATTACCAGTCCCCATATTGGATAATTCAGCTTCAAAAATTCGGCAAAATACATCTGAAGGAAGATTACTGAAAATGGCTAAGCTCGTTATATGGGATGAATGTACCATGGCACCTATTCATTCTTTGAATGCTGTTGATAGACTTCTGCGAGATTTGGTTGGCAATGATGTCCCATTTTTGGGCAAAGTGTTTATTCTTGGAGGTGAATGGAGGCAGATTTTACCTGTGGTTATACATGCAAACAAAACACTCATTTTTGAAAGTTGTATCAAGAATTCTTTTCTCTGGCCAACATTTCAACAGTTCAATTTGGTTACAAATATGCGAACGGAGCCAGAGGAACTTGATTTCGTGGAATGGCTCATTCTCCTGGGGGATGGTTGGTTGTTTATTATTGCTAATTATTATGAACTCGGAGAAGATATTATTGAAATACCTCCAGAATGTTTAGTGCAATATTCTATGGTGGATGATATTTTTGGTTCGTCTGAAATTGATCTTGATCATCTTTCGGGAAGAGCCATTTTGTGTCCTAAGAATGAGGATTCTTTGAGATAGAATGAGGAGGTTTTACGAAAAGTACCTGGCAAAGTCAAAACTTATTTTAGTGTTGATACAATACTTTGTGATGATGAAGAAGAACAAAACAATTTGCAGATGGATTTCATCAATAGTTTAACACCTTCTGGAATGCCACCACATCAGTTTAATCTTATAGTTGACGTTATTGTTATGTTGCTTAGGAACATGAATACGTCCAGTGATCTCTGTAATGGAACACGTTTAATAGTCAGAATGTTGTCGCAAAATATTAAGATGCAGAAGTTTTCACAGGACATAGGAGAGGCACCCGTGTTTTCATAACCGATGATCCTGCTTACACCGTCGGATACCAGTTTGCCTTTCCAGTTACACCGCCGTCAGTTTCCACTTAGGATCACCTTTCCTATTCCTATGACTATCAATAAATCTCAGGGTCAAAGTTTCAAAAAAGTTGAAATCTATTTGCTCTATTGAATTTTTTCACATGGGATGTTGTATGTAGCCTTTTCAAGAGCAACTTCTAGAGGATATGTACGTGTTTGGGTCAAGGACGAATCAAAACAAGGAAAACTTTTTTCACAGTCTAATAAGGTATTTACACAAATCATTGTCTTCCATGAAGTTTTATCTTAAGTCGCAACTAGTTTACTGTATTGTAAAAAACAAACAAACAAACAAAAACAAGTCTACTGCATATTACCTCATGGATGACGTAGAAAACAATACAAAGATTTTTTATTTTAAAAGAAATTTTTTCAGGTTTTCTTTTGCAGTGACGATGTGCATTTCGTTCTTTCTTACAATTTTTTGTTTGGTTGTGTAAATATTGACTTTATAACTGATTTCCTAAACTTTAATTTGGTAGAGTAAATACTCACTAAAAAAACGAGTCTACCGCAATTTACCTCATTGGTGACGTGGAAAACAGTACAAAGATTTTTTTATTTTAAAATAATATTTTCCAATTTTTTTTTTTTTTTTTTCAGTCACGATGTAAATTTAATTTTTTCTTACAAATGTTTGTTTGGTTGTGTAAATATTGACTTTATAACTGATTTTTATATTTCCAACTTTAATTTGTTTGTGTAAATACTTACTTTTATTTATTTTTTAATACATATCTGATTTTTTGTGTGCTTACCTCTTTCATATTGGTTGTGTAATTACAGATTTTTAATGGACATAACACATTTTAATATTCATAAACTTTAATTTGGTTGTACAGATTTTTAATTTTGGTTATCGAATTAAATTCATGAACACCCGTCCGTAGAACCGGTTAAACAGCTAGTGTTCTATATATAGGGAAACTATTACCAGGGATGGGGAATTTTCAGAAAATCTTGCCAGCCAGCAAGGGGCTACGTTACATTTGAAAAGTGTTTTGAAAAAATGTACGTGATTGTAAAAATAGTTATTACAATGCATTTTTTTTTTTAAATTAAGAAATATATACGAGTACAACAGAGGAAAGTTTAATATAGGATAGAACTTCATGTTTGCATCGCAGTAATTTGGAAAGTTTCAAAATATAACTAAAATAAAGTTTTTGACATATCTTCTATAGCTTACAATTTTTTTTAAAGATGGCCATAAAAATCACTCACCCTGTTAGTAAATCTACTCACTAGTGGCAAGTAAAAGGATGTATTTTCATCACCTTTGTTTAACATCGGCTTATATACTGGTTTCTGATTTTGGACAATTTTTCACTTAAAAGTCTTATACATGGAAATGTAAGGTATTTATGTTGTTTTATGTGCAAATGTGTTATTTCGTAATGGAGCCTTCATGCGATGAGATAGATTAAAACAAAAACAAAAAATCATGCTTGAAAATTATTTTTAAAGCCATAATAAATCAATCAATTAAGATACAGTTTTCAAACAAATTGCATTTGAAAGCTGATTTTTTTCCTATATGACAGTGTAAAAATTAAAATTGGGTCATGTTTAGAAATTTAAAAATTGCTAAACCGAAATTTCTTCATCAAATGTTGCCATTCGCAAAATGACATCAGCATTACGCAGCAAAGCAATACGTTTGTCCTTTATAGTATAGATAACTTGTTTCATAAAATTCGTACTTTATTTCATGAAATTTCTGGAACAAAGTAGGAAAGAATTAATATTTTAGATTCAGAAAGAGTCAGACTTAAAAGATTCATTGTCAAGTTGTTACTTCAATTATATGTCATTAACTATATATTAAGCAGATAAATTTCTGTTATGTAAAAGTTCAAATGTTGAAACAAAAATTTTTGAACAATGTAGGTTTGTCAAAGTTTTAACAATTTAGCAAATAATATGTATATATGCTTTCTATACCAGTACATTCTTAACCAAGTAATTAGGGAATATTTCTTTAAAGAGGAAAAATTATGAAGAAAGCTAAATAAACTAACAAATAGGTGGCGGTATGAAAAAGGAATACGATATTTTATATATATATATGTCTGTTTAAAATATAAGATTTCTTAATTTAAAAAATTCATATTTCAATTTATTATTTAGTAAAAATTAAAATCTTTGGAAAATAATGACTTCTGTCAAACTGTTATTTTCATACATATCTTAATGTAAGTGAAATCTTTTCAAGTGTTACAAATAAAGATATTCCACATATATCTCCTATGAATAAAGTTCTGAATTCAGAACTTTTGTTGGTAGAAATTGCAATGATGAAAAATTGCTTTGAACACTAATTTTTTTTTCTTCAAAAAAAGGTATTAACAGATTTTTCATTTAATTCTGTTAACTCCTCACATCTAGCAGAAGATAAAACATTTTACCTTGGCCAGAGTTTATTCCTATATGTTACATGTTTTAAAAGGGATAAAATTCTAAAATATTTGCTCAGCAATATCATAAATTTTGAAATGTTTAGAAAGACAAATATTTTTGTGTGACAATATGATAATGCTTAAAAACTATTACTATTGTCAAGAATTGCTAATATTTAGATAACTGTAATGCCATTAAAATTTTACATTTTTTTTTCTGTTTGCAGTGGCTAATAATCAATTTTGCATTTAAAATTTTCTCTGTTTTTCAAAATTAATTATAAATACAGCACTGCCTGTTAGCTGGATGGAGATTTAATGTCACATACTGCATTTTAAATTAATGCTCATCCTTTTATACCCTCAATATAATATTAATTTTTATTAAATCATATCTTATTAAAATATTAACTTATGTTTAAGTTAGCATTCATCTTAATTCAGAGTATTTTCCTGTAACTAAATTTAAGAATTTTTTCGTAAAATTCTTGTTAAATGAAATATGTAGCATATGATTACCATAGCCTTTAAACATTTTAAATGTGTATAAATTATTCATTATTTGCAACATTATTAATGATCTTTCTTTTAATTTCAGACATCCATGTGCTGTAATTTTCCATCTCCTTTTTCGAGCCTTGGCTGTTGTGACATATTTAATGTGTGGCTGGTTTAGTAATAGTTTTATATCCTGTTTTGTCAGCATACTAATATTTTTAAGCTTGGATTTTTGGACTGTCAAGAATGTCACTGGAAGACTTCTTGTGGGCCTGCGGTGGTGGAATTATGTAGATGATGATGGCAAAAGTCATTGGGTGTTTGAATCAAGAAAGGTAATATTTTGATCATGAAAATAAAAATGTTAAATATTTTTAAGAGTTATTTTATTATTTTTATCTTAGTTTTGATAAATCTGGTAAAATTTGTTGGTTTTTTTTTTTTTTTTTCATGTTCCAGTTGATTAAAAATACAGTCATCCATCGTTAGTTAATTATGTAAGACTGAATCTGTTCAATACAGAAATGAAATCCTATTGAACTCATTTTTATGAAAAAAAACTTGTTAAAATAGAAATAATTTTTTCTTCTATTTAGTATTAAAATAGTTATTAGCTTCTGATTCTTAATTATTGTGTAAAAAAAACTTTTTTCATTCTCTAAGTGACATTTCGGTAATTCAACATAATGTTATTGTTGTTTTCTCTATAACATACTTGGGGTTTTATTGGTTTTAACCATGGAAAAAACTGGTTTTAAGTGTCCTGACCAAAATATGGTTTAACCACCAGTACTCAAAACTTCTTTTGACTGGGAAAATAAAATAAATTTTGTTAAATAATACATTTAGTACAATATTTGGCAAGTTTTGTCAAAATAACATTTATGATATTTAATAGTACACTTTAATTTTCAATACCTTATACTTTAACAGCACAAAAAAAGTTAAAGATAAATAATTTTCGTAAGTATTGAAACATTTTTAATAGTTTGATTAGATCAGAGTTCTGTCCAGACAGTTTCAAAAGGATGCTGCTGCCTGCCCTTTAATCCTTCTTGCCCCTCAGTAAAAAACAGGCACCCTTTTTGCATTTTGTTTTAAAATATTTGTTTGCCTAGTAAAAACTGACTTTATTGCTATGTCTTGAAGAGAATGCCCTGATTTTTAAATATTAAAGTGCCTTTAAAAATCTAAAAAGTAACAAAATCGTTTAAACAGTAAAATTTACTAATCTGGTTTCGCAGTTAGTATTTTGTTATAAACTGTTAAAATCAAATGGAAAAGCAGAATGGTTAGATTGATGAAGATAGTGAAATTTTTATTTTAAAAAAAATTTCCCACAAAGTAGCATCTTTTGTTTACCTTGTAGTTTAAATATTTTTTTAATGTAATGTATATGTTGAAGGAAAATATCTTTACAACTTTGATGCTTTCTAAAATCTGAATGAAATGAGATAACCAATTTATGTTGCTTTCCCATGCACAAACAACACAACTTAATCATATTGTTAAATTTTATTTAATCAACGTGTTTTTAAGATTTGTAAGCAAAAAAATAAATAAAGGATTAGCTGTGGCAGTACTATACTTTGGTAAATTTTATCACCAGATATTGTATTGTGTGTGTTTCTTCTTCCCCCACCCCCCTTCTTTTGTAGAAATACATTAAACCCTTGACCTCCAGGCTTAATTTCATTGGTGAAGGGCTATATACCAGGCTATGTGGTGTAAAATGTTTGCATCATAAAACTCACCTTTGACCAGTGCCCTGTTTTATCAGTTGCATATCACAGACCAATCCGGTTCAAATATGCAACCATTAATGTGTAGTGAACATCTTGCACTGAAATGAGAAGATGTACGTCAATGGAGGTCAAGGGGTTAAAGACTGTGTATGTAATATTATGGTGAATAACATCAATGATTTGAAAATAAAAATCACATTTATAATTTAAACATTCATGTAGTTATGTTTGAGCAAGCTTTGAAGGAATTAGACTCTCACTTGGATGTTTAAAAAGAACAAAATAAAAAATAAAATTTCACTTTTGTTGCCGGTAAAACTCTTTATTGCTGTTATATATGCAAACAACATAACATGGTTAATTTCTTTCAGATTTTATAAAGTATCAAAATTGTAAAGATAATTCTCATTCACCTGTATAAGTAATAATTATTTTTCTTAATTTACAACATGGCAATGAAAAAAATTATCTCATAAGATATCACATTTCACAACTTATTTTTATTGAAACATTTTATTAATTGTTGAAGTAACTTCCAAAAGCACTGTTGAAAATACCTGATTTTATTGTGATATTTATGAGGGTTGGAAAATACTCTGTCAACCCTGCAATAAACATTATGTTTGCAGAAGACTGGAAAATCACTGTTATCACTAGAAATATTTTGGTATATTGTTTTATTCCTCATTTGATGAAATTCTTTATGGGATTTCTTGACCAATATCTGCACTAGTCTCCAACGACACAGATGTGTCATTGTTTTAAATAATGAATTCAATAATTTCTGTTACGGCTGTATGTTGTGCTTCTGTTACACATTTATGATAATTCTCTGTAAGAAGCCGTTAGCGATTTCAAATCACATTAAAACTTTCTAGATTATTCCTCATTAGGATCATGATTACCCAATTTACTGGCCAATTTAAGACCTTTAATTAAATCTGCATTCAAACCAGTATTAGTATCTTTGTGTTCAGTAGTCTCAAGGTCACTCATGTTAAATAGAAAAAAAATTTCATGGTAAATCAAAATAACTAATGTAAAAAGAAAATTATTTTTTGCATATACTTAAAAAAAAAGTAAATAAATAAATAAAACAGAAATAAGAAATATATTTACTGGAACAAAAACGATTCTATCACAGAAATTGTGCTCTAAATTTTAAAATTTAGCAGATGGACGAATAATGCTTTTGTGAAAATACCTGTGATCTATGTCATTGTATGTGAGGTTTTATCATTCTTCCTCATTATTTTTATTCCAATCACTATTGGCATTCAACAAAACTTAGTTTTACCCCGTGAGAAAATTAATTGGATTTTTAAATAATTTCAGTAAATTAAGATCTTTTTTAAAACATACCAGAGCATAGTCAGATGGAATCATAAAAGGTCTCTGTGTTGTGTTCACTCTAGAAAGAAAAATGGCAAGGTGCTAATGGCTTAAAAGATCACCAGTTTATTTCAAGAGAAAATTTATTACTGTGTTCAGTAATGGTATAAAAAAGGGGGTAATGTAGAGGTTTTAGACATAAGTAACACTAATTTCGAATTATATGAATTCAATTACAACTAAATTACTACATGTTTGAATAATTTCTTCTGTCTGTTCATCCGTGTATTATGGCTAACAAAATCTACGGCATGTATGAGACTGAAAATTTGCGAGAGGTTAGTCCAAGGCCTCTCTTTCCTGGTGCACCTAAAAATCAGAATTTTAAATTTCTAATAATTAGCTGAGATATTAATTAAAAATTACAAAGAAACTCATCTCCATTGTTCCGAGAGGGATAATGTGCTTGCACATGTGCAGATGCCCTATTTACGCATCGGGAAAAAATGAAGATCAGAAAGAAGGAATTTGGTGAGGTATTTTGCCGTTATTTACTATCTTACATCAGCCAAACCTCTTAATAAAGTTAAAAACAGAAGACATATAGATTGTACGCTACATTTCAAATGCCACAATCAATTAAAAATATTGCAGTTACCTTTTTGAAAAATGGTCATTTTTCTGAAAAATATTTTTCTCCCTTATGACAATGCCCCTCTAAGATGCAATATTAGAGGTAGCAACAAACGAAAAATAGGATCTGAAAGCTGAAACTTTCTTCTAATTAATGGTGTAATCGGTTTTTAAAAATATGAATTTTAACCTTTTCAAATATACCAGTGAATGCAGATCACTTTGCACCGCACAGAGACTATATTTCTTCTACTCTAAAAGCAACTGAACATCTGTATTTAAACACAATCTTTTTAGAGCATCTCAGTAGACCAATTTACATCACCTACTAAAATTTTGAAACGTTTGAGAAATATTGTTTACAAAATAAAATGTGTGAAATTTTCAACGAAATCTGTAAAAACACCTGTGTCGCAGTTTCATTCATTTTTGGTACACATACACTCCAAAAATAAAATTATGCAGAAAATAAAATACCAAATAGCATATACCTTCAATTCAATATTTTTAAGCGATTTTTTTTCATTTAAAAATATAAATTCAGATAAAATGGAGTTAAAGATATAAAATCTTACAAATTTGAGGTTCATTTAAAGTTATTATCATGAGCCAGGGTAGTTGCAGACGAGTCAGCTAGTTTATAAGTATTAAAATCAGTCTAGTATAAAGTATTAAAATCTAATATGAGCATAATTTTCAATGTTTCTGGAGATATTTTAACACTAGAACAGTTGCATAGACAGATTTCACTCATGTTTAGGGATTACAATCCCGAGACTAATTTCCAATCCCGGGATTTCGGGATTGCTTAGATTCAGTCCCGGGATCCCAAGATAATCCCGAGATTAGGAAAATTAGAATTTCTGTAATATCATCAATTTTTACAATAGCTAAATATCATAATATTATAGAAAAGACAAAGCAAAATTACAGTCTAATTTACAAATGAAAATATACCAAATTAAAAAAATTAACTTCAATTAATTATCGAAACTTTAGGATAAATTAGAACAATTGAAAATTAAAAGAAATACGCTGATGATGTTTGAAAATGCAACAAAAAACATGAAATGTCTATGCTTCATCTTATAGATAATTTCTTTTATTTCCTATTACTAGGGGGCTCGGCCCCCTATGAGCTACGCTCGCCAACCCCCGTCCAGACACCGCAGACTCTAAATGCACGCTAATTTGATCGGCTTTAAAAAGATTTCGAAAGATTGAATTATAACTTAAAAAACAGTGGCGATCTCCCTATAAACGAATTTCTATTCATTTCTCCTTGATTGGGGAATTTTAACGCCAAATCCGCTGCGGTACTACTTGATTATCCTGTCGACCCATTTCGCCAAATTATATAAATCGCCCAAACCACTCGCCAAATTATACAAATTGATATAATTTTTATTTTAAATAACGAAAGAACAAATAAATTCGTACAACATTAATAAAAACACAAATAAAACGTCGAAATAAAAATAACTTGATGAGGTATACACGTGTAACAACATTTCAAAATAAGCTAATATAAAAGGAATTCAGTAAAGAGAGTCTTTGTCTCCTGGTATTTTTTAACAAAGCGAAAAGAAAGTTCTTTTAAATGAGACATTTTAAATTAATTCTCAAAATATCAAATAAATGTCTAGCGCAATTTCTAAATTTAAACTTTTTTGCAATATTATTTTGTGTTCATTTTATGTAATAACTATAATGTGACGTAAATATGCCGTAATTTCTCCTAAGACTTCTAACGCATGTTAATGAATTTATTATTTTACAATATCCTTTCTCTTTTAAAATTCACGTGTATACTTTTTATGACGTAATTTTTAATAAGTTCCTGCTTTTTATACGTAATTATTTAATTCTAATTTGAAATTAAATTTTTTTCCTGTTTATAATAGTCACGTGTAAATAAATTTTTAATTTGAAGCAAACATTATTGCTTGCGCTTTTTATACACTTGGCAACAGTTTAAATTAGTACAATTTTCTGAAATCTGTAAAAAATATCTCTAGAAATGCTGAAAATTTGAATTTAAAATAGAAATAAAACCTGAAAAAATGAGTCAAAATAAAAAAATTAATGCAATCTGCACTCCGGGAAATTCTAACGCATAAAATGATCTAAAAATGATTACACTGTCATGTATAGTTTTTGCTGCTATAAAACTTTTTTAGTGGAACGATTTTGTCCAACTTTAGAATTAAATAACTCTTAAAATAATTCTTCGATTTGAAAACTGTCTGCATCAGCGTATTTATCAAACATTTCTGTATAAAACCACCGATTTTCATATTTTTGTATGCATTATTTTTGTTAATATTAACGAAGAAAGGCCTCCGGTCACAAAAAAATCAAAACCGGCGGCGGCGGCGGTGACAGCGGTAGTTACTTTTTTTTAGAATAGAGAGACTATGGAAACTTGTTCAAAGTAAAATAACTACATTTATATGTATTTCCTGTGTTTCATCTGTATAACATATTTAAATTTTAAGACACAGAAATTTTCTGACAACTTTCAACGTCAAAATTATTCTGATTTTTTATAGGACTAGGGGGCTCGGGCCCCTACGAGCTACGCTCGCCAACCCCCATCCAGACACCGCAGACTCTAAATGCACGCTAATTTGATCGGCTTTAAAAAGATTTCGAAAGATTGAATTATAATTTAAAAAACAGTGGCGATCTCCCTATAAACGAATTTCTATTTATTTCTCTTTGATTGGGGAATTTTAACGCCAAATCCGCTGCGGTACTACTTGATTATCCTGTCGACCAATTTCGCCAAATTATATAAATCACCAAACCACTCGCCAAATTATACAAATTGATATAATTTTTATTTTAAATAACGAAAGAACAGATAAATTCGTACAACATTAATAAAAACACAAATAAAACGTCGAAATAAAAATAACTTGATGACGTATACATGTGTAACAACATTTCAAAATAAGCTAATATAAAAGGAATTAAGTAAAGAGAGTCTTTCTCCTGGTATTTTTTAACAAGGCGAAAAGAAAGTTCTTTTAAATGAGACATTTTAAATTAATTCTTAAAATATCAAATAAATGTCTAGCGCAATTTCTAAATTTAAACTTTTTTGCAATATTATTTTGTGTTCATTTTATGTAATAACTATAATGTGACGTAAATATGACGTAATTTCTCCTAAGACTTCTAACGCATGTTAATGAATTTATTATTTTACAATATCCTTTCTCTTTTAAAATTCACGTGTATACTTTTTATGACGTAATTTTTAATAAGTTCCTGCTTTTTATACGTAATTATTTAATTCTAATTTGAAATTAAATTTTTTTCCTGTTTATAATAGTCACGTGTAAATAAATTTTTAATTTGAAGCAAACATTATTGCTTGCGCTTTTTATACATTTGGCAACAGTTTAAATTAGTACAATTTTCTGAAATCTGTAAAAAATATCTCTAGAAATGCTGAAAATTTGAATTTAAAATAGAAATAAAACCTGAAAAAATGAGTCAAAATAAAAAAATTAATGCAATCTGCACTCCGGGAAATTCTAACGCATAAAATGATCTAAAAATGATTACACTGTCATGTATAGTTTTTGCTGCTATAAAACTTTTTTAGTGGAACGATTTTGTCCAACTTTAGAATTAAATAACTCTTAAAATAATTCTTCGATTTGAAAACTGTCTGCATCAGCGTATTTATCAAACATTTCTGTATAAAACCACCGATTTTCATATTTTTGTATGCATTATTTTTGTTAATATTAACGAAGAAAGGCCTCCGGTCACAAAAAAATCAAAACCGGCGGCGGCGGTGACAGCGGTAGTTACTTTTTTTTAGAATAGAGAGAAACAAGTTTTTGAATAGTTTAATATTTACAATATTAAAATCTAATTAATATCACGAATTAAATTATGAATTATTCTCATACCCACGTAATTAAAGTTTATAATTCTAGGATATTGCAAATGCAAGATTTTCCCTAACATGAAGATTTTTTTCTTGAAATAAAAGAACTAAAGAACTTAGCACACACGCATATAGAATAAAATAATACATAGATGTATAGTTTAAATTTCTAAATAGCAATAGCTGTTAAAATTCGAAAATGTTGCATAATATAAAAAATTATTACGTACCTCGTGAAAAAAAAAAAAAAAAAGATTATTTTGAATAGTTCACTGTTTCCTAACTAATCGGTATTCCTTTGAAAATATGTTCTAAGAAATATGACGGCATCTAAAGTTTCATCTCCAAGTCCCAGTTGTAACATTGTCTGTTTTTAGGGAAATGTCATATTGGTTTAAGGGGTCTTGTACCTTTTAAACGCGTCGGAAATTAACGAAAAACTTCAAAGTTTGAATTAGTCTATCTTCAAAGCCTTTTTATGTATAAACATTAAATTTTGGAGATTGATTAAACAGATTGTGCTTTGTAATATGGTGCCATTAGAAATTTATTAACCCTTTACAGAATTTGTTTATTGTTGAAATCAAAATAGCTCTTTTTAACCCCATAAGTCATTGCGCGCATGATATCTTGAGAAAGTATGTATGGATTATCATGAAATTTGGTAAAGATACTAAAAATACATGTATGTTTAAAATGATGTACTCTTAGGCTAAAATTATTTCACTAACTATATAAAAAAATATATTTTTGTAAAAAAAAAATAAAAATTTTATATTTTTAATGAATAAATATAGTCATAACTAAAAATATTACCATTGTAAATACTTAAAAGTAGATCATTTTAACACACATATTTGTTTAGTATATTTACCAAATTTCATGACAATCCATACATACTTTCTCAAGATATCATGCACGCAATGATTTATGGAGTAAAAAAAAGAGCTATTTTGATTTCAACAATACACAGATTCTATAAAGGGTTAATAAATTTCTGTTGGTAGTATATTACAAAGCACAATCTGTTTAATCAATATCCAAAATTTCTTGTTTATGCATAAAAAGGTTTTGAAGATAGACTAATTCAAACTTTGAAGTTTTTCGTTAAATTCCGTCACGTTTAAAAGGTACAAGACCCCTTAAGCGCTCTGTTAGCATTTCAATGCACTTTTTTGCTGTAAAAGATCCATATATGCGCATAAGGCCTAAATTCCAGAATTTGCTCAAATTTAAATTTCTTGAATGGGCATTAATATTCATAAATCGCTTGCTTTTGCAGTAAATGTCCATTCGTCAAAAGTCAAACTAAATTTTTTTCCTTAATTTTAAAAGATTGTATTTCACTTGTAATTAACTCTTTTATTATAGTTCACTACACGATTTCGAATCGATACTGCAGATTTTGGCAAATCATTATAGCCTTTAGCTATCAGTAAGTTTCTTAAATCAGTTGAAGTTAAATGAAAAACAGTCTTTAGCTGTCATTCGCAATAAAATTAAATCCAGTGATTCCTTATTACTACTAAAATAATCTTCTATTTTCCGCTTTTTAGAAAGCAATGCATCTTCTATGCAATCTTGACGTGTGGAAGGAAGAGATGATGTATTAAATTCTTTCTAAACTTTAGTACCATGTTTCGTCGATAAATGTGCATACAACCCTTAGTCGATCCACTTAACGTTTTAAGCATTTGGCTACATCTTTTACATTTAGAGATTTTTTCATCTTTTGACTTTAAATAGCAGTGTCATACTGAACATGTATCATTATTTTTCCTATGAGCTACAAAATCCTTTTCATTAGACATCTTTAAAGCAAAATAAGTATAAACGCCCGAAAAGCAAAGAAGTTGGCACATAATAATGACTATGAAACTCAAATGCGATGCTTATCAGTAAACTCTAATTCGAAATTTTGTGATTCCCAGTTGCTGAAACGACCGGCTTTCTAAACGCGACGAAATCGAAATAAACAAATGATTTCATTGTTCCCGAATAATAGCCGAGCGGGTTACATCTGTTTGCAAGTCAAAAGGTTTTCATGTTAAACGATTTAATCGCTTTGAAATATGTAAAAAATACTTGAAATGTGTATATTTTTTCAAGGATATATAAATTTCATAAAAATTAATTCTTTTTCTTTCCAAAAGAGAAAGTCTATAAATATATTTTTTTTTCAGCTGAATATTGTCCCATTTAAAAAAAAGGACAATCCCGAAAATTCCGGGATTTGGCAGACAAGATCCCAGGATTTTCAGGATAAAAAATGATGCGGGATCCCGGGATTGTAATCCCTACTCATGTTATATAAACATATTTTAAACCAGAATTTTATTTAGTATTTAGGATTTAAATAATTAACATATTTATATGTGGTATATGTTTGATTTTCTTTATTAAAAAATTCCTGGCTCAAAATATGTTCGTTTGGCCTCAGTCAAAATGACCAGCATACCATTTTAGTGAAAATTACTGAATAAATAAAAGAAGCTTTAAAAAGTTTTTGTGGTATATAAAAAGCATTTTATTGAAAATGGATATTTAATTAGATCTATTATACAGTAGAAGATCTTTATAACGCAATTCCATATAACACACAACTTCCTCAGGTGTAAACAATGAATTTTGCAGTTATAAAGCACCTCTTTACCCATATTGTAAAAATTGCAACTTTCTAGAGAACTAAATTTGATACATTATTTCAACTTTATCTCCTTAATTCAAAACATTTTATTGAAAAAATTGCTATTACAGTAGACTCCCTCAATTTTAGGATTTTGCGGATTTCTGGTCATTGCTTTGTTTACATTTTTTAAACAGTAATTTGAATGTAATGAATGCTTGCAATATAGTAAAATATTTAAGTAATTAAGTAAACTAAAATGATAAAAAGTAAGATAATTTAAAAAATGAATAAATTATTAAAAGTAAAGGTCAAGTAAAAAAGTAATAATGTAATAATGTATACTTAAATATGCATCATAAAGATGAGTTGCATTTTCCTTGAATTATTCAATGAAACTTTCCTCATAAAGGTAACCCATTAATTCACATCAAAATCATAAAGTAAGGAAGTTTTATTTCAGGTCGATAACTAAAAAAGCTTCATTAATACATAAATATATTTGGTAAAAAGATTGGGATATCTGCAATCTTATTTTGAATATTATTATTGATATCTTTATTTTTTCACAAATTTATACTTCATGAAAAACCACAAGTTTTGTTATATTATCAAGAATTACATATTAAAATACATGCAAAAGATATAAAACTAAAAAATTCTGTAATTTTACCCCTACATCTGAACTGAAAGTTTCATCGTTTATATCTGTGATGATGTGCAGATTTTAAGCGTTTGCAGATTTGAGGGAGTTTACTGTATTACAATAAACCAGGTCCATAGCTAGTAGGGTGCTAGGAGAGTCTTAGCCCCCTCTAAAAATTTTTGAGCCCACCCTGAGAAAGATTCGAAGGTCGCCAAATGAAACTGTGTTTCAAAAATCCAAATGAAACTCTGTTTAAAAATTGAACTTAGTTTTGGAGCCATTTACAGTTTTGCACACACATTAAATTGTAATATTTGTATAAAAACAGCAAAAAAAGTGTTTCAACATGCGCGCATCCTACTTTCATATATCAAGCTTCTCAATTATCTGCTAATATTACTATACTATGTACTGTTAATATTAACCATAACTAGATGGGCGATTCCATGCGGAGAGTCACACACGTAACGCAGGCTTTAATTTGCAGTTATTCAATTATTTATTATATTTTAATGTTAATTCTGATTTTAGGTGGTATGGTAAATAAGTTATTAACATATTTTTTAGTTTAAATGTGTGTAAGTAAAACTCACAGAAATATATCATTTAATTTCATACTCAAAATGTGCTTTTTTTCTGAAGTAGAAAAAAAGCACATTTTGAGTAATGAAATTAAATGATATACTTCTGTGAGTTTTATTGTCACACATTTAAATTTTAAAATATGCTAATAACTTATTTACCATACCACTTAAAATTAGAATTAACATTAAAATTTAATAAATAATTGAATAAATGCAAATTAAAGCCTGCGTTACGTGTGTGACACTCTCCACGGAATCGCCTAGATGTAGAATTGGCAACCTTTTGCTAATGCAATCATTAACGTCATATCACAGCACCCCATCACGTGATGGGAATAATCAGAAAAAATATTAAAAGTTGCTACTGTTTTGAAACAGGTGAACTGTAAACTTTTTATTTAATTGTTGACATCATCACTTACTATTTTACTAGTATAATTATGCACTAGTTGCGAGGGAGAATCCTAAATACTTATGGAGGCGTTTGATTCTCCATGCAGGGGTGGTTCACGGGTTCGATGAAATGGTGAGATAAAAAAAAAACTCCAACATTAGGTGAAAGTGCAGTCACTGTTTATTCATTTCTCAAATGAAAAAGGCAATTCATTAAAAAAGGAGCCTCAGATATGAAGCTATGTAGAAATATATTTATCCATGACAAAGTGCTCCATAATGTCACAATGCAGGAAAAACAACGGCGATTCTTTCACGGACCTTACAACAGCGGGGTCGGGAGTGAACTGAACTTAATGCGTACTGAATCGCATGACTTGGCGTCTTGCATTATCACCAACTAACAAAGTTTTTGACGTCGCCATTACAGAGACAAAGCATTGGCGGCAAGTTTAGCAGACAAATAATGTGGCAGCCCCCCTTTTCAGCACACCCACAGAATGTCAAGCAACCCTACATGTTTCAAGAATAAGTGCGACATAAAGTCTGGCTTTGTTTACTTTAACAGATTGCAGTTAAATGTGATTGTGAAATCTTTAGCGAATGTATGTAACATGTAGAAGGCATAATGATAAATGAAATATAATTTGAAACTGCAATTCCAATAAATACTTTTTTTCTTTATTTCATTTTATCCGTCAAATTCTAATAGGAAATAAGAGTAGTTTATTTAAAACGCAAATAAAATACGATTAAGAAAATGAACCGGTAAAAAAAAAAGTGCAGATGCACGGAGGTATATATGTGTCCTCGACTGCTTTTAAATAAAGATTGTTAAGAAAGAAAAATAAATATGGGAGAATGAGACTTTTGAATAAGTGGAAAAAATATGAAATTATAAATCTTTATACGTGTTGAGTAAAGTTCATTGTGAAAGGAGAAGGGAAAAAATAAATATATGAATGTTGAACTATGAATATTTTTAGGAAAAAGAATTAATATAATGAATTTACTTGTTCAAAATAGATTTTGAGAAACGGAGGGCGAAAATCGATATGTTGCAGAAAAGTCTGCCACACTATAGTCCAGGGGAAATGTACAAAAAAAGGGGGGTTACCTTGCAAAAAATCGGGTAGAAGATTTTTTTTTTTCTGAATTGTTTATAATGATGCCAACATGGAAAAACCAAGTTTTCCAACAAAATTTCTTAAGGCTAAATTTTCTGTGGCCGAAAAACAACAAAATTTTGGGACTTTTTTCGATTTTTTTTTTAAATATCTCAATAGCCGTTGCAGTAGCATAATTTTTGTCAATTACAATATTAAAAAGAACAAAATTCTCTACAACTTTCATATTTACAATTTTTTTATATACCCAATAGCAAGCGCAGTACGCCATTTCAAAAGTAAGACAATTTTTTCAATTTTCTTAAAAACCGTGAAAAACGTAGTTCTCCCCCGATTATTCATATGTTTCCCAGGGATTTAATCATGTATGTCAACTTCTGTATAATGGTAGCAGTAAATTATGTGTTTGAGGGCCAAAACTAGCCTTTCGGGATGGGGGGGGGGGGGGGGGGCAAAATTCATGCATATTTTGCCCCATCCCTCGTTAATTATTTTAATAAATCTCTAATAGCCAGATTTTGAAAATTTTAAGTGTGTAATCAATAAATACGTAATCAGATTTTTCAAATATGGATTCATTAAAACCTTGAAAACCGAATCGAAATACATTCCGCTTTAAACAGGTTTCCATCTTAGGAGGTATAACTGGTCATATTCTTTCGCTTAAAAAAATATTTTTTTTTCTTTAAGGACCGGATTCCGTATATGAATATTTTATTTTCAAAAATTTTATGATAGTTGTAGTATTGAGGCGTTTAATGTCATAGTTATAGGAATTATGAGACTAAATTAGTCATACAAAGACATCGTTAGATATTGACCTCGGTATCATATGAAAAAAAAAAATATTAAAATTCAAGCAAGAATTCTGAAAAGGACACTTTTGTAGGTTTAACATGAGCGTGCAAATGTTTTCGTGTGAGGCTTCACTACTCACGCGAAGAAACTGGAATGCTAAGGTTAAACCTATGGAAGCGTTCTTTTTACAATTTCTCGTTTGCAATTTAATAGTTTTAAATGATTTTTTTTTTTTTTTTTGAGGGGCTTAGAAGTGCTGACATTGAATTCCAACCGTATTAGTGTTTACTTTTTCTATTTTGATTACAGTTTTTATTATTTTTTATTTTTGTTCAGTTTTCCGGCTGCGAGACTTTCTTATCCAGATTTCATATATGTATATATATATATATACATCAGGGCCGAAACTAGAGGGGACAGAGGGAGCATGTGTCCCGGGCGCCAGAGTGGAAGACGAAGGGGCGCCAAATAAAGATTTTTTTGTCGTTTGATACCAAAAAATATATAGCATGAAATTTGGCTAAAATTGTCTCACAGCCGGAAAATCCAAAATGCAAATTGAACCAAATGCATTAAAACTGGATAACAGAATCCTGTTTTAAATGAAAAAATTACATGTTAATCCAAAAGAAAATTTGAAACAAATGCATTAAAATAGGATAACAGAATCCTGTCTTAAATGAAAAAAGTACATAAAGAATACTAGCAATTGCAACTGCTGAGAGGGAAACCTGTATAAAGCGGAATATTTTGGGTTCCCTTTTAACGGTTTTAATGAATCAATGTTAGACAAAGCTGGTTATGCAGTTCAGCATTACGTATTTCATGATTACATTTAAATTTTAAAATAATTCGGCTATTAGAAATTAGTAAAATTCTTTTTGTAAATTTCTTCAAATTTTTCAAAAAAATAATTGGTAAATAAAATATACCATTGTATGTTAAGTGTGTAATATGTGGAATAAAGTATGTTTTTCGCAAATTTTCATATCTATCCCATTGTTTCCTGGAAAAATATGCATGCATTATAAAAATTATTACAATTACAAAATTATTAAAATTAAACAAATTCTTTCTTAATTGAAACTATAGTACCAATAAGTTATTAAATACTAAAGTATTCTTTTAAACAATGCTTTGAAATTAACATTATACACACTTAAAATTACTGTCGATACGAAAATTGTTTTATTCATCTACACACTATCCTATTTTTAAAATTATATAATTTTATTGAATATAAAATGTATGTTGTGGTGAAAATAAAGACGTGGGTGTGTAAATAATATTTAATTTACTGCTACAAATTTTTAGAAGTTGACATACATGATTAAATCCGTGGGAAACATATGAATAACGGGGGGAGAACTACGTTTTCACGGTTTTTAAGAAAATAGAAAAAATTGTCTTATTTTTGAAACGGCGTATTGCACTTGCTGTTGAGTGTATAAAAAAGTTGTAAATATGAAAGTTGTAGAGAATTTTGTCCTCTTTAATATTGTAATTGACAAAAATCATGCTACAGCAACATGTATCGAGATACTAAAAAAAAATTAAAAGAAAGTCCCAAAATTTTGTTGTTTTTTGGCCACAGAAAATTTAGCCTTAAGAAATTTTGTTGGAAAACTTGGTTTTTCCATGTTGGCATCATTATAAACAAGTCAGAAAAAAAAAACCTTCTACCCGAATTTTTGCAAGGTAAAATGTACATTTCCCCTGAACTATAGTTATATATTGGAAATTTTCATTTTGCAGCCTTTTCTTTGTTAGCATAAAATTAAGTTATTATAAACAGTTTAATAAAAAACATTGTGCCTACAATATATTAATATGCACTAATTTATCTTTCTATATAATACTTTAATCATTTATATCTATGTGTGTGTATGCATGTGTCAGACAGAGAAAAAAAATGAGCTTCCCCTACATTTTCTCGAGCACCCCCTAGTACTCACTTCAAGCTACAGCCCTGCTATAACATTTTTGCAAATGAGTAATATAATGAATGATTTGGTCCAGGTATATTTGGACCTTATAAAGTAAATTTAACAATGTGTGGAATGATCTATATTATACAAAAAAATTATCTACACTACTCCTAGTAATAAACAATGCAGTAAAAAGATACTCTAATGTATTTTGATATATTTCAGATATATTTGGCCATGTTTAGAAGGTAAATTTAATGATATGTGAATTGTGATCCATAAAACGCAAAATTCTATATAATGCACAACCTTGCGTTTTTAGGTTTGCGTTATGAGGATCTTCTACTGTATATATATATATATATATATATACTTGTCATAATAATTTATCTCCGACAAAAAATTATAAGATCTTCTACTGTATATATATATATATATATATATATATATATATATACACTTGTCATAATAATTTATCTCAGACAATAAAATTATACATTCTGTTATATAAAATAAGCACAATAAATTTATTTAAATAAAAAAAAAATAGGAGTGATTCTCTTATTATCTCATTCTACCTTTACAAATTAATGTATAATAAAAAAATTGCATTAAAAATGAATAGGAGTGATTGTGATAGAGATTTTAACTTTTAGCCATGATTGAACGTGGAAGGAGATGCAATAATGCTTTAGTTAAAAAAAACTCCAATGTGGTAAACGAAGATGTTTATTCCATCATAAAAGCCGCAGGGAGAGGTACAAGGGGGGAGGCATAACAAGACACTTCTTAGTGCCTCTTTCACAGACAGCGTCAGGGCGAAAAGTGGGTTGAATATGCAGTTACAACTTTCTTGCTTGGCGGACTACAATCACGGTTGGCAAGTTTCTGCCAGAGTGGTTAAAACCAGCGGTTGTAACCGGTTAAAACCGGCATGGCAGAAACTAGTTTCTGCCAGTAAGTGGCAAAAACTGGCAGAAACTAAGAAATAATATTAATAAGAACTTTAATGTGCAATGATTCATAATTCACACAATCACATAAGTCTTTGATATGTAAACAATTAAGTTAAAATTTAAAATTAAAGATTATGAATGTTATTCAAAGTTGCAAAAAAGTTTCAAAATGATCATATAAATATACTTTGTTTATATAATACTAATTTTCTTTCACTTGAAAAACAGAAATTTTCATAATGGTAGTCTGATGCTGTACAAGTTTAACTATTAATATTATTGTTTAGAGTTGAATTTCTATTTAAAAGTAAAAAAAAGAAATTTACAAAAAATTCTGTGATATTTTAACAAATGTGTTTTTCCGAGTATTTTTAAATAAATAATGCAATGCAATAACTTAAAGATTATGATTCTTGTGAAAATATATAAGTAAATAATTGAAGCACAATAAATAACAGAAAAAAAAATTAATGAACTATCTTGTACAATTATTTTACAATATTGAAAGAACAAAATTGCCACTCAAATATACTATTATTACTTTTTCCATAGAACATTCCATAGCACAGGACAAATTTTGCTAATCCCTCTCAACACAGACTGTTTCTTAATTTGTTCTGAATAAAATAAAAGTTCGAAAATATTCTTTCAAGATTGTCATTACTTGCTGGCAATGTCATTATTGAGGATGCAAAATTTGAAAAATACTCATTTTCACCAGTTTTCGTTTTTAAAGACGACCACCACACAGAAGGCAAGACATTTTCTAGGGCTTCCTTCGAGAAATGTTTTTCTGGGACAGGAGTCAATTTTGCTTCAAAGATATTATATATGGCACAAAATTGGGATTAATATCAGAAAGCAATTTCCTTGCCTTTTCTTTATGTTCATATGTCAATTTCGATCCCATATACTTAGAATGAAGTAATTAAGCTAGCATATGGTAGTCGGTTATTACTGTATTAAATCTTCTTTGAACCTTTATATTTGTTTGTGTTGTAAGTGCAAAATGCGGTTGGAATATTTTCAACTAACTGTCTTAAATTGAAGAAAAAAAAAAGTCAGATTTGTTCCTTTGAATACTGTATTTAAATGAAATATTTTTTAAATCCATGCACTTACTAGATCCACATATAACTGTAACATTTCTATGAGAGATATTTTTTTACTGTTATTATTAAATTATTATGTTAAATTACAGAAAGGTATTCTGTGTAAGTATTGATTAGTTTTCTTTTCTTTTCATTATTTAATTTAAAATAAGTATTGGATATAGTTTTCTATTTGATTTTTAAACTGAAATTTTAAAATACTCTAATAATTGTTTACATATAAAATTATACAATCATATTATAACAAAAATTTTATCTGTTATATAACTCATTTTTTCTAATACAAATCTATTTATTTTTTAATTAAAACTACCCACAATATTTCATTTGTTATTTATACTGAAAAAAATGTACTTAAGGAATTTAATACTACTAAAAAAAATCTCAGATTATGTATGAAATGTGTTTATGCCAGTTGTTGCCAATTTCTGCCGGTTAAAACCGGTTATAACCACTTTCTGCCACTGGCAGGGCAGAAACCCATTTCTGCCGGCAAAAAGCCAGCCCTGACTACAATATCGCCAATCTACAAGTATTTTGCGCCATGCACAAGAGACACAAAAACACATTGGCTGGTATGGATTTGTCAAATACATACGGTAGGCTTCTACCATATATGAATCGTGTAAGGGTGCCAGATTTGTGGGTTACTAAAATTCCTGAATCGTGAGAGGCGCAATATAATCTGTACTTTGATACAACTGTGGTTAAGTGTAAAAATAAAATGTTTCTGGATAAAGACAGAGAGTGAAAACTGACTGAATTCGTTAGGCGAAAAGGGCATGAGAATGTATTTTTCTAAAACAGATGTTAGGTCAACGATTAACAATGTGCATTGCCACAAAAAATGCAGCATTAACATACATATGAACAAAAGGGTGTGAATGTTAAAGTGCAGTGCGAAAATAATTCTAATGAATAGATTGCATGTTAAGTGATTTTAAATGATGAGTTATATTCATGCCCAAATAAGGAGATGACCGAAGTTAAAATGCTTTTGTTACAAACACTCAGCAGTAACGTTTTTGTACAAAGTTAAATCGTATGTGTGAGAAACTCTCAAAGTAGAATTGAAGACTGAATCACTGATTTATTTTATTAAAGAAATGAGTAACTACAATAATTTAATTTAAATGTGAAGGGCTATTAATACAAGCAATATAGCTATCAAATGTTAAATTTAATTTAGGGCTGCACTGTTTGACTATAACGCACTAAAATAAATAAATTATTAAACAGAATTTTAATTGACACTGCTGGGGGGGGGGGGGGGAATCAAATGCAAACATATATAACGGGATAGTCATTATATATATCACCTGGGACACCACAAAAATAAACTTTTTGTTGACCCGTGTGCATGGGCAAAACAGCAAGAAAAATAGTTACACATATAAATATATTTTCCAAACAGAAAAGTTTTTTTTTTAAACAAGTTGCTGTCATGAACAAAAAAAAAAAATCTCTTTCATCAATAGTTCAACAGTCCTAAGAGATTTTTGAATTGATATTTTCTAAATTGACTTTATGGATATCCATCTTAACTAAAATTTTCTTCAAAAATTATGTACCATGGTTTTTTTATCTGATTCGACTCTGACAGCAAACATTTTAGCAGCATATAACTATTTCAGTGACTGCTTTTCATCAAAACAGT
The DNA here is from genome assembly GCA_963932465.1 of Maratus speciosus. Taxonomy (NCBI): domain Eukaryota; kingdom Metazoa; phylum Arthropoda; class Arachnida; order Araneae; family Salticidae; genus Maratus; species Maratus speciosus. The sequence goes on along the minus strand of OZ010790.1, from coordinate 98,445,079 downwards.
GATATTAAGATCAATTTATGCAATAAACACAAGTACTAACACAAATGCAACACTAGAAGTAATGAATATATGTTAATAAATTATATATGTGTATTTGTAAAGTGATAAGCAACTATAATATGATTTAAAAGAAATTGAATATGATTATAAAAGTAAAAAAAAAAACTAAAAATATGTTTATGCACACAGCATAGGATGACAAAAAAAAAAGAGGTGCATCGAGCACGCCCATAAAAAATGTGTCACCCTGAATCTTGTGTATACCACAAGTATTATGGTGTCGGCTTAGGTCTTCGACCTTAGATGAGGAGGGAGTTTTGAGACTCATACAGCGTCCGCTTATATGAGTCCCTGCTCCTCCGAAGATGCTAGCGGTTCTCTAAAGGAGCACACGTCGGTATACAAGCAAAAATTGATTTTTTTTTGTTTTTTTGAATTGGAACACCAATTCAAAGGGGTTGTCTCTCAACACAATGAAGTTTTGGACCCTTAGGGCAATAATTTTGAACGGGAACAAAACTTCGAAAGGAAAAATTAAAAAGTGAAAAAAATAGATATATGTCACATATATATCAAATCAGAAAGGGGTAGACAATCCTAGAGTGAAGAGAGACATAAAAAAAGTCATAATCAGGTTAAATAATGCACAAGTCGTATAATTAGAAGGTAACTAACTGGTTGACTTAAAGAAAATGTTATCAAGTTACATGAGAATTTTTTTTTTTTTTTTTAAATAACTGCAATTATTAAATGTGTTAGTTATCACTGTTAACTAAAATGTAACTATAAAAGAACAAAATGTAAAATGTTAAAAATGTCAATAATAGTTAAGTGTATGTAAATAACATAAGAGTGTAAAGTGATTCAAAATATTGTTCACAAGAGATCTTCAAAGCAAACAGTCATGGGACAGCCATAATGTTGTGAAAGATCTGTTGTAAGCAACATACATACAACCTAGGCCTTTGGTTGCACACTTAGCTTCACAATACATGTCATAAGAAGAAAAATTGTAAACAATAGTATATTATTTTCTGTTTCTTAGATTATACGTATGTGGTTGATAAATATTAGGGAAGTTGTGATTGTTTAAGTGACTTGTAGCATCGAATAAATGTCCATAACGAGGTGGTGCAAGAAGTAATCTATCAATGTGCACATGAAATGCTGTATTATCAGCAGCATACAACCTCTTGATCGAGAATGACACAGGTGAATGTTTGAAAGTTACAATGTATGGTCCAGTGTATTTAGGTTTGAATTTATCAACAGATTTTAAGTACACAATATCTTTTAGACAAATGGTTCTTAATTTAGCTTTTTGACCATAGTGTTTATATCTTTTATCCTGAGCTTTGATGTTATTGTAAGCCTTGTCATATATTTTGTGTAAATCTTCAAGTAGTTTATGTATTTCAATATGTTTATCTAGAAAAGGTTGATTGCTTTTCTGATCAAAAGTGTCAAAAATTAATGAAGTTCACGTCCAAAGTGCAGAAGATTAGGAGTGAATAATGTAGTTGAATGTTTTGAACCATTATAGAGTGACTTGTGCATAAATATTGCGTTTTCAAATGAGTGACCTTCCTGTAAGAGTATATTAACAGAGTATTTGATTGATTTATTGATTCTCTCCGAAAGAGAATTACTTTGAGGTCTGGAAATAGAGCTGTGAAGTACCTTAATGCCTAGAGTATCATTAAAAATGTTGTATACTTGAGAAGTATATTGGGGTCCTGAGTCTGACAAGACAACAGAGGGTCTCCCAAAGGTGGTTATATAAGAGAATAAACATTTAACAACTTTAGCTGCAGATGTATCATTAAGTGGAAAAAGTTCAACTTGTCTTGAAAAGTGATCTGTAATAGTTAAAACATTTTTACCATTAGAAAAGGTCCCACGATATCTGTACTGATAGTATGGCCAGGGTATCTGGGCGTGTAGGTGGGCTGTAAGGGTGCGGGAGGGGTTTGATGATGTTTACATTGAAGACATTTGACACATGAAGCTACGAAGTTTAAAGTGTCAACATACATGCCTTTCCAAAAGTATCTTGATGATAGGAACTCATAGGTTTTATTAAAACCAAAGTGAGATAAATGAGAGATTGATAAAACTTTGCTTTTAAGAGAGTTAGGAACAACAATGTGATATGAAAAAGTGTTGTTAAGATTGTTTTCTTTCTTTAACATTAAAACTTTCAAATCAGGGTGTATGAAATAGGATATTTTTGAGAAGGTCCTTTCTTTAGAATATCATTGTAAACAGTGGATAAAGTGGTGTCATTTTTTTGTTCAGTGCAGAAAGTTTCATTTGAAATTTCCAATAAAGGATCTGGATTTGTTTGTTTACCAGATACAAGAGGGTTTAACGTACTTCATAGTGGCATTTGAACATGAATTATTACTGTCTGGTGTATCATAGTCAACAATAGGTAATGGTTGAGGGTCATGGATAAGTTCAGGATTAGTAACAAGAGTTTCTTGATTGTTTTCAAAAGTACAGCGAGATAAATAGTCAGCAAGAACATTTTTCTTACCAGGGATATGTTTGAATGTGTATGAGTACTCTGAAAGCTCCATGAGCCAATGAGAGATAATATCAGCTGGATTAGTAGTCTTGTTATATTTTTCTAAGGTTTTACTGTCAGAAAGGATTACAAATTGCCTGTTATATAAATAATATTTGAAAGCGGTAACAGATTTATAAATTGCCATGAGTTCTAATTTAAGTGCAGGGTATTTTTTTTCTGACGCCTTAAGAGATTTAGAAAAGTATGGTACTGGTAAAAGTAGTTGATCATGCTCTTGTAATAAAACACCAGAAATAGCAACATTTGACGCATCTGTGTTTAAATAAAATGTCTTGTTCCAATCAGGTAATCTAACCATGGGAGAATTAAAGAAAATTTTCTGTATTGTGTCCATGATTTCTTGATGTCTAACTGTCCATTTAAATTTAACTTTTGGAGTAGTTAGGTTTATCAGTGGCTGTACTAACTCAGAAAATGATGGAATTAGAGACTTATAAAACGTTATAACACCAATGAGTCTTTTTAGTTGACGTTTAGTTGTGAGTGTGGGAAAAGATGTTATTTTTATAATATTTGACTGAATCAGGGAAACAGACTGATTTTCTACATGAAATCCCAAATAGTCAATGTTAGCTTTATGAAAAGTACATTTGCTAGGAGACAGGGTCAAGTTATATTTTGTTAAGATAAAGAGAATTTTTTTAAATTTATTACACATTTCATCAAAAAAGTTTGCACCTACAATGAAATCATCCTGATATGTATATACACCATCTAATTGTAATTCATCAAGCAAAGAGTCCATTAAAGCTTGGAAAATAGAAGCGCTGTTTTTTAATCCGAACACTAATCTCTTGTATCTAAAAGAACCAAACATAGTAGTAAATGTCAACTGATTTTGGAACTTTGCTGGCAGATCAATTTGATGATATGCCTGACGAAAGTCGAGAGAAGAAAAATAGCGGTACTGAGAAAGATTTGAAATGATGGTTTGAATTTTAGGTAGAGGGTAAGATGATCCTTGAATTACAGTATTGATCATTCGAAGATCTAACGCGAGACGGAATTTTTGTTTACCAGTTCCGTCTGGTTTCTTTTTGACTAATAGCATGGGCCAAGCCCATTCTGAACAGTGGCGTTCAATAATTTTGGCATCAAGTAGCTCTTTAATTTGTTCCAAAGCACCTTTTTGCAAAGATTGAGGAAGGGGAAATGGAAGTGTTTTTATAGAGTAATCCAGTGATGCCGCTGTACTTGAAAAAATCTGGGTCCCCGGGACCCAGGATTTCCAAAAATCTGGGTCCCTTTTTTACAAAAGCGGGTCCCCATCAATAATAATTTATATTTTAAAGGAATAAATGAAAGTGGTTTATTAAGATAAATGAAATGCATTAATTATTGTTTTAACAATAATTGAATAATGAATTAAAACCAACATTATTTGCACTCAAATAAGATATTTTTAAAAAATATTAAGAGAAATTTTCTTTACTTTTTTAAAAGTAAAAATGCAAGATACAATTTTAATTGTAAAATAATGTTTATTTGAGAGTAGAAGATACCAAGTTCCACTAACAAGTATCACTAATGTTCGCATCTCTCTATTCTAAAAAAAAGTAACTACCGCTGTCACCGCCGCCGCCGCCGCCGGTTTTGATTTTTTTGTGACCGGAGACCTTTCTTCGTTAATATTAACAAAAATAATGCATACAAAAATATGAAAATTGGTGGTTTTATACAGAAATGTTTGATAAACACGCTGATGCAGACAGTTTTCAAATCGAAGAATTATTTTAAGAGTTATTTAATGCTAAAGTTGGACAAAATCGCTCCACTAAAAAAGTTTTATAGCAGCAAAAACTATGCATGACAGTGTAATCATTTTTAGATCATTTTATGCGTTAGAATTTGCCGGAGTGCAGATTGCATTAATTTTTTTATTTTGACTCATTTTTTCAGGTTTTATTTCTATTTTAAATTCAAATTTTCAGCATTTCTAGAGATATTTTTTACAGATTTCAGAAAATTGTACTAATTTAAACTGTTGCCAACTGTATAAAAAGCGCAAGCAATAATGTTTGCTTCAAATTAAAAATTTATTTACACGTGAATATTATAAACAGGAAAAAAACTTTCAAATTAGAATTAAATAATTACGTATAAAAAGCAGGAACTTATTAAAAATTACGTCATAAAAAGTATACACGTGAATTTTAAAAGAGAAAGGATATTGTAAAATAATAAATTCATTAACATGCGTTAGAAGTCTTAGGAGAAATTACGTCACATTATAGTTATTACATAAAAGGAACACAAAATAATATTGCAAAAAAAGTTTAAATTTAGAAATTGCGCTAGGCATTTATTTGATATTTTGAGAATTAATTTAAAATGTCTCATTTAAAAGAACTTTCTTTTCGCTTTGTTAAAAAATACTAGGAGACAAAGACTCTCTTTACTTAATTCCTTTTATATTAGCTTATTTTGAAATGTTGTTACACGTGTATACGTCATCAAGTTATTTTTATTTCGACGTTTTATTTGTGTTTTTATTAATGTTGTACGAATTTATTTGTTCTTTCGTTATTTAAAATAAAAATTATATCAATTTGTATAATTTGGCGAGTGGTTTGGCGATTTATATAATTTGGCGAAATTGGTCGACAGGATAATCAAGTAGTACCGCAGCGGATTTGGCGTTAAAATTCCCCAATCAAAGAGAAATGAATAGAAATTCGTTTATAGGGAGATCGCCACTGTTTTTTAAATTATAATTCAATCTTTCAAAATCTTTTTAAAGCCGATCAAATTAGCGTGCATTTAGAGTCTGCGGTGTCTGGACGGGGGTTGGCGAGCGTAGCTCGTAGGGGGCCGAGCCCCCTAGTTCTTTTAAAAAGAGGCAAGGCGGGTTTATTGAAAAAGATATTTTTGCTGAAAAAAAGAACACTTATGTTAAGTAAAGGTGTACTTTTCGTTGAATGAATCTGTGCTTTCATTATTATACTTCCCATTGAATTATTTGTCAGCATATATCTGTGTTGGAATCAGACATTTTCCTTGGAAGGGAAATTTATATCTAAATCACTAATAAGCATCAAATCTTAAATGTTCTGAAGGCGGGAGACATTTCAATGCAGTAAGAACGAGGGGGGGGGGGGATTTTTACTGGTCCACCTAATGAATATAAATATTATCAAAGTACACTGAAATCATGCTGTATTTTTAAGAATCTCATAAAAAAGAAATTAAATCCCATTTTATGAATTTTCTACCTATAAGTTTAGTTTGCACATCTTTTTTGGTGCTTTGACTAAATTCACGTTTTTTCCGCGTTACTTTGACGAAATTTGCGTTTTTCCGCGATCCTTTTGTTGAAATTCGCTATTTTTTCGCGAGTCTGTCACGAAAATCGTGTTTTTTCCGCGATACTTTGACAAAATTCGGCTTTATTCCGCGATTTTTTGACAAAATTTGCTATTTTTTTGCAATCTTTTGTCGAAATACACTATTTTGTCTCAGATCTTTTACAAAAATAACGTTTTTTACGCTATATTTTCACGAAATTTGTGCTTTTTTTGCGATCCTTTGACGAAAATCGGCTTTTTCACGTTATTTTTTGACGACATTTGGTATTTTTGGGGGATCCTTTGATGAAAAACAACTATTTTTTCGCGATCCTTTGACGAAAATCGGCTTTTTTCCGCGATGTTTTGATGAAATTTGCGCTTTTTTCGCGATCTTTTAACGAAATACGCTAATTTGTCGCGGCCCTTTTACGAAAATCGCGTTTTTCGCAATATTTTGATGAAATTTGCGCTTATTTCAGCGATATTTTCATGAAATTTACGCTTATTTCCGCGATTTTTTGACGAAATTCGCTTTTTATTTCGCGATGCTTTGACGAAATACGCTATTTTTTCGCGGCCCTTTTACGAAAATCGTTGCTTTTGCGCGATATTTTGATGAGATTTATGCTTTTTTCGCGATTCTTTGACGAAAATGTCTGTTTTCCGCGATTTTTTCACGAAATTACGCGTCCCATGGGACGCGTAAGAGCTGACAGGAAAAATATACATTTTTCCCTTCTATTCTTGTTATTCCAATTACCTTTTCCATTCAATTTTTAACTCCATTAAATCTTTCTTATTTAAGTTGGTATTTATTTCTAAATAAACTCTGGTTATATGCTTTAAGTTACAATACTTTTAAGTCTCATATTTAAACACTTTATTATCTTTATTTTCAGTGTTTAAATATAGTTTTACAATAAATGTAATATTCTTACCTTATCTTATTTTTACTTTTACATAAGTTCACTTTCGTTTGTTCATCACGTTTCTTTCATTACCGCATGCTCTACGGCATTCAGGTTCTTTCATTTTTCGCCGGTGTCAACACCGTACTGAAAAGTTAGTTCACAGACTGAAGAGTTATGACGGCTATCGGTAGATGGCGTGGCCTGTCCGTCGTGACGTACTCTATCTCGTGTCCGTTCACTGGTCAGTTTTCCCCGAATCGTCAGATGTCGGAAGTAACGTAGACGAGGTGATCGGAAGTCACGTGGGGGCGTTCTCGGCGGATGGGCAGTGCTATTTATAGCTTGACTTAGCTTCGTTGATGTCTTGTGTCTATACGTGTTGGTGCTTTGGGAAGAAGTTGGTTCACGTTTTTAAAATGTTTTTATCACTGCGTTTGTTTTTAAAGATGAAGTGGATGGCATTTTAACTATTATATTTCCCGGTGCTGTTTTTCTAGTCATCTATGCTTTTTCGGATGGAACGCCTTATATCCACTCGTGTAATTTTTAATCGTATTTCAAGTGATTGTGGAGTGTGACAGAAATGCAGTTTCTTTTAGAAGTGTAAACAGAGGATGGATATGAACTGTCACCGTGCATTTGCCATTTTAAGATTCCGTAAGGAATTACCTGGAGATGTACGTGTGTGAAGTTCAATCTTTTGGAGTTGGGAAGTGTCTGCTGCCTGCCGCACATTTTCAGATAATGTTTCTTTTAATTCTTTCTATTTATTGAAATAGTTTGACTTTTATTTACAGTTAATATTCTCTCTCCTTTTTAAAAGTACGTTTTAAGTTCCAGATATTATTCTGGTTTCACTTTTTGAAATCTTGCCAACTTTACTTTTTATAGTGGAGGAACTAGTTGTAGGATTATAATATGGTTTCTAAGAGACCAGGGTTTTTCCCGATCTCTGTGTTGCAGATAGGTTGTGATAGGAAGTTAGTCCGATACACACGCAACAGCGGATTACCGCGCGGTGTAGTCGGAACTGTTACGACTTGCAACATCGGGATATTTGTGATTCCTAGGAAACGCTATCAGCCGGTACTCGCTAGGGTGTTTCCAATTAGGCATGCTGCAATTTGGAAATCCACTTATCATTAACTTTCAGTTAATGTTCTGCTTCTGGTCTTTAGTTTACTTTTGAGTGGCAGTTGAGAGTATCTGGAGATTTCAGTTAAGCGAATGATAAATAAGTTGTGCTTGCCTTTTTATATGAAATCTTTTATGGGAGAGGAGAGTTTGAATTTGATTAAGTAATGTAATCTTTTCCTTAATTATTGTTTTTCTTAAACGTCATTAATCAATAGTTAATTGAAATAAATTTACGTTTTGCTTTTAAGATAAATACCCTTTTGAAATTAAGCTTTATTTTTCCTTTTAATCGGTTTATAAATAAAGTTAATAGTTTTTGATTAAAAGTTTAAATTGATTATAAGTTTAATTGCAGCTTTTACAATTATAGTAAAATATGATTTCTTTGAAATAATATGTTTACTTTTTGGTGCTCCGGTTCATGTTTCAATCATGTTGATATAGAGTCATGTTAGACTGCTTTTTAACTAGTAGTGAACTAGAGAACTCATGTCATGTGTTTGGAAGACTTATCCTATTTTTAATGATTTTATTTCTACCTTTGTTTTATTTAAATGTTTAATAAAATTGTTATTTGTTTGAACTTGGCTTTGTTTCTCTTTAAATATTCTTTTGCAGATATTCTTATATTGCTTTATTTCACCAGCTTTAGTTAAACAGGTTTTTGGGTAAACAAAGTCAGCAGATGTTTCCATCTGTGTGTTAACTCATCTGTTTAAGTATTGTCAGAGTAATTAACCCTTTGGTTATTGCTAACAAGAGCTATTTTTTTGCGTCCCGTATCCGATTTTTCGCGTAATTTACGCGCTATAGCGCGTCTGCGGCATCCCTGGTAATCATTAATGAACTTCAAATCAGGTACAATCTTATCAGTATGTCCAAGTGTATTTAATGATTTTGAAAAGGCGGGGTAATAATTAAGTAATAATTTAGTCAATGTATTTGCTTCATTAGAACTTAAATGAGAAAGATTGAAATCTTTATCTGATAAATCATCTTTCCTTTTTTGTAAATATTTCATTAGATGCCTGGATAAAATTTAGGAAGTGTTGTTCTGAGTTATGATGCTTGTCCAAATTATCAGAGGGGTACTCAAGAATTTCCTCAACCTCAGATAAATGTCCCATTTTTGTGTGTTTAGGGAGATGAATGGTAGTGTGAGAATTATTTTTAAGTGGAATAGAAAAGAAATGATGTAATTGTAAAGGCTTCTTTTTACGTTTAAACTTTTTATCCATTTGAATAATGGCATCATGACCTATTAATTCTTTTTTATCTGCCAAATATTCAAACAGATAATTTATGTCATGTTTGATAATATTGTTTGTGTAAACTGAGCACCATGTTTGCTCTTGGGGTTCTAGAATGATTTTACGGGTTAAGAAAACTTTTTGATTTGTCACCACATCACATAAGGTGTTACATTGATTACTTTCACTGACTTTTGACTTAGTGTGTGATGTTTCTAGTGGAATAGTCAAGCTGTTGTTAATGTGAATGCATTTATTGAAAGTATCAATGATAATGTTAAATTTACTAATGAAATCGAAACCAAGAATGCCTTCAAAACTGGAGGATTCTGGAATATCAACAATATAGAAATGATGGGAGAAGGATTTCTTTTCTAACTTAATGGATGCTCTAATACACGAAGAAAAAGAGACATCCGAATTGACAGTTTTAATGTTTATGGCTGTTGATAGCCTCTTGTATTTTAATGTCGGTTTAAGTTCATTAAATAATTTTTGTGAAAGCAACGAAATGCTACTTCCAGAATCAGCCAATAAGGTGATATTATGGTTTGCAATCGTGGCCTTTACAAGAGGGAGTGATGGAGAATGCGTATTAACACTACAAATGATGTGAACATTGTTATCGCCTTCATTTTCTGTTTGAGTAGTGATATTTTTTGCGATTTTAATGTGATCTGAAGTCTGTGACCCGGTTGAATTAACTAACCTTTCTTTAGAAATTTTTGGTAATGTAGGGTCAATAGGAAATGTTGCTGATATTAAATCACATGGTTGAGACACAAAATCATCAGCATAAAAATTGTGTCTCTGTTCTAGTTTTCCTGAACATGGTAGTTGTTATGTTTGTTAAAATTTCCCTTTCTCTGTGTGTTAACTCTTTTCCATTTAAAACACTGTTGGGCTTGGTGGCCATTGCGGAAACAGAGTTGGCATGTGACAACTTTTCTTTGTGGAAATTTGCGAGGGGAAAAACGTTTTGGGAAATTTCGAGTTTTGAAATTTTTCTTATAGCGCATCGCATTTGAGTTATATTTTGGCCTACCTTGCATCTCATTTTTTTCTACTTCTGTTTTGGGTGCAGGCAGTGCAAGTGTTAACGCGTTTATTTTTTCCGATATCTCCTTCAACTGATCTTCGACGTTATTTTGAGATTTACTGACGGAGGGCAATGTATGTAGAATCTTTTCATTATGCAAAATTTCTTGTAACGTTTGTGCTCTTTCAACAGCAGCACGATATTCTGTGATACCTTCTTCTTGTAATTTTATTTTTATGTTAGCTGGCACAGCTTCCATAAATTTCATTAGTTTAATCGTGTTACGGGCATTTTCGCCATTAATATCCAAATAAACAGTTGCGGCTAAGACATTTAATCGGTGTGCCAGATTTTTAATTGACTCCGCTGGCAGAAGAGATAAACTCAGAAGTTCAACACCAGCCACACACTTGCTCGGGGGTGAGAAAAATGCCACAAATACTTTTTCAAGCGTATTAAGATCGTTGATTTTTTGAAATTCCGGATTTTGTGCATAAAATTTTTGCGCGGGTGCAATTAACTTTCCTACAAGTACAGCAATGGTAGTCTGAGGGTTGTATTTGTTAATTTCAGCGACCGACCTAATTTGGTTAAAAAAGAATTTAAGCAAATCCGGATGTCCATCAAATTGAATTGGAATTTGTTTAGCGGACATGGTCAACGGATACTGTAAACAAATTCCCTACTCAAAACTGTTACTGAGATTCTGCATACATATATAAATATGACACATATAAACAGATAAAATGCAAAGCAAATAAAGTAATGAAATAAAATAGTATAATAATCACATTAAAAATAACACTCAACTTAAAAAAATAAACTAAAGGTCTTTTTTAAACCTTTTATAGAAAAAAAATGGAAAAAAATCTATCCGGGTATAAAATTGTGTTTCTCAAAGTAAAAATAATATCATTGATTATTTTAAGCAAAAGAAAGAGAAACAAAAAAAAAATTCACAATAGCTCCCTTTTTTTTTTTTTTTTTTTTTTTTTTAAATGGATGTGAACTGTACGTTTTTCAAAACATAACCACTAGGAGCTAGCAAGTAAAAATGAGTACATATTTTATACTTTTTAATAGAGAAAAAAAATTGCTATATGTCCTTGCTTCTCTAAAAGGATAGAAATTAATATTCTCTCAAATTAAAATATTTTCAAGCCGAAAGGCAAACTTAAAAAATCTTATTTTAACCTTAGTAGATACTAGAAAACGGGAAAAAGTATAATCCTCGTTAAATTTTTTTAGAAAAAAAAAATTCTATATGTTTTGATATCCATTAAGAGTTAAGTAGGGAGGGTGAATTTGATATTAACTAAGAGTATTGGAACATTCAATGCAATGCGAAAAAAATATATTTATAAATATTATAGTAAACTGCACAAAATATAAAAAATAGCAATATCACTTTGTTTTCGTATCCTGTACAAAAACACAATAATATGAGTATATACTTTTCAATTACTAAATAAGTACCCATGAGTACCCATTGAGTGTGAAAGCAGATAAAATGGAATGAAACTTGCTGGGAAATTTAAATAATATTTCAAGAATTAACTGAAAAGAAATTAAAAGATAGAAAAAAAAAATGGGGGAATAAAAACATCTGCTTTCACCCTCTGGTATTTAAAATTTACGATATGAGAGCACTGTTTATTTCGATGCCATTTTTGTATCTTTTTGAAATTTTCGTTTCGTTTTTTTTTTTCTAAGTGCTCTTTTTTTTACACGTGCCTTTTATTTATGCACCTTTATGACCTATTTGTCAAGATCATAAAAATTTGCAAGAAATTTATGCATTCGTGTAAATGAATCTTCAAAATGATTCTTTGGCAGCAAATGACTTTTTGCGAGATTTTTTTTTTTTGTCACAAAAGAAACACCTTGAATAAAAGGATGAACGACTGATAAAACTTAACACAAAAGTACGTTACGATTTTGTTGGAGCACTTAGATTTCACCAACTCGGTGCAGTGTGGAAAAAAAAAAAAACAGAAGGGAGGGAAGTGTTTTGAGGAGGCTGGCTGCATAAATAGAAGTGAGAGAGAGATTCCTTGATTCAATCGCTGACTCGCTCGGACATTCCTTTCATTTTGTAAACAGGAAATAAACAGGGGAATTTTAGCACACGCTTAGACAAGTATTCTCTTATCACATGTTTTCACACATGCGGGGAAAGCACACTTTTTTTGCAGGAATCAGTCCTTCACTGAAACCAGAAATTCACACCAAATTTGTAGCATTTTCACAAGCACGAAAGGTTTCTCGACGCGCTGTAGGATTGTAGCATTTTCACAAGCACAAAAGGTTTCTCGACGCGCTGTAGGATTGTAGCATTTTCACAAGCATTGCGATTTGAAAAACACTAATTGCACATCATTTTGTTGGAATTTTGTAGACTATGTCGTATGATTAAATCGAACACACGCGTACACCACAGTCAGCACGAACAACACAACAATTATTCGAAGAATCACTTTTATGTGATTGAGCTATCAGCCGGGTGATGCACTTTCCAGTGGATAAGCGAACAGAAAGTCGATGCGATGAAAAGGGCGGGGGGGGGGGGGGGGGGGTGTGCTCCGAGAGACACCAGATAGAACGCAGGCAGATTTCTTCGGAGACGGGCAGCGTCCGGGGCGAGTAGTTGAAAATCCTCCTTCGATGATGGGGTGCGAGCAGTTGATTCCAAAACTCCAGGGGTTGGCAAAGAGGGAAGGCAGAAGACTCTCTTATTCCCGGAGGTCGTTCGACGCACAATCTTCGAAGTATGGCAGCTGTTATGAACAGGGCTTAATTTCTAACAAAAAAAGTACCGGAGCCCTAATATTCTGCGGTACCGGTACTAACAACTGTACCCCCCCCCCCCCCATGTCTTTGCAAAATTTAAAGCATTTTTTTCCCTTTAGCAAAATAAAAATTTTAAATATATCTATCAGCATATACTTAGCTGTCAACTATTCCACTTTTTAGTTATCACTCCTTCCGAATAGTAACCTTTGCCCAATTTTAACGTTAATTGCAGAATTGTGCGATTAATTATGGTAAGGATTATGATTCGGAAATAGTGTTAACACAAAAAAGGGATACTTCTCAGCTATGCATTTTTATGAAAAAATGAATGAAATTTACAGAAATTAATATTTATATGCTGAAGAATGGAACAAAGTTTTTCGATTTCCTACAAAAGGTGCAATCAAACTATATAATAGATTCCTTCCTCATTAACAATCTTTTGTGGTGAGTCACTGAAAATCAGATTCAATTAAAAATTTCACACAGTTATCAGAAAGATTCGATGCTTATATAGAAAAAGGGGAAACACTGATCTATCAGATCAGCAATACATGGTAATTATATCTACTTAGAAATGAAAGCGATTTCGTAAATGAGCAGAGCAAAGCTTTGACATGTGCAGCGTTCACGAAAAAAAAAAATCCCTAATGTGATTTTTATACTCGTACGCAATATAAATGAAAAAACCTCAAACAAACAAAACCTGCTCGTTGGCTAAAAACAGAAAATATTCTCTAACTGTCTGTTTAAAAAAAACAGCCGATTAGACATTATCCTACTGTCATAAAAGAAAATTGAACTGAAAGCAAATTCATTGTTCAGTCTCTTGAGTGGCGTGTATCAACACGTCGCCCACATAAATTTGCAAATATCAGAAGAATAGAAAAACTCGATTTCTGTTTTCCCTTCATTCTGATCAAAATAACATTAAAATGATTTGAAATAGAATATAAAACATAATTTTGAAGGAGGAAAAGATTTTTTCTATACATGAATAAATAAAATTTTGAATGTAAGACTGGTTGAGCTTGAGTCAGTCGAAGCGAAAAAACATATAAAAATTGAGTCTTTTTTTATCTCCACCTCCTCTACATGTGCGACACATTACGGTGCATATAAGTGCTTTAATAAAAAAGAATGCAAAATCTTGGAGATGGGAAGCAAAGGAAAAGGTAATTTAGGTTCCGCTTTTGGACTGGGCTCCGGAGCCCTGAATTTATGAGCTCCGGTGAATTCCGACCAGTATTTAAAAATTTACTAAAAACAGAGAAGTACCGGAGCTGGGTTCCGGTGGGCTCCGGCACAAATTAAGCCCTGGTTATGAAAAATCGCTGGACATCAACAGAAAGGTGCGAGCAGGTGCCGGCAGGGATCCACCGCTTGAAGAAAAATGCAGATGAAGACATGAAACACGTACCTCTCCCTTACATTTTTTTAAAATTATTATTATTATTATTATTGGAGAAAAAAATTGGTCGTGGTGACCAATTTCTGTGATAGAGATTTTAACTTTTAGCCGTGATTGAACGTGGAAGGAGATGCAATAACGCTTTAGTTCAAAAAAACTCCAATCTGGTAAATGAAGATGTTTATTCCATCATAAAAGCAGCAAGGAGAGGTACAAGGGGGAAGGCATAACAAGACACTTCTTAGTGCCGCTTTCACAGACAGCATCAGGGGGGAAAGTGAGTTGAATATGCAGTTACAACTTTCTTGCTTGGCGGACTACAATATTGCCAATCTACAAGTATTTTGCGCCATGCACAAGAGACACAAAAACACATTGGCTGGTATGGATTTGTCAAATACATACGGTAGGCTTCTACCATATATGAATCGTGTAGGGGTGCCAGATTTGTGGGTTACTAAAATTCCTGAATCGTGAGAGGCACAATATAATCTGTACTTTGATACAACTGCGGTTAAGTGTAAAAATAAAATGTTTCTGGATAAAGACAGAGGGTGAAAACTGACCGAATTCGTTAGGCGAAAAGGGCATGAGAATGTATTTTTCTAAAACAGATGTTAGGTCAATGATTAACAATGTGCATTGCCACAAAAAATGCAGCATTAACATACATATGAACAAAAGGGTGTGAATGTTAAAGTGCAGTGCAAAAATAATTCTAATGAATAGATTGCATGTTAAGTGATTTTAAATGATGAGTTATATTCATGCCCAAATAAGGAAGTGACCGAAGTTAAAATGCTTTTGTTACTAACAGTCAGCAGTAACGTTTTTCTACAAGGTTAAATCGTATATGTGAGAAACTCTCAAAGTAGAATTGAAGACAGAATCACTGATTTATTTTATTAAAGAAATGAGTAACTACAATAATTTAATTTAAATGTGAAGGGCTATTAATACAAGCGATATAGCTATTAAATGTTAAATTTAATTTAGGGGCTGCACTGTTTGACTATAGTGCACTAAAATAAATAAATTATTAAACAGAATTTTAATTGAAACTGCTGGGGGGGAGGGGGGGATCGAACGCAAACATATATAACAGGATAGTCGTTATAGTGATAACAGCTGCTCAAGAGTATTTGTAAAAGAATTTATAAAAGGAAAAGAACCATCAGATGCTATCAAAATGAACAGGAATAGTTTCATCAACAGGGGTTGCATGAATGTTCCTATCTACCTACTAATTCTCTACATTAGGACTGAGACATTAGGAATGAGGTCATGCACAACAAATTATAAAGTCAGTCAGGGATTAAAAGGCATAAAATAATAACAATAATAATACAAAACACTTACCTACCAAATCTTTTTTTTTTTTTTTCAAAGGAGATTTCCTTTAAAATTTGATATTATCTTCTTTTCTTCCTTACATTCAAATATTTTTTTCCTTTTTCTTAACTACAGTATAACCCTGATTTAATGATTTCCCCTTTTTAACAATAGCTTTTAATGATCTGGATTCAGTTATATTTATATGTGTGTTGGCTGATCCTCATTTTATCGATAGTTTTCCACACTTTAACAATAATTTTGATGAATGTTTAATATTTTAAACTTTATTATTATATACAAGGATTATCAACTTTTTCTCTCTGTTTATCTATTGATTGATGTGTGATGATGCTGACTTTGATATAGACAGATTGAAAAAATCAGTTTCGTATGAAATTTTTAGCCAGAATTTTTCACTTAGGTGATTATGACTCTCATGTTCTTGTTTTATGAACTATAGATTGTTCAAGAATTCTGTGTTGGTAACAAGCAAAAGTCATCTGATTATTTAGATTTTGAAAATGAACATAATATGATAAAATCTCAAAAGTTAGTTCAGTTGAAGCAATTGCTGGATTAAAAAAGTACTTAATGAAGTTTGATAAGAATTAATAGTTATATACAGTAGAGCGCTGATTATCCGAACAAGTCGGGACCGACCCTAGTTCGGATGATCCTCAACAAACATGCTTTTATTTATTTATTTATTTTCTAGAATCTGGGGTCATAAACGGCTTTTATCATGAGCTAAACAGCATCATAATGGCTTAAATGATTAAATAGCATCACGAACATACTTTTATTTATTTATTTATTTTTAAATGTAGAATCTGGGGTCATAAACTCAGAACAATTGAATGAACATACTTTTCAATTCCTAAAATTAAAAAATGTAACAAAATGATCACATTTCAGAATTACTGAGATTAGAACAAGTTTCAATCTCAATACTTACAAAATAAAAAGTCAGTTATAAATGATTTCATTTTGATCTAATTTTGTTATTATATGTTATTTTTCTGATAATTGAAAAGCAAGTTAAAAAATATATACACTAATTTAATTTCTTAAATGCACTGTTAAAATGTAGAAGGGGTAATCTTTCTTAATTATTTCTAGATCTTCATACCATTAGAAGAATGCTACTTGTAACTTGAGAGCTCTGTATTTTAAAAATCTTGTAAAAGTGATTTTAAAAATATGAAAAAATTCATGCATCAAATTTTGATCCTTTACTTTTTGATAAAATTATAAAATAATATATTTAAAAATTTTATGCATGTTTTTATAAATAATAAGTAAACTACTTACCTTCTGAAAAATCCAACCGTTAAAATTTTGGCCCGGTTATATTTACTCTCTCCTCCCTCTTTTCAGGAATCGAGTTAACCATTTACACAATAGAAATAAGTTTGAGTCTAAAAATAATTCTTTATATTAATTTGATATAAATATTAATACAACTATGCTGTAATCAGCTAACCTTTTTATTTTGAATTCCAGTATATTGAATATTTTATCTTAAATGAGCATCCAAATGTTCATTTTATATAAATAGTCACTGAAATTGGTATATATGTCTTAATTTTTTAATGTTGTTTCTTAATTTGTCTTAATGTTTTTTATTTACTAAAATTGTACTAAGATACTATTTGTTACTTCAATACTATTTGTTTTTTCTTTAGGGTGACGAATCTGCTCTAACCGATACTGCAGAAGCTCAAGTGTTTTGGTTAGCTTTAGTTCTTACACCAGTTGTGTGGTTCTTATTATTATTTGTGTCCTTCTTCAGATTAAATGTCAGATGGTTTGTAAGTAAATAATTTTAGATTTTGCACATTATCTGCTTACAAGTACTTATCTTTACAAATTATGTTACTCTGTTTTTTCAATAACAATAGAGTACCAATTAGTCAAACCTCTATCAACTTCTCAGTCTCTCTCTCTCTTTAAATTTGTCTTGAACATAATTCTTTTATTA
Organism: Maratus speciosus; assembly: GCA_963932465.1. Classification (NCBI taxonomy): domain Eukaryota; kingdom Metazoa; phylum Arthropoda; class Arachnida; order Araneae; family Salticidae; genus Maratus; species Maratus speciosus. The sequence goes on along the minus strand of OZ010790.1, from coordinate 98,427,342 downwards.
AAGAAAAAAAGGGGAAGTAGTACCAATAAATTCTAACAATAATGCAATTGAAATTATAAGAAAAAAATAGAGATTTGTGTGTTTATGACATATTAGTTGTGTTAAACCAGCACTGTCAAACACAGTATTTATGGATCCCATGGCACCCTTTGAAGGATATTTTGGCATCCTTTCAAATATTTTCTGATACTAGCCTTTAAAAAAAAAAATCCATTTAAAAAGATACTTTGCTTTAAAACCATTGGTGTTTGGATGTTTTTTTTTTTTTTTTTTTTTACAGGCTGTATAATATTTTGCCTACTTTTCTTGCAAAATTTTAGATAGCTGCCTTCCCAATAAATATGCCATGCTAAAATTACTCAACTTATATCTTCGTATTTTTTTTACATGTGCCCTTGTGTTGTAGTGACTTTATGGTTGCTACTGTGAGATGTAAGTGTATCTATCTGGGGTGTATGTATTGCAACTACTACCGTAATGAGGTAATATTGTTGCACATTTCCAATCATCTTAAAAATGGCGCCAGTTGAGGTGCAGTTGAGGTGGACAGGCCTCCGTTAACTGTTAATCCAAAATAAGTTTTAAGAAATGGCAGAGGATAGATGAATGCAAATTCCCAAAGGTGCAAGAAAAATGTCTCAATTCTCCAAATAACAACTTTATCCAGTAGACAAAGTTTTTTTTTCATAATCAGCCTTAATTTTCTCTCAATTATAATCAGTGTGCAGTGTATAAATACTTTCGTGTGGATTTTCATCTGTCCAGTTATCTAAACTTTTACATATCTGAACTGAACCTGATTCGATAGGTTTGGATAATTGATGTTCTACTGTATCTATGAAGTGATGATATGTTATTTATGAAAATTCTGTTGTAATTCACTTAGGCTGTACCGTTGCTATTTATTATGATAATTGCCGAAACGTCAGTGAAGGCTTACTGTGGAGACCCGAATTTTTTTGGTTTCCATCTGTTTGTTAGTTAGTTAGTTAGTTAGTTAGTTAGTTAGTTAGTTAGTTAGTTAGTTAGTCTGTCTGTCCCGCAATAACTGCCGTAAAAAGCATCCGATTAGCTTGAAATTAAGGATGTATATTGGTGAGCTCCCCAGATTTAGCTGTATAGTTTTGGGTTAAATTTGGTTCATTCGTTCGGAATATATAGAACATTTTATTTTGTGACATAATGCTTTTCTATGGAAAGTCAGACGATTTTCAAATTTTCATTTATTGAAAGAAATCGCTCATATGAATAATAGATTTAAATGGTAAATTTTGGATGCTGAAATTTTTAAATAAGAGTATTAAATTATTCCTTTTAGTTTGCAATTTTGTCAAAACATTTGTCAGAGCTTTTAAATTAGGTGTATAACTTATGAGGGAATTTTATACATGTGTTCGAATAATATAAAACATTTTATTTTATGAATTTACTTATATTTCATTTTTTTCCTTTTAACCGTTGCGTAGCAACTATATATCTCATCTAAAAATATCATAAATGTGAAAGTATGTATGGTTTTTTAAGTCAAATCAAAGTTAAAAGGAATGAATTAACGAATGCCATTGTATAGATATTTGCATATAGATTTATTTAAACGCAGAAATGAAAATAGTATTTATATACTATATAGAATAATATTTTTATTTATGTATTCAACTATTTTGATTATAAATGAAAAAGTTCGTTATTTTCATACAGAATAAACAGACATTATTCTATTAAACTTTATAAACTTTATTGTTGCCAAAAAAAAAAAAAAAAGGAATAACAATTTCTCCCAAAGAGTTAATTTTAATTTGTAAGATTTTCACGTGCAAAAGGAAAATGGAATAAGCAAATTACAAATAATAAAAAAGATAAATAGGACAAGAATGAATACATATAAACATTTCACACCAAATACCACCTAAAATAATTTTTGTAGTGGTATTTTCCCAACACTACGAAGAAAGATTCCTCGATTTACACGATTTTACTTGGCTTTCCTTTTCTCATTGGTTGCGATTTCATTTTTGCAATTGTGTATATTAATTGGCACAAAATTTTACATTTTTATGACTGGGGTATATGTAAGGCCATACAAATAAGAAATTCCGTATTGTCTCCTATAAAATGTGATAAAGTGTTTGTTAACTATATATGTTTCTATTAAGAGGAGCAGATCTGCCAAGCCTCCGGCATTCTGGATACCAGTATTTTAATACAAAAAATATGTTACTTTATTTAATTGAAACATTTGCGCGATTTAAAAGAACAACATTTTCTGTAAGATAATAGTGTTGTGCAAAAAGCCTGAGACTTGCCATGTCTGGTGGGGAGTGAAATGTTTTATTTAATGCATTTATCTCTATTTTAATGCTACGTGAACAACGTCCCGTGTAACAGCTTGTAGAGTGTAAAATAAATTAAATTATTAAAATAATCCCTATTACGAAAAATGAAACAAAATGCCCGGCTAAGGGAAATAAAAGGTTAGTTAACCTTTCGTAATTTGGCCTGAACACAGGGGTGTGTCAAATTTCAACGGTGTTTGTAACATCACGATTTTAAATTAAATGTGGATACTATTAAAAGGCTATCACAAAAAATACTTAATTTGCTTTATTATATAAAAATTACTAGAATAAGTAGCTCGTGAGAATTTCAGAATATCATTACATAACAACGTGTTTAATTTAACGCTTCTAATGTCTGAAACCATCGAAATATTTTTTTTTTCCTTTTATAAATGTTTGTGTAATTTAAAAAGTTTAAATTTTGTTTTTGTAGAAAGATTAATATTACGCAAAGTGTGCTAAAAACAATAAGTTGCAGAGATGACACTGAGGCTCTTGATCTGCAGATTTACTAGTGCTATACAAATGCAGTACAACCTGTTGAGACAGAATCATAAGGGAGGGAAAAATATTCTAATTTAGGGAGTTTACCATCTTAACATACCATTTATTAAACTTTGTTCCGTGAAGTTTTTGTATTCAGTGTGAAAAGTTTCAATTCAGAAAAAAATCTTGCATATAAAATGGGAGGAAACACTAGGAATATTGTTGCAAAATGTAGTATAATGAGTTTATATATCATCACCTCAGAGCAACAGTAGGACATCTAGTAATAATAAAAATGAGATGTCTGACTTACTGCTATGAGAAACTATGTTTGTATCTAGTGGAACAACTTCTGAAACACAAAGTTATGTTTAATACTATGTATCAGATGTGTTTTATAAAAATTCCCTACTGTTCTACTAGATGCAGACACAGTTTTTAATAGCAGTAAGTCAGACATCTCATTTTCGATTATTACTAGATGTTTTACTGTTGCTCTGAGGCGAGGATATATACAGAATTTAATGTTCTAAATAGTATGAGTAATTTCAGTCTGAAGTCCTGTGAATTTTTGAAGACACAAGAAATGTGATAAGGGTATGTGGTTATTCAGAGATTAAGTACTGCTGATCAACTATATGTTTTATACTGGAACTATAAAAATTTTTCGTCTAAGGTAGAATTCTGTTACAGACAGGTTTTACCATATTTATATTTTAAAAGATTATTTGATGTTTGTTTACTTTCCGACCGACCATAAAAACTGGACTGCATGAAAGTAATCTGGTGTTAAACAATGTGACTTAACACCAATAATGAAAAAACATGATGTCAAAACATACCCATAATATAGTTCTTTGGTTGTATGTAGGATCAATTTTTCACAAGCTATTTTTTAAAGTTTGAAATAGATGTATGGATGTTCAACCACAATCTGCCACCAAACAGTTTGGTTAAATGTAATATTTTTCTGTATTTACAGAAAATGGGCATATGTTATATCTTTTACAAGAGAAGGTAAAACATAATGTTCTTTTTCTCATTTTATCAAGAATAATTATTTTGAGAAGCTGGAAGTAAACCCTAATGTAGTTACAAATACAATTTTGGAGCTTTTGAACAATATTCTCTATTTAATAGATCACTTTGTCTCAAGTTTTCATATTGTGCCATAATTGTTTATCCATTTTTTGTGCTAAAGTCTCGTATTAGACTATTAATGTACACTTTTTGTTGCCAAAATTTCGTAATCTTGAAATTACTGCATCCTGCTCCGTTGATGGAAGATCCTAAACCTTAATCACCCTTTTTTTTTTTTTTTTCTTTTTTCTAAAATGCTAAAGATTAGATAAATAACATTAACTTAAATTATTCCTCACAAAAGCCAAACTGGCTTATCCACAAAATAAAGTAGTCGGATGTATCAATCCCAAAACTGTTCTATCTCATACATGTTAATACTTCAAAATTCACTTTCACAGTTCCAAAATTAAATGGCAATCTATGCTCATCATGAAGATTCTAAAAAGATGAAATTCCATACATTAGTTCTTGAGATTTAACTAATGCTGAATTTGTGTGAATCCAGCAAAATGTAGCATAGCAATGTCACCTATTGGGTGATTTATACCAGAACCTAATCAGCAACAACTTATGTCAACGTCTAACTGAATATGAAGTTTGAGGAAAATTCGTTTTTGAGATAGAGCTATTGCGAAAATTGTTAAAAATCCAGCATAGCAGCGTCACCTATTGGGTGATTGACACCAAAACCTAATTAGCAACAACTTGTGTCAACGTCTAACTGAATCTGAAGTTAGAAGAAAATTCGTTCATTAGTTCTTGAGATAGAGCTATTGAAGAAATCGTGGAAAGTGCAGCATAGTAGGGCGATTTACACCAACATGTAATCAGCATCAATTCATATCAAGGACTAACTGAATCTGAAGTTTGATGAGAATGCATGCATCAGTTCTTGAGATAGAGCAATTGCGAAAATCGTGTAAATCCTGCAAAATAGAGCATAACAACGCCACCTGTTGCGTGATCTACACCAAAACATAAACAGCATCAACTCGCATCAAGACTAACTTAATCTGAAGTTTGATGAAAATCCGTGCATTAGTTCTTTAGATATAGCAATTGTGGAAATCGTGAACAATTCATCATAGCAGTGCCATCTGTTGGGCATTTTACACCAAAAAGTAATCAGCACCAATTTATATCGAGGACTACCTGAATATAAATTTTTATTAAATTCTGTGCATTAGTTCTCGAGATAGAGTGCCCACAAAATTTGTGTCACAGACTCACAGACAGACATTTTGTAAAAATGTTTTTTTTTGGGGGGGGGGGTGGGGGGTCTCTGATTCCTAAAACGTGTAAATCTGTCGAAAATTTTCATGAATCCAATACTTTCTTCGTGTAGGGATAGAAGAAAGTAATAAAAATGTGGATATGTAGATTGCATGTAATATGCAGCATCATAATTGGCAACAACAACCATGATGTCCTGAATATTGGCATTAAATCAAACTGCTTGGCAACCAGTTTTGTTTACTGTAAATGTTTGATGAAAAAGTAAACAAGTATCAAGAACAATTTTGTGACTCAACAATTCTTTTATTAAAATATTCGCTCAGATCTCAGAATACGTCACTTTAATCATGTAATCTGAACTAAACAGAAAATTGCATACTTTTCATAAATATTGTCAATTTTCTAATACAAAATTGTAAAGTATGCAAATTTACCTTTTGTAAAAAAATATATTTTTGGACTTCACCAGCCTTTTTAATTTGACAAAATTTACACAGTTCATTTTAGCAATAACAATCTGAAACTACTTAAATAATAAATAAAACTTTGGCATGAAAAATTAATGCTGTATCGCCATCTGTTGAGAATTCTATAACAAATTTATATTAACTGCTATGTTGAAAGATAGCAGCAATAAATAAAATTGTATTTTAAAAGCCCACTGTTATAAGTAACACTGATTTTTGGGTATATTGCAGCTATGCAATGCAGTGATACAAAGGGTTAACTATTTGATTATCTCAGAAATATATTATTAACTAGAGATGGGAAATATATAAAACGAAATTTTCTTTAAGAAAGATTTAGTTCTATATGTATATATTTGAGTATGGGTGGTGCACAGCATGAATGTAACAAGGGAAATTGTGTACAGTGTGTGCTGTATTATACTTAAGGGGTAAAAAAATTTGCTTACTGCTCTTAGTGTACCGATAAAAAAAAGGAAAAGATATTGGTGTGTGTGTGTGTGCGTCTCTGCGATGGCTAAGAAAAATTACTACATCTAGAGGTCTGAAAGTTTAGGTGAGGATAGTTCAAGACAGGTCCTGATACACCTGAGGCTCAAATTTTTAATTTTCTTTTAATTAACCGAGATAGTATGAATTATAAACCACAACGAATACTCATCAAAAAGACATTCTTTTTCTCAAGATGGTATGTGTCACCAATTCTGGAAGATCATTAGCAGTGAAGATCTGATGGCTGTTAATGGCTCTTTTTTTCCTGCGTCTTTCGAAACTCACATTGGCTAAACCATTCAGAATACAGAAAAACTAAAAATACAAATTTAAATGTCATACTTTTGAGTTTCAAACATGCAATCCTTTTAAAAAAATACAATTTTGAACTCTTTTGAAAGTTTCTTTTAAGGATTACAGGACTAAGCTTCCTACGTGCGACTCTTGCCAACCTCCAATCAGACACCCCACACTCTAAAGACACGCTAATTTGATCTGCTTTAAAAATATGGAATATTGAATTATAATTAAACGACCAGTGGCAATATCTAGGTATTGACCTGAATACCAAATAGTCTATTCGGTGATTCGTCATGTAAATGGAATATTCGGTTTCAAGTATTCGGGCAAATTTTCTGCGTAATTAATTTATGAAAAACAGTAGGTGTAAAGTATTACTAGTTGTAAAAATACATCATGACCAAAGCTCATTTGTTGCTATTTTAATATGCTTCAATGATAAGTGATCATTTATAAAAGCAGATAAATTACTATTTGTAATTAAAATTTAACATGGGCAAATTGAGGTGTAAAAATAAGAGTTTTTCGGCATTATCTGGTTATAATCTGTTTCTTTTCTGTTCATAAATCTGTCTAGCTACAGAAAATAAATATTCGCTAGAAACACTGCTGGCAGGTGTGGATAAGTATTTTTTTAGAATTCCCTTTTACTTAGAAGTAGAATACGCCAAATGATGAGCTTCATTATAATGTGCATGTGTTCAGAGTGGCCATTTTTAATTTTAAGAAAGAAAGAAAAAAAAAGTAAACTTTTTCTTTCTTAAAATAGTCTTTATAGGTGTGAAATAAAAACTACTGTCTGCAATAGAGAGAAAAAAAAAGTAAGGAAGATGAGGCATCTTTCTCTTATCATTTAATTTTAATTATTTCTGCATTAGTTTTTTAAATTTAAATTTATTTAATGCGTATCTTCTTTAATATACACATCAAATAAGTGTCTTTCTTCTCAAATACGTGTATCACATCTTTAATATACACATCAACATCATTCGCGTTTCTTCCGCGATCTTTTGACGAAATTCGCATTTTTCCGCAATCCTTTGACAGAATTCGCGCCTTTTTCCTCGATCATTTGTCAAAATTAACGTTTTTTCCCAATCATTTGACGATACTCGCGATTTCCTGCCATCCTTTGTGGAAAGTTACTATTTTTCGGCAGTCCTTTGACGAAATGGGCTCTTTTTCGATGTTGTGACAGAATTTTCGCCATCTTTTGATGAAATTCGCCCATTTTCCACGATCTTTTGAAGAAAATCTCATTTTTTAGCGATCCTTCGATAAAATTCGCGTTCTTTCCGAGATCATTTGACGAAATCAGTGTTTTTTCAGCGATCCTTTGATGAAATTTGCGTTTTTCTGCTATCCTTTGACGAAAATTGCTATTTTTCCGTAGCCCTTTGACGAAGTTCGTGTTTTTTCCGCGATCACTTGACAGAAGTCACATTTTTCCGGCAGCCTTTTACGAAAGTTGCTATTTTTCTGCAGCCTTTTGACGAAATTGACGTTTTCTTCTTGATCTTACGACAAAATTTCGTTTTTTCTTTGCGATCTTTTGACGAAATTCACTTTTTTTTCGCGATCCTTTAACGAAATTGGCTATTTTAACTGCAAACGATTGACGAAATTGTTTTTTCGGCGAACATTTGTCGAAATTCGTGATGTTCGAATTTTCGGACTAATGACCGACTTTTTTTAATTTCGGAAGAAATCACCCCTACGAGGATCGACTCATTTAATATTGGGCGTTTCACGATCGCGTTTTTCTCCATGAATTATTTATATTTTAAAGGGAATCGGAGCTTCGTCAATCGCATGTGGCGTGGATCGTATTATTATGGCACATGGAAAATAATTTTGAACAAACTTTTTTTTCCTAAATTTTAACAATTGAAAAATAGTCTGCAGACCTTCTCAAGAGTCTGCGACGTGCGTCGCAGCGTTGCGCCGATTCTGCGCCCAGGGTATTGATTAGTGATAAAATAATAAAAAATAAGTGATAGGTTAATGATTTTGTGAGTGGAAAGAAGTCGTTAAATTTTTTGTGTAATTAGATTTAAGAATAAAAATGTAACTGAGTTAAATCAATAAGAATTTAATTTTAATTAAAGTTTTTTACAAAAAGCTAATCTATACAAGAATGTTTATTAAAAACTTATTAGTTATCAGTTGCTGAATACCAAATATTCTGTATACACTTTGACCGAATATTTGGTATTTGATGAAATTCTTTCTTCGGTCAATTCCTAGTAATATCCTGTAATCAGGTTTCCATAAATTTCCCTTTGACTGCAGGATTTTAAGGCTAAATCAACTGCTGCTGATACAACTAATGACTGTTTTTGTGTTTAATTAAATAAAATTAAACACTTGAAAGTCAGCTTGTATAAAATGGCTATGTAAACAACATTGGTGCCTCCTAGAATTTTATAATGACGCTATAAGAAAATTGTTTTAAATAAGACATTTTACATGTATCGTTTTAATATTATGTGACTTTCACTAAAGTTTTGTTTTTCTTTTTATTATGAAGGTCCCGGTAGCAGAAAGTTCGAGACGGGCGTCACAGATTTCCTTTTCTCTTTTGCAGATTCCTTTTCATCGAACCTTTATTTTGCTTCATATTATGTTTAGCACTTTATTACTTAAATTCAAAAAGTTGATTATTATTAATAAGAATTTATAAAATGCCTAAAAACACTACAGCTAAGTGATTGTTTGATTAATTAACGCTTCAGTTGTAAAAATATTTTGCCTGCAGATTATTTTTTGCCCCTGAAGTATCTGTCGCAGATGCTTGGAGAAATTTCTGTTACTGGGATCCAGGTGAAAATAACTTTTTTAATAGCTAAAAGGACCATCTTCTCAAAATATGAAATAAATCTCGTATAAATGTATTTTTAAATTGAAACTGTTTGCCATATATTATTATTTGGCTATTTTAAATATCACGTAATTTTCCCCATTTACTGTTTTTAATACATTATCATTTAATTATTATTTTACAGTTTTCTTCCAGTTTTTAATAGTCACATGTAAATACATTTTTACTTTCTTCTTTTAAGGGTCGTATAAATAAGTACGTAAAATTAAACTTCTGTCGTATAAATAAGACGGCGTAATGTTTACCCTATAGGAAAATATTTTATTTTCTAACTGATTATTTTATCACTAAATCTCATAATTTCTGAACTAAATTTATACTTGATCGTTAGTCTATATTATATTAAAATTTCAGAACGATTGCATAAAATTAAGTGCATTTTTTTATGTAATTTAAGTGTATTTTTATGTACGTAATGTTAATCATGTGGATAAAAGTGGGGAAAAAACAAAATTCGCCAAAAATTACTTTCGGAAATGAATTCTTTTTTTCAAGGGATTAATATTCGTATTTTATAAACTGAATGCACCATTGGAAATAGATATGAACATAGATTTGGTTTGTTAGTTTTTTTTTTTATTTTTTTTTTCTGGGTTGTTCATCTGACGAAACCCTATTCGTCTCACTTCTCTGTCTCAGTGTGTGTTTGTGTCTGTCTGTCCGTCACACAGCCTGTTCTCAGAAACTGTATAACCCTTTAAGACTGGACCCGCACAATTGTGCGGGTTAGGCATTAACTAAAATTCTAACTTCCTGGGTTATCTATTCCATAAATGCCGGAATCGAGTGATTGTGCTGGTTAACAGAAACTATATTATATGAATTTTGGCTACAGATAGTGAATTATCAGTTACAAGGGATATGTTAGAGACATGAAATTTGGCATACTTATAGCTGAATACCTCCGATCACAGGACAAATCATAAAATTTTGAAAAAGTCTTAATTAACGCACGTTATTAATTAAAAACTCCAATTAAAAGAATGGAGTATATTCATGATTCACCTAAAGCGTTGATTTTAATCTGACCCAGAACGCAAAGATTTTCTTTCAGAAACGCGAAAATAGGGGGAGGATTTGCCACAATTTCGCTCGACTATTGGGGCGATAAAGTACTGGGCGTTTTCAAAGACACCCGTATCCTAAACTGCTGGACCTAAAAACTTGAAATTTCATACCCACGCGCCAAAACAATCTCTTTCAGAATTTCTAAAACGATTTAAAAAATTTCAACCAAACGTCGAAATATCCATTAAAAATTGATTTATATAAATTGATTTAATTTTATTTCAAAGATAGCGATTAGACTGCAGATGTTTGAGAAATGCTTCCGAGCCAGAAAGCTATCACCAGGGGCAGTGGGATTGTTTCCCGGCCTATAAAATTTTTTCAAATATTGCATTTATATAAACTAACAATGAGACACTAGACTAGAAAGAATACATTTAAAAACAATTAAATTAAAAAACTTACTTAAAAATTTTTTAATTAAAATAAAAAACATACAAAGTATACGTTTCGCTATCTTGTCGCATAGCTTTCTCAGTATCAGTACTATGTTGTTTTTGTTTTTTTTACTCTATTGGGCCCGGTGAGCAGCTTTCTATTTCTGTATAGCTGTCTTAATCCACTACCTAGATAAACTACAAGAGACAGATACGACTGAAACCAATATCAGTACTAACTTCAACCACAACAACAAAACATCGAACACGCTGTATTCAGTTAAAGTTGCTTTTAGAAACAAGAAATATTCATTAGGAATTGAACCTGATTCGTTCAAAGTATATGCGTATAGCTTAAGTGAATCATCGCCATCCCTCCATGAAAAGTCTGTAACGGTAATCTTTGCAGTTATTTTTCAAAATTGACAAATATATGAAAGATGCTGTGTGGTCCATGTCAAAAGAATGTTAGACTAATCTGAAATTTAACTTGCCATTTTTAAAAGTGCCGATATACTCTTTAAGTGGAATCTCCATCGATCTTCTATGTCTCACCTATATCCTCCTGAGACCTGACATCCATTAAAATGGATGTTTTATAATGTATTTTATTTTGCTCAGGTCTCAGGAGGATATTAGTACATTCTTGCAATCACTGCACGGAATCATATACACAACAGCGGTTAATTTTGTTTTGTCATATTAAAACTTTTGGCTATTTAAAAAATTCCTTCTGCGTGCGCCAGATTTCGCTAGCCATCGCCGAAAGGAACACACAAATATCTTTCTTTTATTTTTATCGATATAAAATTTTTTTGTATAAAACAAATTTTCTCTACTTGACACTAAATTCTGTAGTTTCTTTTTTGTGAGTATAAAAGTCAAATTGAATCTGTTTTCAATTACTTTACTCGTATCTTCAGTTTTATTACGTAACTGAAAAAAAAAAAAGAAAAAGTCATTTAGAATGTTGTATAATTAGATATTGTATAATTTAGAATATCGTACTAGTATATATTTTATTAAGTGTTCATGCTAAATGCAATGATTTGTTTGAAAAATGCGATGCTTATATCTCCTTTTTAAATGCACACAATTCATCGAACATATAACTCATGATGGATCATGGATCGTTATGATGGACATTAGATTTTTTCACTGTGATAGCAAATTTTGACGTATTAACATGTATCAGATAGAAGAAAGTTTTGGGATTGGCACATACGACTAGTTTTTTTAGTTCTCGAAGGAGTAAATTTTTCAGTCAAATACATGCTTTTATTTACTTGTTATATTTCTTTATTTTTACGAGAAGAAAGCATTGAATTCGTGAAAAGTTTCGATTTCCGGCTTTCGATGGATTTATACATTTTAGATGGTCATGAGCACGATTTGACTATTTTTACTTCCTTCTATCTTTACAAGAAGAAACTGTTGAATTCGTGAAAACTTTTGGTTTTCGACGGATTCGCACATTTTGGGGGTCAGAGATTCCGAAAAACATGTTTTTGCAAAATGTCTGTCTGTGAATCTGTGAGTCTGTCTGTATTTATGTGACACAAATTTTGTGGGTGCTCTTTCTCAAGAACTAATGCACAGAATTTAATAAAAATTTATATTCAGTTAGTCCCTGGTATAAATTGGTGCTGATTAGTTTTTGGTATAAATCACTCAACAGGTGGCGCTGCTATGCAGCATGTTTCGCGATTTCCTCAATAGTTCAACCGCCAGAACGAATGCACAGATTTTCATCAAACTTCAGATTCAGTTAGTCCTTGACATGAGTTGGCGTTTTATATATTTTGGTGTAAATCACTCAACAGGTGGTGCTTCTATGCTGCATGTTTTGCGATTTCCACAATAGCTCTATCTCAAGAACTAATGCTTGGATTTTCAACAAACTTCAGATTCAGGTATACCTAGATATAAATTAGTGCTGTTTAGTTTTTGGTGTAAGTCTCTCTACAGGTGACACTGCTATGCAGAATTTTTCACAATTTCCACAATAGCTCAATCTCCAGAACTAATGCACGGATTTTTATCAAACTTCAGATTCAGTTAGTCCTTGACATGAATTGACATTTTATGCATTTTGGTGAAAATTGCTCAACAGGTGGTGTTGCTATGTTGCATTTTTTGCGATTTCTGCAATAGCTCTATCTCAAGAACTGATGCTTGGATTGTCAACAAACTTCAGATTCAGGTATACCTTGATATGAATTAGTGCTGTTTATGTTTTGGTACAAACTGCTCAACAGGTGGCACTGCTATGCTGCATTTTTCAGAATTTCCACTATAGCACTATCTCAATAACTAATGTACGAATTTTCATCAAACTTCAGATTCAGGTATACCTTGATATCATTTAGTGCTGCTTATGTTTTGGTGTAACTCGCTCAACAGGTAGTTCTGCTATGCTACATTTTTCAGAATTTCTGCTATAGCTCTATCTCAAGAACTAATGTACCAGTTTTCACCTAACTTCAAATTCATATATACTTTGATATGAATTGGAGCTCAATTGATCTAATTTCTTTTACTATTTAAATGATTTAATTGGCGTGATTTATATAGAAGAAAGTTTTGTGATGGCCACAACATACTAGTTTATTGAAAGGAAATATTTTTATTTGCACTTGTTTACAATTTCAAAATGATATAAAAATAATCATTTTGAAAAATCATCTAAATCTTTAAAAGCTTGATTTTATGAGTGACTTGTCACTGATAAATTTCATTGATAAATTTCACTGATAAATCGCTGTTTACATTTTAAAATTTCACCATATTAGTTATAGCTTTATGAAAAACTATAAGTTATAAACTATAAACACTAAAATCCATTGTATATTAATGCAAATAATTCACTGAGAAACTATATATTGAAAGAATAGTTTGGATAAATTATTATAGTATTATAAATTATTTCTTAAACTTGTTAAACTTACATCTGTTATAATCTGTTTAAAGTACGATGAGCATGTTGCAAAACAATAATATTAATATATAAAATTAAAGGAAAATTTTCAATTGAAGTGTGCTCAAAAGAAAAATTCCAACAAAAATGGGAGAAAATATAAATATAGTAGATTTTAGTTAGTGTATAAACTCGTATGCAATTTGTGAAATTTAGAACAAATGGTGAGTCAACTTATATATAAGACAAAAAAAAATCCCAAATTTGAAATACTTATTGTTTTTTCAAATGCAATTAATCAAAATATAGATAAAAATGTTTAAGAACTGCAATGTTAAGATTTTACATTCAATACAGCAACGATATTGAAGTAATACATACCTGTATGTCTTTTACTTATGCAATCTAATAAATTTCAATTTTGCCTTTCCTGGAAAATGTTGTACACCTCTAGTAAAAATTTTTAGGCCAAACATTCTTCCACAAAGTGCTGAATTGCAATTTTGTGGTTGAGTCCCCACAAAAAAGTTTGGATGAACAAGGCAATTCTAAGAATGGGTTAAGAATATTTAAGACAGAAGGTCGTGTGCAAATTTGAAAAAGAAAAAAAAAATAACTAGTAAATCTGCAGATCAGGAGCCTCAACGTCATCTTTGCAAGTCATTGTTTTTTAACACTCATTGCGTAATATTCATCTTCCTACAAATCGCTTTTTAAAGTTTTCAAATTACATAAATATTTATAAGAATACAAAATACTTCGTAAAGTTTCAGAAATTAAATGTGTTAAACAAATGGTTATACACTGATGTTCTGAAATTCTGATGAGCATCTTATTCTGGTAACTTTTTAAATCAAAAATTGCATTTCTTCAGGAGGGCTCTGTCTCCCTGAACCTCCCGTAGTCTATTTAAATTTACATTCGTAATTTTTTTTTTGATTGTGCGGATGGTTATAGTATATCATAGATTTTTTTTTACGCTGTGATTTATAAGGATAAGCATAAGTTTTTTTTATAAATTAATAAATTTAAATTTAAAATAAAATCCTCATGTTAACCATACGCAAACAATAAATCTTGAAGTGACGCCAAAAATGTAACCTTAAAATCCGCTACATTCGACCCAAACACAACGGCGTGCTTAAAAAAAGAAAGAAAGAAAGAAAAGAAAAATATTTTTAGTAATACAGTTTTTAAATCATAATACGATGAAATGCTACTTTAGAATGCTTAAATATAAGCAGATCATTTTCATTTTACAGAAAAAATGCACGGATGAAGTCAAAGAATTCGGTCCCTGTTCCACGGGCTTGTTTTGTTTGGGCCCTTTTGTTTGGGCTTGTTTTGTTTAAATCTGAGCGATAACGCACATCATATTGCAAACTGTTTTTACGGCATACTGCATTTCCATCTATCTCTTTCCTCCGTGAATAATAGTTAATTTTATTTTAGCCAAGATCTTTTTATTCAACATCTTTTCTTTTTTTTATATAAATGACGTCTAATTCACCTGCTATTCGTACTTACTCAAAAGCTTTCATCTTGTTATATTAAGACATACTTGAGAGTTTTCTTTTTATTCCCAATATGTCGCCATATTAATTTTTTTATTCTTAATTTTTTTTTTTCATTTTCCTGTTTCACGTCAAAATCTTTCAATTGAAAATTGTTTAAGAGAAAATATTATTCAGGGTTTTGATTTTCTTGGCAACGATTAAAGAAACATTGATAAATTTTATGAAAAAATGTCACATTATTCTCTATGAAAATAATGAACTTTTGTATTTTTAAGCAAAATATTTGAATAAAATAAATAAAATATTGCCTATTTTTATTTCTGGGGCTAAAATCCATCTATATGCAAAAATACAAATGCATTAATTCATTCGTTTTGACGTTGGCTTTACTGAAACATTATAGACGCAATTATACTAATATTATTAAGACCAAATACGTTGCTAGGCAACTGATGAAAGAAAAGGTAAAAAATGAAATATGTATTATGTCAAATTGATAAAACAAAATGCTTTATATTATTGGAAAACATGCATAAAGTTCCCCCAAAAATTATAAACCTAATTTAAAAAATCTCGCAAATATATTGACATAATTTCAAACTAATTGGAATAATTTAATAATCTTATTTAAAAATTTCAGCATCCAAAATTTACCATTTAAATCCATTTTTTATATGAGCCATTTCTTTCAACAAATGAAAATTTGAAAATCGTCTGACTTGCCATAGAAAAGCATTACAGAGCAAAATAAAATGTTCTATATTTCCCGAACGAATGAACCAAATTTAACCAAAAACTATACAGCTAAGTCCGAGTACCTCATCAACATGCCCAATTAATTTTAAACCGATCGGATGCTTTTTGCGCAGTTATCGCGGAACAGACAGACAGACAAACGGAAATCAAAACTTTTCGTGTCTCCACAGTAAGCCTTCACTGACGTTTCAGCAATAATCAAAAATTAGCTTTTACTGTTGAATTTATTTGCTGCTGACCACAGTCATGCAGTGAAATGCTTGAACTGATTCTTGATCTCACCTTTGGGAGATTTGACATTATCGATTCAGTCTTCAGATGTCATCTACTTTGAACTGTTGAAATGAGTGTTTGAAAATACTGGGTAAGTCTTGTGATCTGAAACCAATGGTGGAGAGATCTGGAGAAGTAAGTTTATATTTTTTGCATGATGGATGAAAAATGCAGGTGGATCTCTATACCAACAGATAACGTCCTCGAGTGCTTCAAAAAAATGTATTTGCTGCAAACTTGATAGCATAGAAGGCAATGCATTGTTTTAAAATGATAATGAAAATAATTTACACAAAATGCACATGATGAAACCGAAAATATATATGATGATCTGGTGGTGACTTTAAAAAACTTTGCTGAATTCGACATAAGATCGGATTTGAATGATTCCAGTGACTGCACTTTTATGTTGATTGAATTTATTATTTTGTGTATATTTATATTTTGTTTTTAAATCTTTTTCTTAAGAATGTTATTTTTCTGTTCAAAATCAATGTGCATAAGTTTTTGCAATGTGCATAAGCTTATCAACCTGTTGGATTATTTAAAATATGTCCTTTGTATACTGTTTAGAATGTTTCTAAATATTTCAAGAGTATATTTTTCTTTTTAAACAAAATGTGTCAGAAATATAGTTTTATTATTCATATGGTTTACACTGTAAATATAATCTAAGTATGCCTATCATGATGGATTTTAAACTAAACATTTCTGTAGACTTATTACTTTCTTTTTTTGCCAATGTATGTTTATTTTGAAGCAGTAAAAAGATCTGCATACAGGTAACAATTGTATCAACAAAAAACAACCAAAACTTTCTAAACAACCCAATCCCAAAAATATCAAACATTCATTAAATTTTAAAAGCTTACAAAATTAAGCTTTTCTTTAATTAAAAATGAACAAGATTAAATTAATTCTTGGAAAAACTATATTAAAGCATATGCATTTTTGAGTAAATGATATTCTATGCATGATATGTTTCAAAACATTTATTAAAGAGAGGTAATTCAGAATGTTAGTAAAAGTTGCTTTGAATGAATATTTTTAAAATAATTTGTCAAGAACTTTCATTCATCAGTTATGCAAGATGGTAAAATAAATGTTTTTATTTTAAATGTATTAATAGTAATCGGAATTCTTAATATTGGAAGTAATATCTTCTAGATAGATTGGAATTATTTATTTTGAGCTTTTAAAATAAGATTAGTGTTTTGTTTTTTCTTTCCTTTTTTTTTTTTTTTTTTTTTTTTTTTTACTTAAAAATCACTTTTTTTTAAAAAATATTCTTGTCAGTTTCTTATAATTTTCTTTTGCTTAAATAAGACATTCTTTATAACCATCTTGCATCTACATTTTATATGCAAAGTAAATTTTGATTTTGGAAGTAATTCATATATTCAAACTCAACAAAGGTAAAATGCTTACTATAAATTAATTAAAAAGTATCAGCAAAAAATTTCAAAGATTGCACTGTTAAAGCCTCTCATGGGGTCCACTGGTACTACTTAAAACAACCGATTATAAACTTTTAATACAGTGAAATACGTTTAACATGAAATTGAGGGGGCCAAAATTTTTTTTCGTGAAGAAGAAAAAGAATTTTGCGTTAAAAGATTCGTAAAAAAAAAGAACATAACTCAAAGATTTTCGACGTCGTCAAATTTTATTTTGATTTCCTGTTAAACTACTAGTAGTTTGCATCCATTAGGATAAAAAGCAGGTAAAAAAAATATATATATATTGTTTTTTTTGGGGAAAAAATCAGATATCTTTTTTCGAAGTGTCTTTTCAGAATTCTGAGATCTAGCTTGTTTGAATCAAATAAGCAAATCTGTCTCTAAATCTTCATGCTTAGCAGTTCTAATACGTTTTCTCTCTGGCTTAAACATACTTGTGCTCAAACATTAACATAATGAGATCCCTGTTTTTTACTGTCGTTGATAAAGTAGAATTGGCAATGCCCAACTCTTTGCAGATTTCTGTTTTTGTTCCTCTGTTTCATCAACTGCATTAAGCAGCTTCATCTTCATTTGAAGCGAAATAGCAGTTTGTTTTTGGACCGATTTCTCAGTCATTGTGCTCATAAAACATCAGCTAATTTATAAAAAAAAAAACCATGAAATTTACTAATTTTCACCCACAGTTCAGTGGTCTAAACACAAAATTCACCAATTTCAACTGAAACTAACTAGATAGAAAGCGAATTTTTTTCGTGTTAAATGATTTTTGTTTCGTGTTAAAAGAAACAGAATGTATTAAATTGCATAGTATACTGTCCGGACCGCTATATTATTTCGTGTTAACTGATTTTTCATGTTAAACGTTTTTGTGTTAAACGTATTTCACTGTATATTAAAGCTCTACTAGACTACTTACTAGAATATTATTAGCTAAATAATGATTTCTCAGGATCTTTTTGATTTCTTTGACAAATACAATCGTTGTAAAATCAAATACCATATATTCTAGCGTGCAGCACACACTTTTGATTTAAAAACAATAATTAAAATTTACAGATGTGCATTATACACCGATTATAAAAATGTTAAAAAATTGAGAAAAGATAAGCATAAGGATTGAGATTTCTTTATTAATGAACCTTGTACGTATCATATGCTATATCACATTGCATTTGATTGTTTTTTCCTTTAAGGTCATAATAGTTATTATACTTTACAATGTTTTTTATTGTATTTTTATGCTATGTATCTTATGAAGGTGTCTTTGCCAAAAACGGGGTGCATGTAACACCGTGAATGTATATTAAAAATCAAAAACGTGTGTGAGCAATGCTGACATGTCGACAGTAGCATCGATCTATGTGATCCATTTCTTCTTTCTTTTGCAAACTGAATTACTTAACACGGTATAATTTAAATTTTTACACAGTCAAATAAAGAAAAAAAAAATTTACTTTTAAATGCAACAGGGTTTGAAAACCGTATCACAATTTACTTATTTTTATATTTTTCAAGCATGAATATTTTAAAATCTGCATACAGCCCAATTATAGAAGATTAACCCATTTGAACTTAAAACAATGTTAATAATTCAGCATTTGTTTGATTCCATAATTAAATTGCCAAACGAGATTAAGACTTTGCTAATAAATAAATAAAATACGAATTTTACTGATATGTAATTGAACTACACACTTAAACACTAAAATAATTAGAATTATAAATGTTACTATAAATAGTGAAATGTTTAGCGATTGACTGTCGACATGCAGCTAATGCAAATTTATAAGCCATTTAAAAACAAAAAAGATTGTTTTTTATCAAAAATTCATTATGTAGTTAGTGGGAAATCCAAGAAAATATACTAAATGTAAAAAAAATGTGTTAGAGTTTTGTATTAAAAATGATTTTCATCAATTTTCTGTACACCAGGCAATATATCGGACATCTTTTTCCCAGTTAGCCCCGGTTGGATTACTTAGTATATATATTTTTTTTTAAAGAAAGTTTCAAATTTTATCTATGTGTGTTATATGCAGGAATATACAATATTTATTTTATTAGTATTGCTGAGTAACTGGTGTAATCAATTTAGTAAACAAAAGTGTTAAAAACACTGGTAGTAATGAAACAATAGATACTTTTTTTTTTTTTTTTTTTTTTAATAAGAATTTTGTATTTATTTATTTTAACATTTTTTATTGTAGTGCTAGAAGTTAAATATTTCATTTGTTGAATGTTTTTATTGATCATTTTGTCATATGTTACTTTACAACTCTAACTTTTATTTATTTATGTATTTTTAGGTTGTTGTCTTGATTGCATTAGGAATGAATGGTGCTAATCTATACGGCTATTTACGATGTAAACTGGGTGGTGGTAGTGAAACTGGAGCATTATCAGCTGTTTCCAATTTAATGGGCAAACAAATGATAACGAATGTAAGTTAATGTCTTTGTATCATTGGGGCCTTAGGCTAATGTCACACGAACATCGATTTCAATGTTCATGATTTCTGTGTCAAAAACGATGGCTACACAAGCAGTAGTTTCAGCGCTCTTGGCATTCTTCCAACCGATCTTTATGCAGCCTCAATTCTAGCAAAAAGCCGGCTAGAGTTCTGTTTAGGGTCGGGTTATCCAATTTTACCAGACCTGGCCTGCAGTTAGGGTTGATTTTATTTGCTCAGAGTTCGGATTGGGATTTCCCTCTAGTGTGTCCGGTTTGGATTAACTTGATTTTTGAAAAAAGTCTGGAATATTTTTTCAGATAAGAAAAACTATATGTTTGAACATTAATAAATATATGTTTATGTATATATATTGAATTCATAGTAGATATGTGAAACACTATTTTTCCATAATCTCACTAAAATATGAATTATTTTTCTTCCATTTCTCATTCGGATTGAAATTTGTTGGGTTCAGTTCAAATCTCTTGTTGACTTTTTTTTGTTGTTGTTGTTTGGGTCGACTTTAAATAGAATTTTCTGGTTCAGGTAGGGTGTAACACGACATGTGCAGGACTTCAAATCCAACCCAATTTCTATAAAAAGTGGCAATTTTTCTTAACTAACATTGCCTTACAATTAAAAGTTTTTAGAAAGAATATTATGTACAGACAGCCAAAAAGATAAATAAATAAAAAAAAAAGAACACCCCATATATTTTAATACAATTATGGAAAAATAATCTACAATTTTATTCTTTAAAAAAAATGAACATGAATATACTCATTAATATTTAAATTAGAGGTTTGCACTTGCACCAGATATGGTCGAAGCATTCATAAGACAATGGCTGTGCCAAGCCAGACTAGACTTTTTGTTCCAGGCTGAACCAACCCTGGAATTCATTCTTCCCAGAGGTTGGCCGGCATGATATAAATCTAACAGTTCGGCCAAGCCCGTCCCAATACATATGTTATCTGATTAACTAATCATTATCCATGTTTGCATGTTTCTTTTAATTTTTCTTGTGTCATTGGTAAATTATATTCTTCACATACCTGCAGCAAAAACAAATATTGCCTCGGTAGGCTTTGGGTAAAATTGGGTTGCTCGACCTGATGCAGGACTGTAATACACATTTATTTAAAATCTCATAGTTTTCAGTATTTTTTATTTTGATGCATATTCGACGATGATCTATTAAACTTTTTGAGGTGTCCATGTAAAAAAAATATACGCTTTACACTGATTATTTTTTAAGTGTATGGTAGCCGTGTACTTTAACACCATATTAAAATTCGTTAATTTTTGTAAAAATTAGTCTATAAAGTCAAAAAAGATATAAAAACAGACAGTCAGACTTTTAGATCCTAATGACATCAAAACAGGGCCATGCCTTCCCAACAACAACAAAAAAAATAGTATGAAAATCGGACCCTCAGTTCAAGTGTTATGGTTGAGTGGGCATAAATTAAAAAAAAATCACTAAATAAATAATTTAAAAAGAAATTATTAATAATTTGGGCAATTTCTTTCATTGAAAGTTGGTTAATGAAGAAAAAAACATTTCTGATCATGTCTACACTAACGATCCACCAAATACCATTGTTGGCCAAATACTGAATATTCACACAAAGTGAATACCAAATATTCAACTGGCTGATTATATTTAATTATTTTTTATTATTACAACTGACTGTCTGTTTTAAATGTCTTGAATTTTAAATAGTCAAAAGTTAATTTTAAAGCAATTTAGCATCATATTTGACATTAAATATTCTATCTACATGAATGGGATTTTTTTCACTGGTAACATTTACACTGACAAAAAAAAAGAGAAAAGGTCTGCTTTATTATTTTAAAAGAGGGTAGTTTTAAAATTAATAAAACTTTAAAATCTGTAATGTGCAGGGCTTCCTTTGTGAATTAAAGACAAAGAAAAATTTTGTCTTTTGCAAATCCCTTAGATGTTTTATGAAATATTTCCCCTCTTTTTAGGTGTGTTTGTAATTATATAAATATGTAGCACCTATATTCGTTGTCTGGTCCATCCGTCTGTCGGCATATAACAGCGCAAAAACTACTCAATAGAATGGATTGAAATTTAATATATATAATCATTACAGAATTGTGTCAAGTCGTTTCAAATTTTCAGAAAATAGAATCAAAATTTAAAAAGATATTAATAAAAAATTTTTTTTATTCTATTAAATCCTATCATACGTAATTAATTCAATGATATCCCATGATAGGTAATGATTCTAGGTTGCCATGGTGATTACGTCAGATTTAAGTTGGAGTCATATTATTTCCTACTGAATTTAATAGATATAATCGTAATAAATTTTGTATAAATGCATTTTTACGTAAGAGTGCAACAGCTTTTGCACCAAGATCTGAATATTTATAAAACTAGTTACAGTACAAACACACCTCATTTGCCACATTTGACATACAATCTCCCACTTGTTCATTAATATAATTCTAATTTGCTAGAAGAAATTAAAAAGTAAATTTCAGAGTGGAACTAAAATGAATTAAAAGGAGAAATCCAATTTAGCAAGGAAATTTATAAGTACACCTGCAAGCAATGTCTGAAGTGTGCTTTTATTTTCAAAGACTGGAAATATATGTCAGAAAAGCAAGAAATAAATTCTTATAAGGCCATATTTAAGAGCTTGCATTTATTCATCATAATTTATCTTTGTTGAATTATTACTACAGAAAAAAAAATGTCGAAAGAAAACTTTTTAAACATTATTAATTCCAATGAATACTATTATTATTATTATTATTA
Source organism: Maratus speciosus (assembly GCA_963932465.1). Lineage (NCBI taxonomy): Eukaryota > Metazoa > Arthropoda > Arachnida > Araneae > Salticidae > Maratus > Maratus speciosus. The sequence goes on along the minus strand of OZ010790.1, from coordinate 98,404,444 downwards.
TTATTATATGTCAACTTTTGAAACAACAATGAGTATGTATACTTTTCTTGTGTTAACTTTCAGTTCTACCAAACTAGTAATCCTTCTTTGAATTATTATTTTTGTTATTATATAGTTTTTTTAAAAGTATGTTTCAAAGTCCTAAATTATAATCTTTATTTATTTATTATTATTTTTTTTTGGTTGTTGTTGTTGTTATTACAACATTCACAATTTTTTGTTTCAAGGTAGCATATACTGTTCAAACATAGATTACATTACTTTTATGATTTCATTTTTATAAGAGAAATATTCTGTTGAAGTTATATTATTGAACTGGATAATTTTATAAGCTTGCATAATTTGTTTAGATAATTTTTTGTAATTCTTTTTTTTTTTGTGTGTGTGTGTGTGTAAATGTTTTACTCAAATCGTATTTTATTGTGACTTTGTTAAGATTAATTAGTAGCATGTGATATACAATTTAAGGATATTATTTTTGTCATATCAGTTACATATAATTATTTGATGTATACTGCAATAGATGAGGATTACATATTATGTGCATAATGTATGTATGAGAGGGATAGTAGGGGGTTCGATTGCATAATGGGTGACAATGCACACTCTGCATATCAGATTTCTCTTTTTGACAACTGTTAATTTGGATTTTCAGCATATAATTTTAAAAAATTCTGTATTTATTCTTGGTGACCATGTTAAAATTTGAGTTTTGGTCCAGCCTATCAGAATCAGATAAGTTTAATCTTTTAACTTAAAGAATTTGTCATTTTTTAAATTTTTAACGAAGATTATTACTATTAACTCTTTTATAAGTATCTTCCCATGATTGTTAAAATAATTCTACTAATTCAATGGCCAAGAGGAAAATCCTTTTACCACCATATGTATTAAATCTATATATATAAAAGAAAGTCTGGATTTTGTATTAATCAATGCACAGCCAAAACTACTGAACTTAAAGTCTTGAAAATCGGGGTAAAAATACTTCTTATGATATAGAGTGCCGCTAAGAAAGGATTTTCCAAAATTCCATCCCTAAGGGGGGTAAAAAAGAGAACGAACTTTAAAAAAATTCCTTAAAAATCTGATTTTATAGTTATTTTTCAACTGATAACATATTTTTGTGTATTTTTGTATGCTGAATCGAATGGTACTAACTAAATTATTTTAAGCCCAATAGTTCGAGAGATGTTTCATATTTTTCTAATTTGGCACTATCTTTGGTGCCAAAACCTGAATTTTTCAAGTGATAATTTCTAAAAGCTCATTCTTTTCATTCTGCTACTATAGCAAGGGAAAAAATTCAAATTGAATAATTTTTTAACCAATCCTTTTGGTTAAATAAAAACAACTTTGTCAATTAGAAAAAAAAATTCAAACGCATCAAAAACTAAAACTAAGTTAAAAAAAACTGTGGTACTTTTTCGTTCTAATTTTCGTCGCAAAACCACGCCAAAATGTATGGTATCGCGCCATTTATTTCAACCCTAATCGTGCAAATGATTTTTATTGCAAACCGTGCCACACATTATCATTTGCTAATTATTGAACGTGAATATTTTTATGCAGGAATTTTTAATGATGGAATTTATTTTATTCCATCATAATCTCACAAAACTTTTTAATATGTTATTTTTTTAATAGAAAATATTTATTATACTGATACTGATATAGATTTTACCATTTCGCAGTTATCTGATGATGAGGAAGCTACAATAAAATTATTTCAGAAGTTAGGAATTATACATATAAAAATGTTTTGTTCAAAAAACCATGAATGTCTTCATTGAAAGAATGAAATGTTTACTGCAATGTGAGACATACATATTACGTACACCATGCTTCAGTAGTAAAAGACATTTACAATTTCAAGACTGCCGTTTAAATTGACTATATTTTATTCCTTGGAAAATATTTATTTATTCTTATATTTTAAATATTTATTTTGGTACCCGTCGACCAATTTCGCCAAATTATATACTGTAAAAGCACTTATTTTCACGAGCCGTAATTTTCGCGAAAATGAAGATATCGGTGATTTCACGAGCTGAAAATTTCGCTAATTTTATATGAACTGAACCAAAAGTTGAAAAATCCCGAAGCTAGCTAAATCGAACCCCCTTTGAATAAGGCATTTTAAGAAACTTCCTTTTGCCAAACATGAGATAATTTTGAATGGCTTCAAAGAAGCTTGTATAAATATTGTGAGTAAATGAGCTGTGATATACAAAACCCTCTTTTCTCATCACTGTCCGCTTATTTCCCTACTTTCACTTTTACTTTATTACTTTATTTACATTAGTAAAGTTCTTTAGTTAAATACATACTTACCTTTTTACTTTATTCAGTTTCCTTTACTTTACTTAAATACATCTTTATTTAATTTAATATGTTGAAATAAACTTGCTTTCTGTTTTAAGATATTTTTTTATGTTTCTATCCTTTTAAATCCCCATTCATCTCTTTATTAAATTTCCTTTCAATATCTCTTGAATTCAGCTAACATTGCTCGTTTCACTTTCCATCTCGCAGAAACAGCTTCGAGTGTCTCGCTGTTTTGCCGGTGTTCTCGTATTGAATACTAGATGGCGTTGTGTGTCCAGAGTGTTAGCGATTGTCGTCATAGTTACGAACTTCACGTGGTTCTTTCTGGAACCCGGTTGGAGGTTAGAGTGACATGCGTGGATGCCGTATTTCGGTATATCCTTATGGTATAAATCGCGATGCTTTAGAGTTATCTTTGCCAGTTGTAGTTGTTCTCTGTACCGGGAAGGTGAACAGATAGTTTCGTTATTCTTCATTATGGATCCGCTCGTTGCTAATAATTATTCACTCGTTTCTGAATTCCTGGAGTTACGTTATCGTAATAATTTATGACAGATGGCCGTTTGAATAATTGTGAGTGCTCGCCCGAGAGACTGATTGTTGCGACCTTTTTAAAGTTATGATTGTTTCTGATGAGACTTCATATCCACATGGCTGTGTTTCCGGAAGTGAGCCTTTTATCCTATCGTGATACCATCTTACATGAAGCGGTGAAGTTATCTCCTATCTGCTGTGTTAGCCGGTAGTAATGCTTGGGTATTTTCAGCTAAGTAATGTCTGCATCTTCTAAAATGACTTTGGTATGTTTTGATGGTTTCTTCTTTTACGAATTGAAACATTTCCCTATCAAGTGTAATTGACTATGTCACGTCTTCGGGAGTTTAAGACTTACTCGCGTTTTCGAGCCCTACAGCACTACTGGAGTTTTATGGATCTCAGAGCTGAAATGACTTTTCACTTTGTCATGTTTGAAAGTAATTGTTTCGATCTGCTATTATGATGTTTTTCAAAGATATTAAAGTATCAGATAAGTTTTACTATTATACATTTGTTATTTAAAATAAGCTGATAGTTGAGAGATATTGTAGTTTACTTTTGTGCTTTTATGTGTTATTTAAGTTTAATAAATTTAATTACGTTTTTAATACAGTTGTCTTTATTTTCCACCACTTATTAAAACTAGTTTACTTTTCAGATGTTATAGTTTATGGAGTTTAGTTTTAATTTAATATTTGTCATTTTTCTTCCGGGGCTTTAAATCAGCATTAGCGCTTCCATTGCTCACTAACGCACTCTGCTACCCAACTTAACCCCTAAGCACTATATATATTTTTATAGTGTTTATCAAGCTGCATTCTATTAGTTGTATTATTGTTTTTACTCAAGAAATAGTTGTATAGTATTCAAGAAATTTTTGTACTAATTTTTTATTTAAGTAACTGTAATCATTAAATTTTGGATAAGTGAAAAATTTCTGATTTTTTATTATTGTTTGAGGCAAAAAAAAAAAAAAAAAAAAAAAAAAAAAAATTTCGCGAGGCTTAAATTTTCGCGATTATGACAGTCTCGCGAAAATCGTGAAAATTAAAACCTCGCTAAAATAAATGCTTTTACAGTAAATCGCCAAACCACTCGTCAAATTATACAAACTGACATAATTTTTATTTTAAATAACGAAAGAACAAACAAATTAGTATAACATTAATAAAAATACATTTAAAACGTCGAAATAAAAATCACCTGATGACGTAAATACATGCAACTTGCTTAAAGTCAAGTGAATGTGTCATTTACGATCAACCATTATTGACATTTAATCTTATAGTTTGGCAATAGATTTTTGGTCGACGAGATAACCAAGTAGTACCATTATTTTTATTGATTTTAAAAAATGGTAGGTCAAAGTCTTTAATTTTCAAAAGTTATATTTTTTAAATGCTCATTTTTTTTTATCAACAAAATTATTATTATTTTTTTTTTCAAATGTATCATTTCATTTTTGTGCCAACTATTACGCTTGGTGACAATGGTGTTGGCATAACAGGAAAATACCAAAACAGTTACTGATTTTATTTCAAATGGAAAGAAAAAAGGTTTAATGAGCAATAAATATTGTAAATATGACTATAACTCAGATTCTACTGAACAGAATTTTGTAGAACTTACACTGTTAAATAGTAATTTTGGTTTATAAATGGTTTAATGTAAAAACCATCATTCTAAGTTGCTACGGGAGTTCTAAAATTAGGTGAACTCGGTTATGAAAGATTTCAAGTCAACTAGATGAACAGTAAGTTAGATAATATTTCAGGGATTTTTTCAATATTTATCATATCATTCTGTGTTGTTTAGTTACGGAGCTATGCGGAAAAAGTTCTCAGTGGTACAGTAAAGAAAATTGGAAGATATACACTACAGAGATAGGGTATACTAGAGAGTATATATGCTATAGTTATGGAAGTTGAGCTGAGTTCCTTAAAAAATTCAGAAGTGGTGCAGTATATACCTACCCCTACCTCCCAGAGAGTTCTATAATCAGGTTAAAGCGATTATGAAAGTTATATTTAACTATCTCAATGTATATATAATGCAAAGAGAAATTTCATTCCGGCCGCTTATATCTTGAATTCTGCTGAATAGATTTTGACGGGACTTACATTGTTAGTTAGATAATTTTTCAGAAAAGATGTTAGTATAAAACATAACGTTCTACGTTGCTTAGTTAAATAATTATGGGGAAAGTTGATGAACCCAATTTTGAAAGACTTGCTTTTTTTAAAGATTCCACTGAATGAATTTTTATGGGATTTAAACTGTTAATTAGATCATTTTTAGGGAAGGTTTCGGTATATTTTCCAGTTTAAAAGATTCTGCTAAGTGGATTTCGATGCAACTTCATCGGTTAGTTAATGTTTCAGTGCATGTTTTAGTATTAAACACATATCATTTGCTATTGCTTGGTTGTTAGGTTGATTGATTGTAGAATTATAGATGAAAGTTCTAGAATCAGGCGAACCCAATTATTATGAACGATCAGCCTTTTCAACAAGTCCAATTAACAGATTCTGATGAGACTTGCATTGATAATTTTTCATGAACGCTTTTAGTATATTACACATTGTTCTATTGTTCTTTACCGAATCCTACACTAACAGACCAACTAAAGAAATTGGTCCTTAACAGTCTAAATTTTGTATGACCCAATAAAAGATATAATAGTGTAATGACATTCATATTGCTTTCAGCAATTTGGTTGGATACACCAGGTAAATGTCCATATTGCTTTAAAACGCATGATCAAATTCACAGACATATTTTGTTTCATTCAAGATTTCTTTAGAAAAACCGACCAGCGTAGCAGGCAAAGGCAGCTAGTAAATATATATATATATATATATATATATTCTCAAGGGTCTTTATTAGAGATATGAGTATTCGGCCCTTTTGCCGAATATTTGATTGGTTGAATACTGAATGTCAGCCGGATGAATATTTTGATATTTAGCCAAAAAAAATTCAGGAGAAAAGTATTTTATTTTTGCTTTTGCTGTACTTTTTTCAAATCCAAACTTGATGCTTTCTGACACATTCATGCAGTCAATTTCATGCTTAACTCCACAAAATTTGCAGGTATCCTTATTTATATAAAAAAAATTCATGGTATTTTTCTGTTTTCTATAAAGGCTTTTAGAAAAATCTTTTAGAAAATGGTGTCAAAGTTAGGAGTTCAGATATAGGAGATTTTTTAGGAGACAATGTTAGGAGAGCAGATATTAAAAACGCAACTATTTGTGAACAATTGATTATATATCTCGTACATTTATACTAAAATGAAACATATTATTCAATTCTAAAGTTCTTGAATATTAATGTATGCATATAAAACAAGAAAGAAAAATCATGCATCAAGCATAGATTATAAAACACTTTCCAACACAATCAGAATAATGTAACAAAACTGCACCGTTTAAAAAATTAAACTATTACATCTAATTCAACCATATGGAAATGCATAACACATTTCAAAACCCAATGTAAGCTGTTCCCATCTACAAGTAGAAAATTATGAGAATTTTTTCAGTAGCCTTGTATATAATATATAGATTTGAATCTATTAACTACATGCATGCCAAAATTTAGTTCACTTAAAAGGTACATATACTTCAGTCGAAAATTTACCTTGAGCAAATTCCTGTAATAAGGACATCTTGTTACGTGAACACATTTGTGTAGCCCTGTATATGAGATATAGAATTCATATATATATTGGAACATGCAAAAAATTAATTAAATTTAAAAGAGCATACGGAGTGTTAAACCGTACACTCCAGCAATTATTACTCAAGGGCAGTACTTTAACTGATTTCTTTTGTGTGTCCCTGTAAATGAATAAAAAATGCTATGAATGCCCTAATCTAATGTAATTGTAGTGAAATTCAGTGATTTACATCAGTTTCAATACATTTGAAATAGCGTAATGTCATTAAAATACTCTGCAAGCGATTTCCCCCCCCCCCCCCCCCAATATACCATAATGTAATGGAATACTTTTGAGTGCCCCTGTATATAAACTATTAATCTTACATACTTCCTATACAATATCAAACATGCTTTGGTGACCCTAAATAACCTTTATCAATTGCATGAAAATCCGAGTATATTTACGGGAGTTAAAGCGTGAACAGACGGCCAGACAAACAGACAAACCTTTGATTGAGGAATTTTAAGGCTAAATCAGCTGCTGTTAAAAGATACAATAGCTGTTTCCGTCTTTGATTAAATAAAATCAGTTAAACATTTCAAAATAAGCTAATATAAAATAAATTAAATAAACAGTCTTTGTCTCCTGGTATTTTTTAGCAAAGCGAAAAGAAAGTTTTTTTAAATAAGACGCTTTCAATGTATCGTTTTTAATCTGACATAATTTTCATCAAACTTTTCTTTCTCTTTTTAATATTCACGTGAAATTATTTTTGTTAAAAATGAAATATTATTTGCTCTGTCCTAATAAAAATAGTTGAAAAGATCATCTTAAAACCTCAAGTAAATGTCTCGCGCAATTTTTAAATTTAAATTGTTTTGCAATATTATTTTTTTTCATTTTATGTAATAAGTGCAATGTGGCGTAAATGTGACATAATTTCTCCTATTTAAGACTTCTAATGCAGTTAATGAATTTATTGTTTTACATATTCTTTCTCTTTTAAAATTCACGTGTAAATATAGTTTTTATGACGTAATTTTCAATGAGTTCCTGCTTTTTATGTTTTCTGATTATAATAGTCACATGTAAATAAATTTTTAATTTGAAGCAAACATTATTGTTTGTGCTGTTTATACAGTTGGCAACAGTTTAAATTAATACCATTTTCTAAAACATGTAAAAAATATGTCTCAAAATTCTGAAATTTTGAATTTAAAATAGAAATAAAACCTCAAAAAATGAGTCAAATTAAAAAAATAAATGCAGTCTGCACGCCGGGAAATTCTAACACATAAAATGATCTAAAAATGATTAAATTGTCATGTATAGTTTTTGCTCCTATAAAACTTTTTTAATGGAACAATTTTGTCCAACTTTAGCATTAAATATCTCTTAAAATAATTCTTTGATTTGAAGACTGTCTGCATCAGCCTGTTTATCAAACATTTCTCAATAATACCACCGATTTTCATATTTTTGTATGCAATATTTTGCTTATTAACGAAGAAAGACCTCAGGTCACAAAAAATTCAAAACCAGCGGTGACAGGGTTAGTTACTTTTTTTAGAATAGAGAGATGCCTTTTGGTGGAAACTAGATCTTTTACATACTTGACTAAGTACTTTTTTAAAATAAATAAATATATATATAATGTTGAATTACATAGAACTATTTTTTCTACAAGATTAGTCATTTTAATATAAATTTGGCTTTTTTTTTTTTTTTTTTTTTTTTGTACAAACTAGGGGGCTTGGCCCCCTACGAGCTACGCTTGCCAACCCCCGTCCAGATTCCGCAGACTCTAAATGCACGCTAATTTGATCGTCTTTACAAAGATTTCGAAAGATTAAATTATAATTTAAAAAACAGTGGCGATCTCCCTATAAACGGATTTCTATTAATTTTTCTTTGATTGGGGAATTTTAACGCCAAATCCACTGCGGTACTACTTGATTATCCCGTCGACCAATTTCGCCAAATTATATAAATCGCCAAATTATACAAATTGACATAATTTTTATTTTAAATGATGAAAGAACAAATAAATTAGTACAACATTAATAAAAATAGAAATAAAACGTCGAAATAAAAATAATTTGATGATGTAGACACGTGTAACAACATTTCAAAATAAGCTAATATAAATGGAATTAAGTAAACAGTCTTTGTCTCCAGGTATTTTTTAACAAAGCGAAAAGAAAGTTCTTTTAAATGAGACATTTTAAATTAATCGTTTTTAATCTGACGTAATTTTGACCAAGCTATTCTTTCTCTTTTAAATATTCACGTGAAAATTCTTTTGTTAGAAATGAAATATTATTTGCGCTTTCCTAACACAAGTAGTTGAAAAGATCCTCTCAATATATCAAATAAATGTCTAGCGCAATTTCTAAATTTAAACCGTTTTGCAATATTTTGTGTTCATTTTATGTAATAACTATAATGTGACGTAAATATGACGTAATTTCTCCTAAGACTTCTAACGCATGTTAATGAATTTATTATTTTACAATATCCTTTCTCTTTTAAAATTCACGTGTGTACTTTTTATGACGTAATTTTTAATAAGTTCTTGCTTTTTGTACATAATTATTTAATTGTAATTCCAAATGATTTTTTCTGTTTATAATGTCACGTGTAAATAAATTTTTAATTTAAAGCAAACATTATTGTTTGCGCTTTTTATACATTTGGCAACAGTATAAATTAATACCATTTTCTAAAATAATGTAAAAAATATCTCTTAAAATGCTGAAAATTTGAATTTACAATAGAAATAAAACCTCCAAAAATGAGTCAAATTAAAAAAATTAATGCAATCTGCACACCGGCAAATTCTAACGCATAAAATGATCTAAAAATGATTACATTCCCATGTATAGTTTTTGCTGCTATAAAACTTTTAATGGAATGATTTTGTCCAACTTTAGCATTAAATATCTCTTAAAATAATTCTTCGATTTGAAAACTGTCTGCATCAGCGTGTTTATCAAACATTTCTGTATAATACCACCGATTTTCATATTTTTGTACGCAATATTTTTCTTAATATTAACGAAGAAAGACCTCCTGTCACAAAAAATTCAAAACCGCCGGTGGCGGCGGTGACAGCGGTAGTTACTTTTTTTTAGAATAGAGAGATACATAATTAAAAGGCATATAATTCATTTTATAAATGGAGAAGAAATTTCAAAGGGCTAAAATATAATGTACAATATTTTAATCCTTTTATTGTCACCTTAAATTTTGTTATTTGTAGATAATTTACATTTGAAATGATCTTATTTAAAGAATATCTCAGGAAATTGAGAACAAATTAGATTGATTCTTCACACAACTAGGCAAAAGAGAAATCCCCACTGATTTTATAATACAATGGAAATTTTCTGGTTTTGTGTGTAAATTATGTAAACTTAATGAGCAAAAAAGCTCAAAATAAAACCACCTTAATGCAGATTTAGATAAAAAGAAATTCGAAATATGATTCCATCTTTTACCACAAAAAGTCTCCAAAATAAAATAAACTTTTATGTTAAATTGGAGAATTTTTTCAAAGTCCAAAATGAAATTCATACTTTGAAAGAAAATATAACATATGTCAATGCATTTAGCAATTTTCATGTGTAATGAAAAAATTATATTGTTCCACACCTTCGCCGAAAGAGTGACAGCAAAAGGGGTTGCAGTAAGAACTAATGTCAGCATCAACAAAGACACCACATGGGTGAAGTTATCGCTACAGACTTGGCGACATGCACTAAAGATATGCGCCATGGGAAACAATTAACTGTTGATTTTTTGTTTACATTTGGCACTCGAGTTTCATGCAGTGATTGCGATCCTACATACATGCATTTAAAATTTTAGTAACTAAATATGATAGGTTACACATTCAAGATTTTTAATTTTAATCTTTTGATATAACGAAGATGAAAGCAGGTTGGATTTAGGCCTTACCTGAGATGCAGAGTTTCTTTATACTCTGCTTGTTACTCTCAACAAAAGAGAAATTAATCAGCGTTTTCCATCACATAAACATAGTGTTTTATATTTATAGCGTATAGTACTTTTTGTAACTTGTTTTTGTTATTTAGAATCTTGAATGCATTTCTTAAATTCTTTTTGTATTGCTAGAAATAAATTTGTCCATGCTTTAAAAGAAAAAAAAAAAATTGAAATAGCATTCTGGTTCATGGATTTTTCTATATTGCGTCCTGTACAGAGGTGCAGATACTTTCATGGAAGGCATCATCTTTCCTATTAAACTGGATGTCGAGGAAGTGTAAACAGTTATCAACTTCATGTTTGATTGTAAATTGAAGCATTCAGGGCAAAAAGGTACATAAGCCACATTTGGCTTGTTTTGAGGAAAACAATTTTAAAGGTTTTGATGAAATCCTGATATCAGGTATTGGTTGTTTGATGAATTATTTCATAGAATAATAGTGCAGTAGGCAATTTCACATGATATTGTTATAAAAAAAATTAAATATTTTCTATGACAAATTTCTTAATGAATGTTTATAAAAAATGTGGCTTATAACCTTTGTTCAAATTAACCTATACAATTTTTTGATGCAAAAAGGGCACAGTTTATTACAAGTTATGAATTATTATCAATTATTATCAACTGTTTTATATGAATAAGTTTATATTCACAAATCAACAAAATCTCTAAACACTTTGGATTTTTTTCTTTCTATTAATCGACTTCAAAATGTAAACTAACACTTTCATTTACACATTCTCGTCATCCTGGTCTGCAGTTTCTACAGTAGTCTGCTCCTCAGATGCCTCGAAAATAACTAAGTGGAAGCTCTGGCTGATAGGAGGTGTATATTGAAGCAGTTTTCTTAAATTCACAACTTTAGTGGTATTAAACTGCAGCAATTCTTTGCATTTACTGGTCAAGGTGTTTAGAACTCTATTAGACTGAAATTGTGCTATTAAGCTGCATAGATTCTTTGCATTTACTGTTCAAGGTGTTTAGAACTATTGGACTGAAAAAATGTTCGTTCCTCATTAAAATTGAAATTCCTCATTGAAATGTAATTAATTTTCCATAGTCAAGTTACGAATTATGACATATTTATTGTGAAAAAATAGTGAGATGTTACTTCACTATTTGAATATCTGTATAGCTTGCCAAAACCAATAAAAAACATGCTAAAATATGATAATTATTGTATTAAGTAATAAAGGTCTCAAGCCACACTAAAAATACAGCAAAAAGATTGTGAGGTACAATTTTAATTACTTATCAATACAACCTCTTCCAGTGAAGAATTAGGATTACAATCCATTGGAGAATAATCTCTGTTCTTTATACTATTGTCTGAATCAGTCATTTTCATTTTCACTATTTATTTTTATCACTTTTAATCATTATTTGTTTACACGACATCTGCTACTTGTTTGTTATTGTGGATTTTGTGTGGCTTGTGCCATTGTTGACTGAAAATAAACCAAATATTTCATTTGGGGAACAACAACATTGAGGCATAACGGTGCCATCTCTCATTGTTTTTTTAGTTATATTTCTTGGGTGACTAGAGACCTTCTTGGGACATGTGTTCATACAAATAACTAAATTTTAATGAAAATGTGGCTTATGTACCTTGTTACCCCAAACGTTTCCATTGTATTACAGGGCAGGCTGAGTTAACTGTTTGTAGAATTAAAGGGCGATTATAGTTATCAGGAATTATGAACACGTTGTTACTATAGCATCGCCAAAGTTTGATGGTCGGTCCTGATTTAATTGTGTTTTTAACTGTTTGTATCACATGCTCTGAACCGTAAGTTTAATTTATGTCATCTCTTGGGAATTCATATTTATTTACATTACTGATGAGAGACTTTAGATGAGAGACTTTAGGTCCGAAACATAATGTTAATTTATTAATGCTATTGTTAATGTAATTTATTAATTAATGTTAATTTTTTTTTTAATTATGTGCCTTAACCCCTTAAGTATTGTCTAATATTTGGAAAAACCATGGAAAAAGTATCTGGTTTTTTTTATTACAGAAATCGAATAATTATAAGGTTTCTAAATAAAATATGCAATTAGTTTTTTTAGGCGAAAAAATATGTTATAGAACAAATTCACATTTGTAGAAAAGCCATCATGCGAGAATTCTGTGTTTTAATGTTTGTTTTACACCATACAAATTAATGCAAATAAGACCTTTATTTTCCACATCTTAGATCTTTATTTATCATCATCACACATATTTTTACAAATAATATTTTAAGTAATATATATAGACATTAAATTTTGATTATTAATAATTTATTTGAGTGTGATATATTTCGAAACATGCAATACAAAGGCCAACATCACAATCAGTGCCAAAAATCAAACCCAAATGGTTTCAAAGACTTCAAACGGAAATGCCAGTGAAATTTTTCTGGTTTCAGAAGTTTTTTTCCAGCAATTAAATCTCCAGCCCGAAAATATGACGGACATGAGAAATAACGAACGACATCTCAGCCCGTGATAGTGACGGGAGCGAGAATTAAGGGGCTAAACTGTTTAATTAAAATCTGTAAATTAAACAGTCATTAAATTGTCTGTATTTATGTCTTTGTTTTTAATTAATTATGAACAGACATAATATCTTTCTTTGCTTTAAATTAATTGATAACATGCATAATATATGTACTGTATTTTTTGTTTTGAATCACAATTAAATCTTTTTACACACTAACTGCTTACTGCAAAATTTATTTCACCAAGGCTGTTTCAGGAGGTATCTCACTAATTGTGTGGCATTAAGCATCATGAGGGTCCCAATAACACTGAGTATTAAGAAATCATTTAAATATGATTGGATAGTAGAAAGGAGGAAAATCTTATCTATTTTAATAGAAATAGTCTTTATTAAGAGTTCCATTAACACTACTTAAAGCCTTTAGTAAGAAAGAACTTTTCTACATATTTTTAATTTTGGTCAGAAAATAACAAAAGGTTGTGTTGTAAATTTTCAGTTCACAGTGGGTATTTACTTTAATTACTATACAAGCAAAATTAATTTTCACCACAATATTAAATATAACTCTTTTATTTAAATATTATTATATTTCTTTGTTATTAAAAACAGCATTGTCTATTGTTATTATGAATTGATATTTCAGTTTATTTACTGACAGTTAAAAACACCAATTATAATAAGGTTCCTTTTTTTTTTTTTTTTTTTTTTTTCCAATATCTTGAAAGGTTTCTTAAAAATATTTGGCCAAACCAAACATTTGGCAGTATGGCTGAATACTGAATATTCAGTGCATCCCTAGTCCACAGAAAATAATTGTTGCCCAATTGTGTTGAGTATTTCTTTAATTTGATTTGTATTATTGAATAAATATCATCAATATTAGTTTCAAAGTCTAATTAAATTTAATTTTAAAAATATTTTTTTATACTCACAAATTATTTTAGTTAAATTAAGGGAACAATATTTTTATATCTAAGATCTGCATCCAATTCTTTTATTATTTTTTAAATTTCAATGTAATGCCTCATAAAATTTTAATTATATTTATGGCATCATGTTAACAAAGCATTAATTACAAAAATAAAGGGGGTTGTTACAACAAGTGTCAGATGTATTCTTAATTTTTTGTATGAGAGATCTTTTTAATCAAACCTTTAAATTTTGCAAATGGATATTATTTTCACAAGTGATGATAATGTAGATTTTAAACTAGTGATCATAAATGTATTTTACTAAATGTAATTTTGCCCAGTTTCTCATGGGACTAAAAATATTGCTAACATTTTAAACTATATTGTAAATGAATCTAATTAAATATATATTTTTTATTTATTTATTCAGATGGTGAGTTCTCTCTGGAAGAAATCAGAAACACAAAATGTGCCCCCAAACAAATCATTCACACAATCAATCTAAGACTGTTAGAATTTGTATGTAAAATTTGTATTCAGTTTATGCTTTTGTTATTAAATATTTATTTCATTTATTATGAATTGGTTGATTAATTTGACTCATTTATTATCTTAATCATTTTTAACCAATGTTATATTTCAGCACCTCTAAAAAAACTTCCTTTGGAAGCCATCCAAATCAATTATTGGGGAAATAATAAATCATTTTAATATTTTTATAGTCTACACTTTCTTTGCCAATGTGTAAAATGTTGTGATTTTTAAAATACAAAAGACAGACATACTAAAAACATCTGTTGAACATTTTAACACAGTTTTGTTAAAAATTGTGGTAGGAAACTTTTATTAAAAAAGATATCGGATAAGTTATCAATTGGATATCCATTTACTTGGATTGTCATACCTATTTTAATAAAACTTTCTGCAATTTTGTGTTAGATTCGTATGCTACTTTAGAATTTTATTGTAACATAATTAACTTCCATAATGTTAAACAATTTTGTGGTACCGAGCCAACTTCTTTTTGTTTTGTAATTAGCTGAAAGTGACTTCAGATAACCATAATATATAATTTTTTAACCCCCGGTACGGTATGCTATTTCTTTCTCCCAGTTTATTTTGTATCCAAAAAATAATGTTACCTTACAGAAGCCAGCAATAAACAAAGCAGATGTATCATTGTACGATTAAATGCTCTATAGCAATATTTTTAATTTCTAAGCATCACACATTTTCAATTTTTATACTGTCGTATTGGGAAAAAAATGTACTTTTAAATGCAATTTGTTTGAAAACTGTATGTCTATTGATTTTTGAAATATTAATTTTTTTGTAGTTTTTAGCACCATTTGTTTAATTTTGGCAACTCAAGTACTCCATTTATGTAGAAAGTAAAGGGGAAATAGTTGAAAAATAGCATTATATCTTTTTGTTGCAATTTTCTGATAACAACCGAAAGAAAATTTAATTAAAATACGTGCTATTTTGTAAAAAATATAAATGAGTAATTTCTAATAACAACCGAAAGAAAATGTAATTAAAATATGTGCTATTTCAAAAAAATATAAACAAATAATTTCTGTTAAAACATGGAGCTATTATAAACTATATTTAATTTTAAGTATCTATTAATGTTCACAAAATATAAATAAACATATATCGTTGGAAATGTGACATTCACCTTGAAAATTAGCGAAATAAAATCAAAGAAAAATTTGCTTAAAAGGTGCATTTAATGCAACCATTAAATGCACCTTTTAAGCAAATTTTTCTTTATCTATTAATGTTACAAACAAATGAAGGCCTATGAATCATTAGATAGCCTTTTTTTGTCGAGTTTCTTTAATGACGGCATCTTTTTGCCGCATTTGTATATTATTTTGCGATAGTGACATCCTATGCATCCTTTACTGTAGATGTTTAAGAGTGGATCGTAAATGTGGAGTTCTTAAGCAGATGCGAATGACGCCATTTTACATAAAATAAAAGTGTGTGCTTTAAGTCTTAAAATTGAAATATGTTTTGTACTATTTATATATACATATATTTTTTTTTCATCAGTGGCGACACTAAATTCTGAAAAAGCAGAATTCCTGTTTTCTAGTTTTATCTATTTTATTCATCTAAATAAATATGTGTGCACTGTGCAGACTGATAAGAATTCTTTCTCATGGACCATGCGGTGCACACATGATTTGTTCTTCAGACAAGTTCAAACTTGCATATTCATGACTTGTACTAACAGTTATATGCATTTATCTACACGTACCTGAAATAAACAAAATACTCTTTGAAAACTCCATTGATTATCACATAGCAAAATTTACTGGCTTTAATTAAAATGCACAATAGTAGAAAACGGAGTACAGTAATCCCCTTAATATTTGCGAGTTTTAATTATTTGCGAAATAGAAAATACAGAACATTTCAACATTCGCGAATACTTAAGTTGGTTATTCACGAATTTTGTTTTATAAAGAATATTTTTTTACAATGTAAACTCACTTTGTTTTACCAATTTTATGAACTATGTGACACTAGACACCCATTTATACACATAATATAATCTCCCTATTCTAAAAGAAAAGTAACTGTCACTGTCACCGCCACAATAAATGAATTTTTTGTGAGCTTAGGTCTTTCTTCGCTAATATTAAGGCTGCTAGTCATGCAGTTTCTGAATTCCTCTTGGTAATGTTAAGTCTATGGGTGTTTGATGTGTTCGTATATTTAAAATATCTCCTCGGGAAATCAATATTTTAAACTTCTCTTTTCTGTGTACTCTTCTTAAAGGACGTCTCTTTTTTCTTAGTTCTGAAAATATTTCTAAAATCTATGCTTAATTTTATATGAAGTGTTAAAATTTTACTCCCAGTTCATCAGTTTTTAAAACATAAAATATTAAATTAAGCATAGATTTTAGAAATATTTTGATAACTAAGAAAAAAGTGACATCCTTTAAGAAGAGAACACTGAAAAATAAAAAGTTCAAAATATTAATTTCTTGAGGAGATATTTTGAATGTAAGAATGCATCAAACACCGAGACTTAACATTCCAAGGGGAATTCTGAAGCTGAGTGACTAGAAGCCTTAATCTAGTTTCAATGGAATCACCAAATATCGGTAACAAATTTGTTGTAGACTGATTTCTATGCAGATGTACTTATATAGTTATCCTTCTGTTATCAGGGCCATGAAATGTTTCCATTTATGAGGGGATTCCGTGTTCACAAAAAACCTGCCAAAAAGAAAACACAACTGGAAAAAGTTCCATTTTAGATAGGTTTCAAGCCTTAGCAAGTATAAATATATAGTGTTGTATTTGCCGAATCTTGAATTTTTTCCTTTTAAGATGGGTCGTCTTCACAGGTTTTACTGCAATACATTTACGCTCTTCAGAGATGTACTATAGAATGAATATGTTTTAACAGTATTAGAGGATATTGTGAAAACGAAACATATTTTTAAGGAAAATCTGTCTAAAACGGAAAACATTCATAGCCCCAGCAAAAGACACACCTTTGAATTATACCTTCTAAGACGAACATTTGTTTGAAGTGGAATTTTTCATAGGTTCTTTGTGATTCCTTCTTAGCAGGTTTGACTGTTTTTGTGTCCATGATTCATTAACCCAGTTCTTTGTTCAGGGGGAGGGGGTCCATATCTCCCTTTTACACCACCAGGCTGATTGATCTCCACATCATCCGAAATGGAACTCTGACTGGTCAGCGACATAGGGATGAAATCATCAGATTTATTGTAGTTCCTTACGCTGCAGCAATTAGAGATGACCTCTTGTTAATGGACAGCAATTGCAGGCCACATCATGCTCACTTGGTTGATGATTTCCTGTTCGATGAAGGAATCATACGAATAGAATGGTCAGCTTGTACTCCGGACATGAACACAATACAGCATGTTTGGGACATTCTAGGCAGACGAGTTGCTGGCCGTCTACCACCGCCACAAACTCTCCAAGAACTGGAATGAGTGGAACAGAATACCCCAGATCCTCATTAATAGCCTCATTGACTCCATGCCTTAAAGGTGTTCAACATTTCTGACTGCTTGGGAAAACCATACTCCCTACTAAAAATGATTTTCTTTGAAAGAAACACGTTCTTTCATTCATTTTTCTCATATGTTCAAATTTTGTTTTTTTCCCGTTTGTACCCAAATGCTCAATAAATTTTTTCTGCCAAACATGTGTAATTTTTCCTCAAATAACCTATCACACCTGTCAATCATGTATCAATCATCTAAACAATTCCCCAGCCACAAGATCCATCCACGACCTCAATATCCTTTAATTGTTTTTGATCTTTTAAATTATTATTGCCATTTCTAAGGCAATGCAAATAAAAATATTTCCTTTCTAATTCTTCCTTTCATAATATTTCTAACAAAAGTATTTTCACGTGAGTATTAAAAAGAGAAAGAAAACTTTAAAAAATAAATTCCTTAATATGCGTTAAAAGCAGTAAATAGGAGAAGTTATGTCATATTTAAAATGAGCAAATTATAATGTTGAAAAACAGTTTAAATTTAAAAATATAAAACTAAAATTTATTTTCTTTAAAAAATTTCCGGTACAAATATTAGTTTCTATTACCACTCTATTTTTAGGTTTTCTGTTCAAAAAATGTGATAAATGGAGAAATAAACGTAAATTTAATGTAAGAAAGTCAGAAATTGTATTTTAAAGGAAAATTTGGATATTTGAGTTTCTCAACTCCTCATAGTGCGATTTGAGGTGAAGTGTTATCCAATAGCTCCACATTTCATGCTCAGCTGCGTCATCAAGGGAAACATTCTGATTTGAAAGGTAAACAGCCTGATTTTTTTCAATATGAAGGGCAAAGTAATGTATGCATGCTTCAAAAGAAACTCTCACAACATTTAAACAAATATGAAATGTCCTGGTCATAGGTGCAGACTTCACAGTGGCGAAATAGGCAATGGGATATACTTCTACCACTAATTTTATTTTTTCCTTTTTATCTGTTTAATCACTGTGATTAATTAGGACAAAAATAATGTTTTAAAATTAGAGATAGGAGTTTGCCTGCTTTGACCCCGTCTTCCCATTAAATCAACG
Organism: Maratus speciosus; assembly: GCA_963932465.1. Lineage (NCBI taxonomy): Eukaryota > Metazoa > Arthropoda > Arachnida > Araneae > Salticidae > Maratus > Maratus speciosus. Next base: position 98,385,405 of record OZ010790.1, on the reverse strand, counting down.
CCTATGACCAATGCCCCTTAGATAAGGGAGAAAGCCTTGACACGCATCACAAAAACGTCCCAAAGCAGGGAAAACAAAGAAAACAAAACCAAACAACTTGCATGTTTCGTTTTCTTTGTCTCGTGGAATTATTAATTATTTTTAGAAAATAAGAATTAATAATTCCACGAGCCAACAAAATCAAAACATGCAAGTTGTTCGAATTTTGGCTTTGTTTTCCCTGCTTTTTCTGATGATTTGTGACGTGTGGCAAGGCTTTCCCCCCTATCTAGTCAGCATTGTTATGACCTCGCCTGGCGCCTACCTGATTGTTTAACAAGTCGCTCGACTTGGTGAAGATCATATAATTGCAGAGACTCTTAATAAACCTTGTAAAATTTATATTTAAAAAATTTACTTTACGAAAAAGTTGTTAATTTAGTGTCCAATATACTATTTTCAAACACCATTTCAAGAAAATTAACTGTTGACGTAACTGTTGTTGGCTTAACATGACTGTTGACGTAAAAGAACACGTAACAGCCTCTTCAGATGCTAAATTTGCTCTACTAATGCATGAATCTACTGACATCACTCGATTAGCATTTTTCTTAGTATTTTCCAATTACATATACTAATATCCCATTCAGAATAGGGTAGTTAAGAGTCTTAACTTGCTTTTTTTGAAACAGGCGCCCGGAACTAGACTTGTCTTCTCTATTACTACAGTCTTTGAGAACACTGACTTGATTTAAATTAAGTGCCTGACTAACGCTAGTCTAAAAGAGGTTTCAGAAAGCTATCAGGATCATATTGTTTGTAGACCACTACAAACCAACACACTAACAGGTGAAATATTTTTGGATGAATACATAGAAAAATACATATGAACATAAAAGCACTGATTATGCGAAAGCAATGATGGGTCACAGTGCTGCAGTGTTTTTGAAAAATTTAAGAGATGACAAAGCACTGCAGCACTACCTATAGCTCTTTGTAGCAGGGAATTCCACTTTTTTAAAAGAAAATTTGAACATTCTCTAGATTGGTGGAAAAATGGAAAGAAAATGTTAGAAGCATATGGGGGCAGGGGGTCTAGAAAGCTTAATAATTAGACATTTTGTCTACTCAAATCCCTGGAGTTTGTTTCTGAATTGCTGTACTATCAAATAAAAGGCAAGCTTTTATTATAAGCATATGAAAGTCATGCAAATTAAGTTCTTTAACTAGGGAAAGGATTAGTCCCAAGAGCCGACAGCACAAAAACCTATGTCATCAAGCACAAGAAAAAACCTTTATTTTATGTGAGAGTAGAAGTAGAGGAATCTTATGATCCGTGTCTGCCGGAATTGAAGTGGTGCATAAGCCAAAAATTAATACCACCAGTGGTTCACTCGTAGGTTTATCAATGTGTTTGTCCTACAAACAAGGGTATGAAAACATGGAGGATAGCTGTACGGCAAACACAATGATAAACCTACGAGTCAACCACTAGTGGTATTAATGTTTGGCTTATGCACCATTTCACTTCCGGCAGACATGGATCATTAGATTCCCCTACTTCTACTGTCGCATAAAATAAAGGTTTTTTGCTTGTGCTTGATGGCATAGGTTCTTGTGCTGTGGGCTCTTGGACTAGAAGTTTCCATAAGGTTCTTTTGGAATAGAATATTTTGTTCTATTTATAAAACACTTCTGGGTAAGAGTTGTTATTTTAGTGTATTCTGGGTAACGAAAAAGTTATTAATTTAGTGTCCAATATACTATTTTCAAACACCATTTCAAAAAAATTAACTACATGACTGTTGACGTAAAAGAACACGTAACAGCCTCTTCAGATGCTAAATTTGTTCTACTAATACATGAATCTACTGATGTCACTCGATTAGCATTTTTCTTGGTATTTTCCAATTACATATACTAATATCCCATTCAGTATAGAGTAGTTAACAGTCTTAACTTGCTTTTTTTGAAACAGGCGCCCGGAACTAGACTTGTCTTCTCTATTACTACAGTCTTTGAGAACACTGACTTGATTTAAATTAAGTGCCTGACTAACGCTAGTCTAAAAGAGGTTTCAAAAAGCTATCAGGATCATATTGTTTGTAGACCACTACAAACCAACACACTAAGAGGTGAAATATTTTTGGATGAATACATAGAAAAATACATATGAACATAAAAGCACTGATTATGCAAAAGCAATGATGGGTCACAGTGCTGCAGTGTTTTTCAAAAATTTAAGAGATGACAAAGCACTGCAGCACTACCTATAGCTCTTTGTAGCAGGGAATTCCACCTTTTTAAAAGAAAATTTGAACATTCTCTAGATTGATGGAAAAATGGAAAGAAAATGTTAGAAGCATATGGGGGGAGGGTGTCTAGAAAGCTTAATAATTAGACATTTTGTCTATTCAAATCCCTGGAGTTTGTTTCTGAATTGCTGTACTATCAAATAAAAGGCAAGCTTTTATTATAAGCATCTGAAAGTCATGCAAATTAAGTTCTTTAACTAGGGAAAGGAATAGTCCCAAGAGCCGACAGCACAAAAACCTATGTCATCAAGCACAAGAAAAAACCTTTATTTTATGTGAGAGTAGAAGTAGAGGAATCTTATGATCCGTGTCTGCCGGAATTGAAGTAATGCATAAGCCAAAAATTAATACCACCAGTGGTTCACTCGTAGGTTTATCAATGTGTTTGTCCTACAAACAAGGGTATGAAAACATGGAGGATAGCTGTACGGCAAACACAATGATAAACCTACGAGTCAACCACTAGTGGTATTAATTTTTGACTTATGCAACACTTCACTTCCGGCAGACATGGATCATTAGATTCCCCTACTTCTACTGTTGCATAAAATAAAGGTTTTTTGCTTGTGCTTGATGGCATAGGTTTTTGTGCTGTTGACTCTTGAACTAGAAGTTTCCATAAGGTTCTATTGAAATAAAATATTTTGTTCTATTTATAAAACACTTCTGGATAATTACAGTGATGCATTTTTGGAAATGTATTTCTGGTGTAAAGATCAATTTGGCGTGCATATATTTAGCGTAGATATTTTTTTTTTTTTTTTTTTTTTCTTAAAGTAAAGTCTTAATCATTCAAAATAATACATTTTGGAAAAATTAATCTCTGTACTTCACCTAAGTTCATCAGATACATTTGGATGAATTTATACATTTATTGTTATTTTTTTTTCTTTTAATATTTTCTAAGTTACAAAAAAAAAAAAAAAAAAAAAAGTACAATTATAATTTATTTTATTGTATGAATAACTGTTGAGATGCATCTAAATTATACAAGTTTGGCCTTATTGTTTCGATGGAAAACAATTTCCACCTTTTTTCCCATTTCCCACTTTTACGCCTGTTATAGATACAAGCTATCCCAGAGAAAATGTCGTCTGAACTTATGAAAAGGTTGAATGGTGCCATTAAAATCATAAACTATGTAAAATCGCAAACTTTTTAAACTCTAAATTGGCAAAACTTTTAATAAATGAAGATTGTGAATGCTAATTGCATAGTTGGCCGATATGTTTAGCAAAATGAATAAATGTATCTATCATTGCAATGAAAATCTGTCACAATTTCCGATGCATTCTTTTAAGATAAAACGCGTATTGGTCGGATTCTGGGGGAAACGGTGATATCGATTATGTCCCTCCTGTTAAAAAAGAACGCAACACCAGATTAAAACTAGTTGGATGTGCCAATCCCAAAACTTTCTTCTATCTTATACATCTTAATATTTCAAAACCTTGTTACACATGTTAATACTTCAATATTATTAGTTCAATACTATACCAACTTTGATTTTCATCTTAAATTTCTGCTCAAGTCAATTAAACGGACTAAAAACGAGTTAATCTATATCATGATATTTGTTAAAATTATTAATTTTTCCTTATTTTGTTGTTATCAGCTGTTTGCGAATAGCCGGCTTAGCAGGTAGCGAGTTCCCGCCGCTGCATGAGCCGCCGATGCACAATAGAACTACGAAAAATCAAGAAAAGTATACAAAAATCGCTAGCACAGAGCCCCTTTACCGCGCAAGGATCTGTTGGCCAAAGCCAAAAACAAGCACAAAAATTTTGGTTCAATTGTATGCATAATTTTATACGTTGTTCGATGGTACAATAATGAAAATGGCACAGAGATCGGAATTATAGCGCCCCCTTCTGGCGGAATTTTTTCAAGTTCAGGGAGGACTTGTTTGCTATAGCCAGAAACATGCACAAAAAATTTGGTTCAATTATATGGATAACTTCATACACTTTTCGATGGTACAATAATGAAAATGGTACAGACATCGCAATTATAGTGCCCCCTACCGGCAGAATTTTTCCAAATTCAGGGAGGACCTTCGTGACATAACCAAAAACAAACACATAAAATTTGGTTCAATTCTATGCATAACTTCATACACTTTTCGACGGTACAATATTCAAAATGGCGCAAAAATGGCACAAAAATCGCTATTACAGCGCCCTTTACGGGCGATTTTTTTACAAATTAAGGGAGGACCTCCTTTCCATAGCCAAGAACTTAAAATAAAAATTTGGTTCAATTCCATGCATAACTTCATACACTTTTCGACGGTATAATATTCAAAATCGCACAAAAATCGCTATTACAGCGCCCCCTAACGGTGCATTTTTTGCAAATTCAGGGAGAACCTGCTTGCCATATCCAAAAACTTAAAATAAAAATTTGGTTTAATTCTATGCATAACTTCATACACTTTTGGACGGTACAACATTCAAAATCGCACAAAAATCGCTATTACAGCGCCCCCTACCGGTGAATTTTTTCCAAATTCAGGGAGGACCAGCTTGCCATAGCTAAAAACTTAAAATAAAAATTTGGTTCAATTCTATGCATAACTTCATACAGTTTTGGATGGTACAATATTCAAAATCGCACAAAAATCGCATTTACGGCGCCCCCTACCGGCGAATTTTTTCCAAATTCAGGGAGGACCTGCTTGCTATATCCAAAAACTTAAAATAAAAATTTGATTCAATTCCATGCATAACTCTGTACACTTTTGGATGGTACAATATTCAAAATCGCACAAAACTTGCTATATCAGCGCCCCCTACCGGCGAATTTTTTCCAAATTCCAGGAGGACCTGCTTGCCATAGCCAAAAACTTAAAATAAAATTTTGGTTTAATTCTATGCATAACTTCATACACTTTTTGATGGTACAATGGCGACAGACAGACGGACACACAGACAGACAGACATTTTCTATAAACATGTTTTTTGGAATCTCTGATCCCTAAATCATGTAAATCCGTCGAAAACCGGAAGTCGAAAAAAATTTCGATTACAATACTTTCTTCTATTGAAGATAGAAGAAAGTAAAAATACAAATAAACATTCAGCGGCAACCTACATTTGTAAAAAACTCGTTTAAACAATATTTTTCAACGGATGAACAGAAAAGGCTTTGAACGTCTTTAAATGATTATACTGAATCTGTTCCGAATTATTACAAAAACACCCAGCTTAAACTCAGTGAAACACGAGGTCCTAGTGAATTCAAAGTTTGATTTAACATCTCATATAGCAAGTTAACACTGAATGTACCGACAACCGATTATTTTGTGGTACCAAATGAAAATATTTCGATTCGAACCAGAAACTTTCATAAAATAAATAAGATATGAATGAAACTAAAATAAGTTACATAGTTTTAAATAAAAGTTTTTGTCTGAAATACTTTTATAAAACTTGAGTAAAATTCTGGTATGTTAAGTGTTAAAGATCTTACTTTAAAAACAAAGCCTATCAGATTTTTGATTTTATTTGTCAGATTAATTTAAAACTTTAACTAAGAAAGATAAATTATTTTTGCTGCCTTTCTGAGCGACATATGTCTGTAAAGCAAGATTTTCGACTAACACTGCCACCAAAACGAAATAATTTTAAATGCAGAACCAAACTTTCTCTTACAATTTCTGTGAACTGCACCCGAATTCAGGCATTTGCGCAAAACAATCCAATCACATTAAACGTTTATGCGTTATTGTTCATCATTCTAATAATGTAAAATTTATTGTTAGGCAAATGTTACAATTTCTTGGGTTTTGGAGGTTTTTTAAGTATGTAAACTTTTGACAATTCCATCTGTTATTGATGGTAATTGAAAATAAACTCTGTATTTTGGTAAAACTTTCAGAATATAATTTTGTTTCTTGGACAATGCACAATTGTTTAGATTTCTATTCATTCCCTTTTCCTGTGCTCGGTCGCAATGGACCTAAAAAACATTATTGTAACATAGGGTACGGTAAGCTTCAAGGGGCTCCGTCATAGAAATTCATTCTAAAAAAGCCTCCGTGAGTCAAAAAGTTTGGGAAACACTGTTTTAAACTATTGTTGGGAATTCTGAGACAGCGCAAATAATATTTTATAACAACAAAAATATTTTCACGTGAATATTAAAAAGAGAAAAAAAACTTTTGTGAAAATTACGTCCGATTTAAAATGTTATAAAAAAAACATATTTAAAACAACTTTTTTATAGCATTGTTAAAAAATACCGGGAGACAAAGACTCTATTTACTTAATTTATTTTATATTAGCTTATTTTCAAATGTTTAATAACAACCATTGGATCTCTTAACAACAGCTGAATCGGCCTTAAAATCCCCCAATCAAAGGGGAATTAGTAGAAACCCGTTTACAAGGAGATCGCCACTGTTTTTTTAATTATAATTCAATCTTCCGTAATCTTTTTAAAGCTAGTCAAATCAGCGTGTTTTTAAAGTCTGTGGTGTCTGAACGGGGGTTGCCGAGCTTAGCTTGTAGGGAGGGGGTCTGCCCCCATATTTGTTAGCGCCTTCCAAATTAACCTATCTTTACTTATTTATTTATTGACCTACAAGAAAATGGTATGTAAATAGATCTTTTATGTTAATATGCAATTAGAAATTACAATACAAACATAATTAGGCATGTACTCCACTAGAAAATGTTTTTTGGAAGTGTCGGGATTCATTATTGAGTGCCGGCATTTTCATAAAACATTTTCTAGTGGAGTACATCTCAAATTATGTTTCCACTGTAATTTCCAATTGCATAATTTAATAATGAGTCTTGCTGAACAGTGTCCAGTTAGGTATCCAATCACAGCATAAGCCAATTCATATGCTTTTTATAAAGTACTAACCTTCAAACGATTCATGTCAAATTGCGAAGCCAATTCGGTCATCACTCTATAGATCGAGAGGCGGCTGCTCGAACCATAACCTCATCGAGTTGACGGCTGGAATTCCAGCATTAGTTAAAACCCGATTCGCATATTAAAATGCAACTGGTCTGCAAAGTCATATCTTGGTGGAAGACATCTGCGAACTCGATTTTAATTGTTGACTGGGAGGTTTACCATTGTATTTTCTGCTTTCAGTTCTCCCTTCCCCTGTTTTCATACCTTTGGGCACAGGAAAATACAATGATAAACCAACCGATCGACTACTAAAATTGGGTCAGCAGATGGTTTCCACCAAGATAGGACTTGGCAGACTTGTTGCATTTTAATATGCTAATCGAGTTCTGTCTAATCCAGGAATTTCAACCGCCAACTTGATGAGGGGATGGCGGTCTATTACGAGTTGCAGTTTTGAAAGTTGTGCTAATTTTATTTTTCTAAATGCAATTTCATGCTTTGATTAAACGCTGCTTTCTGGCTCCAAAAAAAAAAAAAAAAAAAAAAAAAAAAGGCAATTTAACAAATTACAACGACTATTTGGAAAATGATTTTTTCAAAGACTAAAATTTAAGACATAGAAAATAGCACCAGGGTTCGTACACATTTCTTTAAATAAAAATCAAGTACTTTTAAGGACTTTCAAGGACGAAAACCAAAAAGAATTTAAGGATCTCCAAATTAAATAAACTAATAAATTATAACATGCATTTTTTTATAAAGGGTTTCTCTCATTTTTGTAAAAGTTTTAAATATTCAAATGGACGGGAAGGGGGGGGGGGATTTCACCATGTGGCAGTAGAAATTTAGAAAATTTTAAAATAACATACAATAGAAGAAAAAACTAGTCAGATGTGCCAATCCCAAAACTTTCTTCTATTAGTGCAAAATTCATTATCAGAGTGCCAAAATTAAATGGTCTGTGCCCGTCATGAAGATTCTAAAGATATGCAATTCCGTGCATTAGTTCTTGAGATACGACTATTGTTAAAACTGTGCAAATCCTGCAAAATATAGCATAGCAGCACCAAAACCTAATTAGCAACAACTTATGTAAACATCTAACTGAATCTGAAGTTTGATGAAAATCCGTGCACGAGTTCTTGTGATATAGCTATTGCAGAAATCATGAAAAATGCAGCATAGCAGTGCCATCTGTTGGGAGATTAACACCAAAACATAATCAGCAGCTATAATTATCAAGGTATACCTGAATCTGAGGGTGAAATTCAGATGAAATGTGATGGAATGAATTGTTACAGAAATTTAGGACAGATTATTTATTCAGTATAAAGTAAGAAATAGAGTACAGGGATGAAAGTGCACTAAAGCTATTTTGTAGTAGTTTTGTAGCAGCAAAAATCGAATTTTGTAGCAGTAAAATCCATTTTTGAAGCAGCAAAAATTCCTTTTGTAGCCGTAAAAACTGTTTTTGGAGCAAATTGAAATTCTAATGCTAATAAAAAAGAAATTTGCGTATTTTTCGAGATCTTTTGACAAAATTCGCGTATTTTTCGAGATCTTTTGACAAAATTCGCGGTTTTTTCGCGATATTTTGACAAAATTCGCGTTTTTTCGCGATCTTTTGACAAAATTCGCGTTTTTTCGCGATCTTTTGACAAAATTCGCGTTTTTTCACAATTTTTGGCAATCTTTTGACGAAATTTTTGGCAATCTTTTGACGAAATTCGAGTATTTTTGTCAATCTTTTGACAAAATTCGCGTATTTTTCCACGGTCTTTTAACGAAATTCGCGTTTTTTCACAATCTTTTGACCCCGTTTTGTTCGTTTTTTGACGAAGTCAGCTATCCTTTGACAAAATGCACGTTTTTTTCGCGATATTTTGACGAAATTCGTGTGTTTTTTCCGACTTTTTGATGAAATTTGCGGGTTTTTTTCGCCATATTTTAATAAAAATAGCGTTTTTACGATCTTTTGATCGTGTTTTGTTCGTTTTTTGACGAAATTAGCGATCTTTTGGCAAAATTCGCGATCTTTCGACAAAATTTGCGCGTTTTTCGCGATCTTTTGACGAAATTTTCGCGATCTTTCGACGAAATTTATGTTTTTTTGCGACCTTTTGATGAAATTTGCGGTGTTTTTTCGCCCTCTTTTAACTAAATTATCGTTTTTACGATCCTTTGACCACATTTTGTTCGTTTTTGACGAAATTAGCGATCCTTTAACAAAATTCACGTTTTTTTCGTGATCATTTGACAAACATCGCCTGTTTTTCGAGATCTTTTGACCGCGGTTTTTTGCTTTTTTTGACGCAATTAGCGGCCTAGAAAAAGGTTAAAAATGGATTTTTTTTTTGTTGTTGTTTCTCGGATCGATGAAATCGTGCTGAATTTCATCTTGGCACTAAGTACGTTTTGGCACAGGTTTGGCGAAAAATGGAAAAAAATAGCGGTTTCGTAGAAGCTTGGCGCAGTAAAGCGGGTTTGGCTTCGTCTGGCGCAGGTCTTACATCCCTGAGAGTAGAAAAAAGGTTTTAAAAAAATTAAGTTTTTAACTTTCTCTCTATTCTAAAAAAAAGTAACTACCGCCGCCGCCGGTTTTGAATTTTTTGTGACAGGAGGTATTTCTTCGTTAATATTAAGAAAAATAATGCATACAAAAATATGAAAATCGGTAGTATGATACAGAAATGTTTGATAAACACGCTGATGCAGACAGTTTTCAAATCAAAGAATTATTTTAAGAGATATTTAATACTAAAGTTGGACAAAATCGTTCCACTAAAAAAGTTTTATAGGAGCAAAAACTATTCATAGGAATTTAATCATTTTTAGGTCATTTTATACGTTTGAAGTTCCCGGTGTGCAGATTGTTTTTCTTTTTTACTTTCTTCTATCTTTACAAGAAGAAAGTATTGGATTCAAGAAAATTTTCGAATTCCGGTTTTCGACGGATTTACACGTTTTAGGGGTCAGAGATTCCAAAAAACATGTTTTTACAAAATGTCTGTCTGTGACTCTGTGAGTCTGTCTGTCTGTCTGTCTGTGTGTGTGTATGTGACACAAATTTTGTGGGCGCTCTATCTCAAGAACTAATGCACTGAATTTAATAAAAATTGATATTCAGTTAGTCCCTAATACAAATTGATGCTGATTAGTTTTTGGGGTAAATCGCTCAACAGGTGGCGCTGCTATGCTGCATTTTTCACGATTTTCGCAATAGCTCTATCTCAAGAACTAATGCACGGATTTTGAGCAAACTTCAGATTTAGTTAGTCCTTGATATGAATTGATGTTGATTAGGTTTTGGTGTAAATCGCCCAACAGGTGGCGCTGTTATGATGAATTTTGCAGGATTTACACGATTTCCCCAATAGCTCTATCTTAAGAACTAACGCACGGATTTTCATCAAACTTCAGATTAAGTTAGTCCTTGATATGACTTGCTACCGATTAGGTGTTGGTGTAAATCGCCCAACAGGTGGCGCTTCTCTGCTGCCTTTTCCACGATTGCCTCAATAGCTCTATCAATAGAACTAATGGACCAATTTTCATCTAACTTCAGATTTAGTTGTATGTTGACACAAGTTGTTGTTAATTAGGTTTTGGTGTTAATCACCCAATAGGTGGCGCTGCTATGCAGAAATTTTCACGATTTTCGCTATTGCTCTATCTCAAAAACTAATGTACGGATTTTCTCCAAACTTCAGATTCAGTCAGACGTTGACATAAATTGTTGCTGATTAGGATTTGGTATAAATCACCCAATAGGTGGCGCTGCTAGGCAGCATTTTGCTGAATTTAGACGATTTCAGCGATAGTCATATCTCAAGAACTAATGCACGGAATTTCATATCGTTAGAATCCTCATGAGATGCATAGATTGCCATTTAATTTTGGCAGTGTGATAGCGAATTTTGAAGTATTAACATGTATGAGATAGAAGAAAGTTTTGGGATTGGTACATCCGACTAGTTTAATTTGACTAAGTTTTTGAGGTTTTATTTCTATTTTAAATTCAAATTTTCAGCATTTCTAGAGATATTTTTTACAGATTTTAGAAAGTGATATTAATTTAAACCGTTGCCAACTGTATAAACAGTGGAAACAATAATGTTTGCTTCAAAAAAAAAAAATATTTATACTTGTAAATAAATTAAAAATTTATTTACACGTGACTATTATAAACAGAAAAAAACATTTGGAATTAGAATTAAATAATTATGTACAAAAAGCAGGAACTTATTAAAAATTACGTCATAAAAACTATAATTACACGTGAATTTTAAGAGAGAAAGGAATTTGTAAAATAATAAATTTATTAACCTGCGTTAGAAGTCTTAAATAGGAGAAATTACGTCATATTTACGTCACATTACAGTTATTACATAAAATGAATACAAAATAATATTGCAAAAAGGTTTAAATTCAGAAATTGCGCTAGACATTTATTTGATATTTTGAGCGGATACTTTTCAACTATTTTTGTTAGGAAAGCGCAAATAATATTTCATTTCTAACACACGTATTTTCACGTGAATATTAAAAAGAGAAAGATTAGTTTGGTCAAAATTACGTCAGATTAAAAACGATTAATTTAAAAAGTCCTATTTAAAAGAACTTTCTTTTCACTTTGTTAAAAAATACCGGGAGACAAAGACGCTGTTTACATAATTCCTTTTACATTAGCTTATTTTGAAATGTTGTTACACGTGTCTACGTCAAAGACAAAAACAGCGATTGACATATGTATTTTTGGTACTACTTAGTTATCCCGCCGACCAAAAATCTATCATTCGCCAAACTATAAGATTAAATGCCAATAATGGTTGATCGTAAATGTCACATTAACTTGACTTTAAGCAAGTTACACGTGTCTACGTCATCAAGTTATTTTTATTTCGACGTTTTATTTGTATTTTTATTAATGTTGCACTAATTTATTTGTTCTTTCGTTATTTAAAATAAAAATTATGTCAGTTTGTATAATTGGCGAGTGCTTTGGCGATTTATATAATTTGGCGAAATTGGTCGACGGGTTCATCAAGTAGTACCGCAGCGGATTTGGCCTTAAAATTCCCCATTCAAAGAGAAATGAATAGAAATCCGCTTATAGGGAGATCGCCACTGTTTTTTAAATCATAATTCAATCTTCCGAAATCTTTTTAAAGCCGATCAAATTAGTGTACTTTTAGAGTCTGCGGTGTCTGAACGGGGGTTGACGAGCGTAGCTCGTAGGGGGCAGAGCCCCCTAGTGATATTACAAAGAGGGAAGTGAAATTTCAGAAGAGGGGGAGGCAAGGCGGGATTAAGATTTTTTTTAAAATCAGAAATTAAAAGAAATGCAGAAGAGTTTCACCTTTTATTAAGAATTAATATGAGAGTAAAATTAAGCACTTTTTTCAGATTTTGCACGAAAATAAGTACTTTTAAGCACCAAAAATTTCCTTTGAAAAATGCAAGCACTTTTAAGGACTTTCAAGGATCGTACGAACCCTGAGCACGGAGTTGATCACACATTACGTACGCCATGAATTAAACATAGCGACAAAAATCGCCTGCGACTCGTACGTATTATCCACCTGAAACTTATCTATTATCCAAGCATTTCATTCGCTGTTCGGGAAAAGGCTTTTCCATCGTCAGATTTCCAAGAAATCTGACGGCCCATTTTAAATGAAATTTTATTCTTAAACTTTTAAACATCCCACAATATTACTTTTTACACCGTCGTATAGAGAAAAAAATGAACTTTTAAATGCAATTTGTTTGAAAGCTGTATCTCAATTTGTATCTGAGTTATTAATTATTTTTATTGTAGTTTTTATTACTTTTTTGTCATAGTGGCAACAGTAGTATCCATCTCTGTTGAAAGTAAAGGGAAATACAGATTACTGTATAGACCAATCACAAAACGAATAAAATGCGGATTAAACCAATAAAACGCTTCAGATATGCTTTTGATTTCCTACCCTGACGAAGAGAATAACCATTTTTCCAAATGGTTAAAGAATTAAGCAATTAATTATTCATGTAAACTAATTATTAATGCCTTTATCACAAAAGAAATATTAAGTACTAGAAAACAGGAATTCTGCTTTTTCAGAATTTAGTGTCGCGTGTGAAAAAAAAAAAAAAAATATGTATATATAAATAGTACAAAACATATTTTAATTTTAAGACTTAAAGCACACGCTTTTATTTTATGTAAAATGACGTCATTCGCATCCCCTTAAGAATTCCACATTTACGATCCACTCTTAAACAGCTACAGTAAAGCACGCATAGGATGTCACTATCGCAAAATAATACACAAATGCAGCAAAAAGATGCGCTCATTAAAGAAACGCGCCAAAAAAGTCTATCTAATGATTCATAGGCCTTCATTTGTTTGTAAGATTAATATAGATAACTTAAAATTATATATAGTTTATAATAGCTCCATGTTTTAACAGAAATTATTCGTTTATATTTGTTAAAAACAGCATGTATTTTAATTGCATTTTCTTTCGGTTGTTATGAGAAAATGGCAACAAAAATATATAATTGCTATTTTTCAACTATTTTCCCTTTACTTTCTACAGAAATGGAGTACTTGAGCTGACAAAATTAAATAAATGGTGCTAAAAACTACAAAAAAATTAATATTTCAGAAATCAATGGAGATACAGTTTTCAAACAAATTGCATTTAAAAGTACTTTTTTCCCAATACGACGGTATAAAAATTGAAAATGTGTGATGCTTAGAAATTTTAAAAAATGCTATAGAGTATTTAATTGTACAATGATACATCTCCTTTGTTTATTGCTGGCTTCTGTAAGGTAACGTTATTTTTTGGAGACAAAATAAGCTGGGAGAAAGAAATAGCATACCGTACCGGGGGCTAAAAACAAGCAGGAAGCAGGAATCCTGCTTTTTCAGAATTTAGAGTCGCCCCCGATACGGAAAAGAAAAAAATATTATTGCGATGCGGAACACGTCGAATTTCGACGAAATAATTTTTTTAAGAAGGAACTGTTTCACTAATTTATAATAAATCTACAAAATTAGTTGCTATGAAAAATGAATTTTATATTGGTTATTCTAACTGTGAAACAAATATTATTTTAACCTGCTAAAGGGTCACTGCTCTTCTGTAAATACATTCGAAATTTTTGAAAAAGTGCGTGATTTCAATTACGTTATTTTCAAAAGTGAAGCACTTCCACCTGTAAAGAATTTCAAAGCCGCTGGAGTGAAAATGATGCACTTTTACAAAACTTATTTCAGTTTTAAGGCTTAAAATACACGCTTTTATTTTACATAAAATGACGTCATTTGCATCCGCTAAATAATTCCACATTTACGATCCAGTCTTAAACAAGATTTATAGAAAAGTATGCATATCACGTCACTATCGCGGAATAATACATAAACCTACCGAAAAATGAAGTCGTAAACTCGGCAAAAAAGAGTCGTCTATTTAATGATTCATACACTATTCGCCAAAAATGACCGGTCACTTGCGATTTTAAACGTTTTGTTTAAATATCTAGAAAAATACATAAGGAATTAACCTGAACTGCCTGCAGTTCTGTAAACAGTATAGTATAGGTCATATATTTCCGTGAAGATTTTTTCCCGAAACCCCATAGGAAACCGTCAACGGATTGAAAAAGAACGAATATCTTTTGAATAACCCTGTAAAAACTATTGTAGAAAAAGTGTTCAAACTCGAGATTATTGATAAGTGGCTTATTTTAATATACTGTGTTCATTTTTAGGGTTTCGTTCATCTGACGAAACCCTATTCGTCTCGCTCCTCTGTCTGTCTGTCCGTCACAGAGCCCGTTCTCAGAAACTATACATGTTGGAGACATGAAATTTTGGGTACTTATAGCTGAGCATCTCACATCATACGACAAATCATAAAATTTTGAAAAAGTCGTACATTTAACCCTTTGGGCTCCCGCGTGTGTATGTTAAACAATTCTTTCTAAGTGAGCTCCTAATTATGTTGTAGACATGAAATTTTGGGTACTTATAGCTGAACACCTTACATCATACGACAAATGATAAAATTTTGGAAAAGTCGTACATTTAACCCTTTGGAGTCGCGCATGTGTATTTTAAACAATTCTTTCTAAGTGAGCTTCCTAATTAGTTTGGAGACGTCAAATTTTGCATACTTGTAGCTGAACACCTCACATCATACGACAAATCATAAAATTTTTGAAAAAGTCGTACATTTAACCCTTTGTGCTCCCACATGTGCATTTTAAACAATTCTTTCTAAGTGAGCCCCTATTTAGGTTGAAATTTTGCATACTTATAGCTCAACACCTCAGATCTCACGTCAAATAATAAATTTTGAAAAAGTTTTATGTTTAACCCTTTCAACTCCAGCTTGTGTATTTTAAGCCATTCTTTCTAACTGAGCCCCTAATTAAATTGGAGATTTGAAATTTTGCATACTTATTGCAGAACACCTGAGGCCAGGCGACAAATCATAAAATCTTGAAAAAGTCTTACGTTTAACCCTTTGAGCTACCACATATGTATTTGAAGCAATTCTTTCTAAGAGAGCCCCTAATTAAGTTGGTGATATGAAATTTTGCATACGTATAGCTGAATGCCTCAGACCACACGACAAATCATAAAATTTTCAAAAAGTCTTTTATTATTTACCCCTCTGGGCTCTAACTTGTGTATTTTAAGCAGTTTTTCTAACCTCCGCCGTTTTCACCCGGGGAGCACTTTTCCAACTTTTGCCGACACTCCTTTGACCATTCTTTCATATTATGCACCATAGCCTTACATATTTTAGTTCCATTTTTTCCCGCCAGGTGCGCCTACTTATCTCGGGTGCTATGGGCCCAATCCCCTCGACTAATATATCTACGGATAGTATGTAAAACGTATTTTCGTTCGGATACAGGTTTGTTTAGAATCATGTGCGCCCCCTGGTTTTGAAATATGGAACTAACAGATTTTTCAAAAGGATAAAGTGTTTTTAAAGGAATATTAAACGAAACCCTCTGTGCGATCTGTGATCACACTTACCCACTTGTTAAGAAGATAGCATGTATACTCGTAGAGAAATTAAGGTTAAAAAAAAAAAAAAAAACAGTCCCAAATTTCGCCAAGTTTTTTGCTTATAATTTGAAGAGTTCTTAATATAAAAAAAAGTTCTTTTCAAAAAATATGACAAACAATATTGTTCATAATACCTTTCAATCAGAATTAAAAAATAATAAAAATTAGATGAAAAATGAGCAGGTTTACTAAAAAATGTTTCACTGCGCATGCGCGAATGCAACCAAAATATAATTGTCTGAGCGAAGCGAAGGCTAATACACAACACAGTATTACTTTCCGGTCAAAAACAGCTACGATGGATATTAAAACCTTTCGTCAAGCATAACTCAAAAAATATTTGTCGGATTTCGGTTCTGGTTTTACCAGAAGGTACCTATGAGAGTAACCTACTGAATGCACCTACTATGAAAAATAAGTTCCAATTCGTTTAAAAATTATGTTAAAAAAATTGATAAAAAAGCACAATTTATCAACATACGTCACGGAAATTTAGTGTATGTCATTTTCACGGGCTGGATGTTTTCGTAGACAACCGAATTATAGCACATGGAGCAAAGAAAATATGCCCGCACTAATATTAAAGTGCAAAAAAACATATTTAAATGTAATCAAACAGGAAAATAAATCTGGATGTTTTTACTTTCTTCTATCTTTACAAGAAGAAAGTATTGGATTCATGAAAATTTTCGAATTCCGGTTTTCGACGGATTTACACGTTTTAGGGGTCAGAGATTCCAAAAAACATGTTTTTACAAAATGTCTGTCTGTGACTCTGTGAGTCTGTCTGTCTGTCTGTGTGTATGTGACACAAATTTTGTGGGCGCTCTATCTCAAGAACTAATGGACGGAATTTAATAAAAATTCATATTCAGTGAGTCCCTAACACAAATTGATGCTGATTAGTTTTTGGTGTAAATCGCCCAACAGGTGGCGCTGCTATGCTGCATTTTTCACGATTTTCGCAATACCTCTATATCAAGAACTAATGCACGGATTTTGATCAAACTTCAGATTTAGTTAGTCCTTGATATGAATTGATGCTGATTACGTTTCGGTGTAAATCTCCCAACAGGTGGCGCTGTTATGACGAATTTTGCAGGATTTACACGATTTCCCCAATAGCTCTATCTTAAGAACTAACGCACGAATTTTCATGAAACTTCAGATTCAGTTAGTCCTTGATATGACTTGCTACTGATTATGTGTTGTTGTAAATCGCCCAACAGGTGGCGCTTCTGTGCTGCCTTTTTCACGAATGCCTCAATAGCTCTATCTATAGAACTAATGGATGAATTTTAATCTAACTTCAGATTTAGTTTTATGTTGACACAAGTTGTTGTTAATTAGGTTTTGGTGTTAATAACCCAATAGGTGGCGCTGCTATGGAGGAATTTTCACGATTTTCGCTATAGCTCTATCTCAAAAACTAATGCACGGATTTTCTCCAAACTTCAGATTCAGTCAAACGTTGACATAAATTGTTGCTGATTAGGACTTGGTATAAATCACCCAATAGGTGGCGCCACTAGGCAGAATTTTGCTGGATTTAGACGATTTCAGCGATAGTCATATCTTAAGAACTAATGCACGGAATTTCAAATCTTTAGAATCCTCATGAGATGCATAGATTGCCATTTAATTTTGGCAGTGTGATAGCGAATTTTGAAGTATTAACATGTATGAGATAGAAGAAAGTTTTGGAATTGGTACATCCGACTAGTTTCTATTGCAAAGAAAAAAGCCATAATAACGTAGGATTTCAGATTTTACGATAATCTACCCAATAGCATTTTTTAATCGCCAAAAGCAACCAACATTTATATTTTGCGTGTGAAAATTTGAAACAGTTCTTTTATGTTTAAATAAACAATTTTTATTTCTGGCATCATTTATTCTTAATTTATTTATTTTTGTCTTTTTAGTATTTTAAATGAAATTTGGGTGCTTGTTAGTTATCCCGTCGACCAATTTCGCCAAATTATATAAATCGCCAAACCACCCGCCAAATTATACAAATTAACATAAATTTTATTTTAAATAACTTTTTAAAAAAATAACGTAATATTAATACTAAATAACTTAAATATTTTAAAAAACAAATAAATTAGTATAACATTAATGAAAATACAAATAAAACGTCTAAATTAAAATCACTTGATGACGTAAACACGTGTTGTCAAGTGAATGTGACATTTACGATCAACCATTATTGGCATTTAATCTTACAGTTTGGGGACAGTAATTTGGTCGACGGGATAACTAACAAGCATCCAAATTTCATTTAAAATGCTAAAAAGACAAAAATAAATAAATTAAGAATAAATGATGCCAGAAATAAAAATTGTTTATTTAAACATAAAAGAACTGTTTCAAATTTTTATTTATTTACTTATTATTATTTTTAATTAAATGAGTCAAATCGTGTTTATAAATTTATTTAATGTGTGTATTTTAAATTAAAAGAATGCATTACGAAAGATGGCGATAAGAACAATAGTTGACGATTTATCAATTGCGCTCACCTAAATGCTTTATTACCATGTGTTTAATTCCCTTCACGGAATTTCATTGTTATATGGACTTTGCTTTTTTAAAAAAGCTTGCCGCAATTCGAGTTAAAGAAAGTGAGATTTTTTGTCAAATGATATAAACGACTATGAAAATAAAACTGAAGAAGTATTATACTGGTTTATGCATGCATTTCAAAAAATGCATCTGCTAACACGTGTTAGATAAGGGCACAGATGTTATACAAACCCCATATTGGCACGATTTTTTTCCGAGGCCAATTTGGCGAAAACCTCGCTTTTGAAAACCAGTTAAATATATATTTTTAAAAAGTAAAATAATAATAAATAAAAAAAAGTTTGATTAATAAATATAAAACAAAACATTCATATAATTTAAACAAAAATGTAAGTAAATAATTTATTAATAAATAAACAACAACATCCGAGTTACCATATCAAGCAAAATAATGACACTTTGGCGCCAGTTAAGTACCCGGTGCGTATATGACATTGGCGTCAGAAAATAATTGCGCCAATAGGGTGCGCGTATATGACATCTGTCCGGAGCAGTAACGTTTGGGTGTTTGTGGGGTGTCATCTCTGAAACTACCTACCCGATTAAAAATATAGTGGTGTCAGAAAAAATGTTGGTGACCATCTCTGCTCCAAAAAAGATTGTATAGTTTATGTCGGTACAACAACTCTCGTCGGTGCTGGAATAAAAAAGTTTTAAAATGCGATTTCTGTGATATTTGTGCTAGAAATTTGAAAATCAGTGTGGTGGCTACTTTTAAGATGTAAACACTCGTTATGAACTCTTTTTAAAAGGCTGGAAATTTTAAAGTTAGAAATAAACGTAAAACGTCCTGGAAAGACTCTAAATCACGATTTATTTGGAATTATTAGGGATAGAAATTTTGAAATTTCACGTGGTTATTAGTTTTAAAGTGAAAATGCCGATTAGTTTTTAAAAACCAGAAAATTAAAAAGGTGTACGATTAAAAAAAAAAAAAAAAAAAAAAAAAAAAAAAAAAAAAAAAACGATCTAAACTGCAATTTTTGTGATACTGTTGGTATTAGAAACTTGAAATTTGACATGGTAGTAATTTATAAGATGTAAATGTTCGTTTTAGAACGAATTCTAAAAAATTTGAAATTTTGAAGACTATATAAAGCGGACAAAGTCCTAAGGATTATCTAAATAACGAAGTATGTGGAATTGTTAGGAATATAAACATGAAAATTGACATGGCTGTTACTTTTAAGACAAATACTCACAACAGAACAATTTCTAGAAATTTGGCTATGTAAAATCGTGCAGGAACAAAAAACTTTCGAAAGTTTTCTATTTCTGTGTTACTGCTGAGTCTAAAAACTTAAGGTGAAATGAACACAAACGTTTTAATTTACCATTAATTTAAAATTATTAGGTATAGAAACTTTAAATATTGAATAATACTACATCCCCCCCCCCCCAAAAAAAAAAAAAAACATGCAATTTAAATGCTACAAAATGGGTAGATACACACCTAGCAATAAATAAATAATGTAAATGTTGAATAAATGTCAGTATGAAACAGCGAATAGGTTGTCCGATAGTACTTGTGAATGTGTTCCTTTTCTAGGCTATTCTATCTCTTGCCAAGGCCAGAGGGAAGTGCTGGTTTAAATTTGATAAGGATTTTTTTTTTCCCCCTTAAGATTCACTAATTTAGATATATCATCATTTGAATTTGTAAGCAGTATATCGCCAATTAAAGATAGCATCTCATTATCTTTACTTGCAACAAATTATTATTAAATCTATGTTCTTGGCAATATCGCTCAGACTAATCCCTCTGAGGGAAGTCCTAGTATTCATAATGTATTAGCTAAGTATATAGAGGAACTTTTGCAAAAGTCTCAAAATCATAGTTTGAAAATTCTGAAAATTATCGTCGATAGACTAAGCTCGAAATCCGTTGTTCCCAAAAAGATGAGGGGTTGTATGAAATATCTGTTGATTAGTGTCAAGATAGCGCACACAATATTGCACGTACTACTATATTTGGATACAACACCATCATTTTGCTTCCTTTTGGGAACAACAGATTTCGAGCTTATTCTATCGACGATTATTTTCAGAATTTTCAAGGCTATGACTTTGAGACTTTCACAAAAGTTGCTCTATATACTTAGCTAATACATTATGCATATTATATTTTGATTGCATTCGCGCATGCGCAGTGAAACATTTTTTAGTAAACCTGCTCATTTTTCATACAATTTTTTATTATTTTTTAATTCTGATTGCAGAGTATTGTGTACAATGTTGTTTGTCATATTTTCTGAAAAGAACTTTTTTTTATATTAAGAACTCTGCAAATTATAAGCAAAAAACTTGGCGAAAATTGAGACTGTTTTTATAAAAAACCCTAATTTCTCTACGAGTATACATGCTATCCTCATAAAAAGGAACACATTATATTCCAATAAGCCACTTATTAATAATCTCGACTTTGAACGGTTTTGCTACATTAGTTTTTACAGGGTTATCCAAAAGATATTCGTTGTTTTTCAATTTGTTGACGGTCCCTTATGGGGTTTCGGGAAAAAATCTTCGCGGAAATGTATGACCTGTACTATACTGTTTACACACCTGAAGTTTCAGGTTAATTCCTCATGTATTTTTCTAGATATTTAACAAAACGTCTAAAATCGAAAGTGACCGGTCACTTTTGGCCATATAGTGTATGCCGTCATTTGTTTGTAACATTAATATGAATATTAGATGTAAATTTCCAACTGGGCGAAAAATGTCCGGACCAGGATTCGAACCTGGGACCTCCTGGCTGAAGCCGCCAGTGCTCTGCCATCTGAAGTAATCTTCAAGGTTAGCTGGGTGAAAAAGTTCGACCAGAATCGTCCGGGATAGCTCAGATGGCAGAGCACTGGCGGCTTCAGCCAGGAGGTCACGGGTTCGAATCCTGGTCCGGACATTTTTCGCCCAGTTGGAAATTTACATCTAATATGATTTGTTTACCAATTAGAATAATTGTGTTAAAACTAATATAGATTAATATGAATACTTAAAATTAAATATAGTTTATAATAGCTCTATGTTCATTTATACTTTTTCAAAGTAGCACATATTTTAATTACAACTTTTTTCAGTTCTTATGAGAAAATGGCCACAAAATTATATAGTAATCTACTATTTACCTTTTACTTTCTACAGAAATGGAGTACCTTCAGTTGCCACCATTACAGAAATGGGATTGAAAACTACAAAAAATTTACACCTGAAAAGTAAATTCAGATGCAGTTTTCAAACAAATTGCAGTTAAAAGTACTTTTTTTCCTTAATGTGCGATGCTTAGAAGTTAAAAAAAAAAATTGCAGTAGAGATTATCAGTATTTAATCATACATTGATACATCTGCTTCGTTTTGCGGCTGGCTTATGTAACGTAACATTATTTTTTAGGGACGACATTTAAATTGTTGCCTGAAAGAAATAGCATATCGGGGGGCTGAAAAGGAACACCATGCAAACTCTGAACAATGGCTTACAAAGCATTACGGCACATCTGCTTTTTTAGGTGCGTTCGTAATTATATAAATACGTAGCACCTATAGTCGTTGTTCAGTCCGTCTGTCTGTCTGTCTGTCCGTCCGTCTGTCTGTCTGTCCGCATATAACAGAGCAAAAACTACCCAACCGAATGGTCTGAAATTTTAAATATATAATTGTTGCAAAATTTTGTCGAGCCATTTCAAATTTTATGAAAATCGGATGTATAGTTTAATTACAGGGACAGTCAAAAGTTTTTCTTTACATTACGGCCAATGGAAAAAATTATTACAAGTGCATTTTAATGATGTTACAGCCTTCCGAATGGTCTGAAATTTTAAATACATAATTGTTGCAATATTTTGTCGTGCAATTTCAAATTTTATGAAAATCAGATGTATAGTTCAATTACAGGGACAGTCAAAATTTCCCCATTACATTACGGCCAATGGGAAAAAATTATTTCAAGTGCATTTTAATGATGTTAAAGCCTTCCGAATGGTCTGAAATTTTAAATATATAATTTTTACAAAATTTTGTCGAGCCATTTCAAATTTTATAAAAATCGGATGCATAGTTTAATTACAGGGAGAGTCAAAAGTGTTCCGTTTCATTACGGGGAATGGAAAAAAAATATTGCAAGTACATTTTAATGATGTTACAGACTATGCACTCATGAAGTGCAAAAAAATATACATTGTAAAGTCGGCGCCGCTGCTCTGACCATCCCACGTGGTGTATAAAATAGCACTCCTCTTTTTTAATCAAAGAATATTAAGTTAACTTAAAAAGAACATGAAGACATTACAAGACGACACAATGATAATGACTTTTTACAATGAAAAAAATGGTTTCAAAAGATGCACAACACTTTTATGTTTCACTCCACGAACTACACTTCACAATATTATTAACTTGTATTACAAACTACTCAAATTATAATCCTTTGGTGCTCCTAGCACCCGACATACTTCCGTTTTCACAAATCCTAAAAAACACGCCGGCCAACATGCACGGCTCGGCTACCCTTCTCAAAAATCACTTTTACTCTGAAAAAAAAATATCCACCTCTCTCTCCGCGCGCGCCCGCATACCACGTGACGTATGGCGTTGGCGCCAAAAGAATCCAAAGAGAAATTAATCTAAACGTTTCCAGACATCACACATTCAGTACAATATGGGGTGCAAAAAATAATTATAAAACTAGTTATAGTACGAACCATAGGCGTAGAGTTTTCAAAATTATTGGAGGGGCTCAGCCAGTGGCGGAAACAAGGGGGGGAGGGGGGGGGTTCTACATTCCCTGGAACAGAGAATTAATTTACTAAGTAATGAATACAAAAATAGTAAAACTTGCTAAGATAAAATTACAAATAACAGCTGAAAATTTCCGCTTTATACAGGTTTTCGTCTACCTTAGTAGGTAAAAATACAAAGTGTTCCTTTCGATGGGATTATGAAATGTTTGTCATTAGACAAAATTTCGTTATAGACAGGTTCCTTTTATACAGGCTAACCTTATATCCATATAACCTTATATCCATACAGTAAAACCTTTGTAAAAGCAATCGTAAGCGACCGAAACAATATTCCGTTAAATACAGGTTTCTGGCTAATTAAGTAAAATTGTACGGTAATCTTTCTTTCTGGAGCATGAAAAGTTTCCATTTAAGACAGGATTATGCCATAGACAGGTTCCGTTTTGACAAGTTTTACTCTACATATATCATAAATATCTATATATCTAATAATAAATACAAGATCGTTCTTTGTGTGTGTTTATTGCCGATGGCTAGGAAAATCTACTGCCCGCAGAGGTCTGAAAATTTATATGAGAATAGTTCAATGCAGGTATGGATGCCCCTGAGGCTCACATTTTTTTATTTTTTTGATAATTGCCGAGATATTAATTAAAAACTCATCAAAAAAGTTTTTTTTTCTTTAAAAAAAAAAAAAAAAATTGGCGGAGGCGCGCTCGTGCATGACCAGAACTTGCTTTACGAGCGGAAAGGAAGGAAGAACTAAATACATTATTATTTTTTTTTCCGTTTTGTTTTAATGCCCATCAGCCGTGCCGCTTAAAATACGGAAAAATTGACGAAATATTCTTATAGTTCGTACTTTTACGTCTCAAACGCCGCAATCAGTTGAAAAAATATGGTTCTTAACTCTTTGAAAAAAAATTTCAAAAAGGGATTTCTAAAATAAATAAAATCTTAGAAAATAAATCTTAGAAAAATAAATAAAATCTTAGAAAATTTCGACGAAAAAGGTAGAAAACGGTTTCGCTTGGCTTCGGCACTCGTTTTCACTATTAAATACGTTCATACATATTTTTCATGAAATTTTATAGAGTACTCGGGTACAGTTACATTTATAACATATTAAAATTTCGGACAGTTCGGAGGACGAAAACTATTTTTAGGGTTCCGTACTTAAAGAGTAGAAACAGAACCATTATAAGATCACTGCTGTGTCTGTGTGCCTTTCTGTCACAGCCACTTTACTCTTAAACTACAGTGGAACCCGGTTAAGACGCTCACGGTTAATACGCGATCCCGCTTAACACGCGGATTTTTTCCGACCCTTTGAACATCGCCCATAAGACTAATGGGAAAATATCACGTTTAAGACGCGAATGGTTATTACGCGATCCCGCTTAATACGCGATAGATTTTCGGTCCTTTGTGGCAAAAAATCACGTTTAAGACGCGAATTCATCGGTGAAAATGGGAATTTCTTCTCTCTTCCCCAGTGTTTCCAATTTTGCGGATTTTTTTATTCATACAGAAAACACTGTTTCTGTGTACTAATATTTACTTTATTTAATAACAGATACTAATAGAAAAAAGTGGTAGATATTTGAATAAAATAAAACCCTTCTAAATTAGCAATACTGCAATTGTCTTTTGATCCCGTGTTCTAACATTCTTTGTATCTCGCTTCATGTATTATTTTTAGTGTAGTAGAGAGAGATACATAGAGGAATTTGGGATACTGAGATAAGTCATAAAATTATTATGATTATACCTGTTGTTAGTGAGTTTTTTTAAATCTACATTATATCACTACTATGTTGTATAATGCATGTTATATACGAAACAACAAAAAAAAAAAAACAACAACAAAAAAATGCGCAAAGATTAAGCAAATACGACTGCGGTTGTATAATTCTTTTACGTTTTCGTTACTTTTTGCTACGCTAACAATATTTTTTACACAAAAATTAATAAGGGTAGTTTTTTTTTCACATTAAAGAGATAGACAGATTACATTGGTACTCATTATCACAAGTACTAAATATGATTTTAACAACTGGATTATGCTTTAAAAATTTAATATTTTATCCTTTCAGTTAAAAAAAAATTAGTATAGCAGAAAAATTATTTTTGTTGTTTTATCTTTGGTTGTAACGTATTAACGACGATAAAGCCATATTTGAATCCATATTTATTTTCAGTTATTATTCCCAGTCGGTCCTATAAAAAGATACATTGAGTAAAATTGAATACAATTAAATTTAAATCTAAATATACGTAAAAGACACAATTTTCGACGACCATAAATGAAAGCTCTAAAGTTCATTTAGACGATTATACGTGTAAGTAAGTCCACTTCCTGCAACATTATACAAATCACGTTTAATACGCGATCCCGCTTAATACGCGACTTTGGTCCACTCCCTTGAAACGCGTCTTAACCGGGTTCCACTGTATATGGAACATGGAAAGTTCAAATTGGGGGAGGCAATAAAGACTATTGACCCACATATTTACATATTATTAAACATTCATAAATATATTTAGGGAAAATGTAGAGGGGCTAATTAAGTTACTTGGAGAAAAAATCTTTTTTTTTTATATCGTGTGGGGTATCCTGTTAAAGCTTTTGTAACGCTGAACTCAAAATTACATTTCTTTTAAGTTTAGGTATTTACGTTTTCAGAGATGTCGTCGAAAATGTAGTGCAAAAATATGCCCCCCCCCCATCTATTTCCGAATCTACTTAAACTAAAATTATGAAAAAATTAGAGGTAGTAGACGTTAATTTAAAGCTTGCAGGAAAATTATAGCGATTACCCTAGGTCACTTAGTTTTTGAGAAAAGCGCATTTTTCCGTTACCCACAAATTTCGATTTGCAGGCATTCAGCAAAGGTGTTAAGGAGCGCTTTAGGTACCTATCGTAGCAGAAGTACAAAAGCATAAGGTGGCGTTGCAACTTTGCGACCTCCTTTCGAAGCGCGCAAAACACAATGCCAAGTTTAAACTTTTAACAAGGATTTTGTTTCAGCTACACTGTAAAAAGAAAAGATTATTACTACGCTGAATTTAGTTTTATGATTTGCTAAATGAAATTTAAATATGCACTATTTTTATTGTTTGTACCGGATTAAGTTCATCATAAACAGTTTAGGATAACATTAAAAAAACAGTTATACAAAAAATCAATATTTAAAATTATTTAGGCTTCATATCTCTTTGAACTTTTATGGCATACCCATTTATACTTTTCTAGTATATACAGCTATACCCAACCCTATGTTATATTGTTTTTTACAA
Organism: Maratus speciosus; assembly: GCA_963932465.1. Taxonomy (NCBI): domain Eukaryota; kingdom Metazoa; phylum Arthropoda; class Arachnida; order Araneae; family Salticidae; genus Maratus; species Maratus speciosus. The sequence continues at coordinate 98,358,543 of OZ010790.1, read as the reverse complement.
AGTCTTATTATTCTTTTAGCTACGATTTTTTTTAATAATACAGTTAATAATTCATATATTTATAGTACGGAACCCTCTGAGCGCGAATAAATCTCGCACTTGACCGTTTATTTATTTTTTTTTTATGTTAAAGAACCCGACGCGAAAACAAGAAAAACTAGTCAGATGTGATAATCCCAAAACTTTCTTCTATCTCATACATGTTAATACTTCAAAATTCGTTATCACAGTGCCCAAAATTATCCAAAATTGAATGACAATTTATGCTCATCTCCATCATAAGGATTCTAAAGATATATGTTCATTAAATTATGTGCATTTTAAAAGGAGATATAAGCATCGCCTCTTTGAAACAAACAATTGAATTTTGGCATCCACCCTCTTAGATGTCTGCAAGAAAAATTCTCAGCTCAAAGAGCATAAAAGCGACACCTATCGCGCTGTATACACCCAAGCCTAAAAAAAGATCTATTTATGTGAAAGTGTAACAGGATATGAAATCTGATTAAATCCCATGTATTAGTTTTTGAGACAGAACAATTGCGGAAATCGTGAAAAACGGAGCATAGCAGCGCCACCTATTGCGCGATTTACACCAAAACGTAATAAAGAACAACATATATCTACGTGTAACTGAATTTGAAGTTTGATGAAAATTTGTGCACTAGTTTTTAAGATAGATCTATTACGAAAATCACGAAAAATTCTGTATCGCAGCGCCACCTGTTGGCCAATTTACACCAAAAAGTAATCACCACCATTTTATATCACGGATTAACCTAATCTGAAGTTTGTTGAAAATACGTGCATTAGTTCTTGTGAAAGAGCTATTGCGGAAATCAGGAAAAATGCAGCATAGCAGCGATACCTGTTGGACGATTTACAGGAAAATGTAATCAGCACGAAATAATATCAAGATTTAACTGAATCTGATGTTTGATGAAAATTTGATCATTAGTTTTTGAGATTGCGGAAATCGTGATTGCGATCATCTATTGCGGAAATCGTGAATAATGCATCATAGCAACGCTACCTATTGAGCAATTTACACCAAAAATTAATCAGCACCAAACAATATCAAGGACTAACAGAATCTGATGTTTTATGAAAATCTGCGCATAGTTCTTGAGATGGGGCGATTTGCACCAACAAATATTCAGCACCAATTTATATCAGGGACTAATTGAACCTAAAGTTTTATTAAATTCCGTGCATTAGTTCTTGAGATAGAGCGCCCCAAAAAATTGTGTCACATACAGGCAAACTCACAGACAGATTCACAGATAGACATTTTGTAAAAACATGTTTTTCGGGATCTGTGACCGCTAAAAAGTAAAATCCTTCTAAAATCGGAATTCGAAAATTTTCTTTAATCCAATACTTTTTTCTTGCAAAGATAGAAGCAAGTAAAAAGGGAGAAGAAAACATATTTCTTTTAGAAGTAGATATCAATATTTTTTTCACGAAATTGTTACACGGGCTGGGAAATGGTTATCTTTATAACAATAAAATTTTTATAGAGTTCGGACCAAAAGAAACTATTTACAAAAATATATATATATGAAACAATCGTACGTGAAAAACAGAAAATTACTTCTTACAAGCGCTTTTACCATTAAAAGTCAGTATTTTTGGAGATTTTTTCATTTAAAAATATAAATTCGGACAAAATCGGATTAAAGGTATAAAATAATACAAATTTGTGCTTTATTAAAGGTTATTATCACGGGCCCGGGCAACGCCGGGCGAGTCAGCTAGTCTATAATAATAAGGAATGAAGTTTGTCAGTCTGTCGGCTATGTTCTGAAAAATCCGCTACAGGCAGAGCTGCAAAATTTGGTATGAAGGTACCTCTGTGTATTTAGATATGTACCTAAAAGTCCGATTTCGGACTTTCTGATTAAACTTTTTCAATATAATTTTTAATGCAATTTTTAACTTTTTTTCACGGTTCGAGGCAATTTTTTTTTAAATTATTAAAATAAATCAGATTTCAATCTTTTAACGTATAATATAGTAAATTTTGTCCTCTATTCAAAAAAGTTTATTCGGAATTCGTACAGCGATTTTTGAATTTTTCGAAAATATTTGCATGCCATTTTTACCTTTATTTCGCGTTTTGCAGCAATTTTTTTATATTGATAAAAGGAATTTGGTTTCAAATTTTTAGCATTATACAGAAAATTTTGTCCTCCGAAATTTTTGAATTTTTAATTCGATTTTTAATGCGAGTTTTCGCAACGAGTTTTGACACTCGTGAAAGAATTCCGGTTAAAATGTTTTAGAGCACTTATAGTAATTTTTTACCTTTGCGACTTTTGAAATTTTTAGCTCTTTTTAATGCAATTTTCAGTGGTTTTTCGCGTACCGCAGTGACTTTTTTACATTGGTAAAAGGAATTCGGTTTTAAACTTTTAGCCTTATGTAGTAAATTTTGTTCACTTTGAGCGATTTTTATTGCGATTTTTTGCATTCCATGGAGATTTTTTGACATTCGTGAAATGATTCCGGTTAATGTTTTTAGTCCACTATAGTGAATAATGTTCTCAGCGAATTTTGAATTTTTAATGTTCTTTTTTGCGTTTTTTTTGGTATTCCGTAGCGATTTTTTGACATTCATAATATTTTTTCGGTTTCAAACTTTCAGCGTAATATAGCAAATTTTCTCCACCGCAATTTCTAAAAAAAAAAAAAAAAAAAAAAAAAAATCCGCATTTCAACACGATTTTTAGCGTTTTTACGCGTTTCGTGCTTTTTTTTTAAACATTTATAAAAGAAATTCGTTTCAAACTCGTAACACGCTGTAGTAATTTTTTTCCTCTGCGATTTTTTATTTTTATTGCTTTTTAATGCGATGTTTAGCGTTCCGCTGCTATCTTTTGACATTCGTAAAAGGAATTGGGTGTCAAACTTTTAGCCCAATATAAGAAATTTTGTTATATTTTCAATAAAGTTTATTCGAAATTCGTACAGCGATTTTTGAATTTTTTGCGAATTTTTATGCATCGTTTAGAGATTTTTTGCATTCCGCGCCGATTTTTCTATATTCGTAAAAGGAATCCTGTTTTAATCTTTTAGCCCATAATAACAAAATTTTGTCATCTGCTATTTTTGAATTTTTAGCGATTTTTAGAGTTTTTTCACGATTCGCGACAATTTTTCCAAATTAGTAAAAGGAATCCAGTTATCTTCTAACCCAAAATAGAAATTTTGTTTTCTTTTCATTTAAATTTATTTGGAATTCGTGCAGCTTTTTAAAATTTTTTATTACGATTTTATGAGTTTTTTCGTGTTTCGCACTAGTTTTCGACGGACCGAACGACGCCGGGAATGTCAGCTAGTTAGAGTAAAAATGCATAATATAAATACTACAGGGTTGCGCACGAAAAAGCGCCCCTGCTGTGTTTGCCATGAACGCGCATATACAGATAAATACTATCTTATGACCAGAGCCCGATTAACTCTATGTTGGACCCGGGGCACACAGGCCATGTCGGGGCCCCCTTTCTCTATAAATTCATGCAATATAATCTTGACAGACTTTTAGGTGCAGTTTACAATTTAAACCACAGCTTTATGAAAAAACAATATATTATAGACACATGTCAAAATGCATTAAAATGTATGGGAAAGTAAAATTTTCTGTGCTACATGGTCCTTAGATTGAGTAAAACTCTAATCCTGCAAGTTTGAATGAAACATGTTAACTGTACTATCCGTTCTTCTCGGAATTTCGAAGATTACGTTACAATTCGTTGACGTTAGTGGAAAAACTGAGATAGTTTAGTTCACATGAATGGGAAAAATACATTTTTTTCTATGATCTACAAATGGAAATATATATTAATTTGTATTTTCGGAGAGTGTACAAAATGCATTTTGCGGCCCCCTGAAAATATGTGCTCGAGGCCCCGTGTGCCCCTTTGATAATCAGGCTTTGCGTATGACAAATCGAAATGTTTGAAAATATCACGAAAATCGAATCAAATGTCAGTCCGAAACGACACGGGAAAAAATGATGTTTAGGAATGGCCCGGGTTTACAGAAAAAAATTTAGACCTGGTCCCTACCCAGCCTGATATTAATGAAAGAAAATGGCCCTGAGAAAGGGTTTCCTGCTCGGCCCGAATAAGAACAATTGAATATGTACTGTTTATTGTTACCAGATCCTGGTGAATCGTCATTTTCTACAGAGAGACCGCTTGGTAAATTTGGACTATTTTAATAAATATGAGCTTTATGCACAATTTAGAGAGGCGAACCATCTTATCTATGCTTTAATCAGATCATATCGGACACTATTTGTTGTCCGTTAAAAACGTGAATTTATTGCCTATGTCTATGACGCCGAATCAGAAAAAGAAATTCTGCCCAGAAAGTGTGTCCACTGTCCAAAGAAGGAAGAAAAACCCACCTTTGTTTTTCCCCGCCTTAGTTTTTTCCCATACGCCATACTAAAATTTTCCAGTTGTTTTACTTGTTTACAAAGAATAATAGTAAACAGCGAATTTGGAGAAAGAACAATTATCCATCGAAAACATTATACGCTAAAAACTTTTGTAAATTATATGAAATTCCAAAATCTGAGTTTTTTCTATGTCAGTTGGCGTAAAAAAATATAGCCCGTCTGAAAAAATTATTGGAGGGGCCCGAGCCCCACGGGCCCATATAACTCTACGCCTATGGTACGAACGCACCTCATTTGCCCCGTTTGACGAGCAATTTCCAAATTGTTTATTCCCATTTCGTTCCTTGTTGCGTTTTCGGCGTGTTCAGCTCCGGCTAAGCAATGTATTTTTTTTTTTTTAAGTCCTTAATAAAGGAAACGGGCAAAGACATTATGCTGTACATACTTGGTTTCCTCGTCTGAGCAATCCCTCTTATGAACTAAGTGAAAAAGTGTTCAGTCCGGTATTTGAACCTAGGGTCTTGGCTTAAACTACTCATTCTCTATCCGCTATACTAAGCTATCCTGGACAGTCAGAAAAATTACAGCTCGTATGATTTCTTTACCAATTACTACGATTGTGTTAAAATAATAAAATGCATTTGTTGATGGTTTAGTGATTCTAAATTTGGGCGTTCAAGCACCACTGATGTTGCACGTTTCGGACGCCCAATGGAATCATCGATTCTAGAAAACGCATATACACAAAACTGTATCGTTTTGGATGAACGCAAAGTGAAAGTGAGAAAGATAGCGGAGAATGTAAAGTAATGTATCAGATGTTGATGTCAGATGTATCATGTATTGTTGTTGTTGTTGTCAGAGTAATGTATCAGAATGTGTTAGAATGTATCAACAGACCGTGTGAGAAATATTTCACATGAACATTTATTAGGGGATTATTAGGGGATATTAGAAATTAAGGGGGGGGCCTAGCCCCCCTTTCCTCCCTTTATACTTAACTAATGAACCTCCAAATCTAATCACGGAAGCTCCTTAACATAATAAAGCGGTATACGAAATTTGGAGCAAATCGAATAACTCTGCATGAAAAACCCATTTATCTAAATTAAGGGGGGGGGGGGTCTAGTCCCCCTTTTCTCCCTTTATACTTAACTAATGAACCTCCAAATCTAATGAGGGAAGCTCCTTAACATAATAAAGCGGTATACGAAATTTGGAGCAAATCGAATAACTCTGCATGAAAAACCCATTTACCTAAATTAAGGGGGGGGGGTCTAGTCCCCCTTTTCTCCCTTTATACTTAACTAATGAACCTCCAAATCTAATGAGGGAAGCTCCTTAACATAATAAACCGGTATACGGAATTTGGAGCAGATCGAATAACTCTGCATGAAAAACCCATTTATCTAAATTAAGGGGGGGGTCTAGCCCCCCCTTTCCTCCCTTTATACTTAACTAATGAACCTCCAAATGTAATCAGGGAAGCTGCTTAACCGGTATACCAAATTTATTGCAAATCGCATATTTCTGCATGAAAAACCCATTTATCTAAACTACGGGGGGGGCATAGCCCCCCCTTTCCTCCCTCTATGTGTAACTAATGAACTTCCAAATCTAATCAAGGCAGCTCTTTAACTTAATAAACCGGTATACCAAATTTGGAGCAAATCGAATAATTCATCATGAAAAACCGATTTAACTAAATTAAGGGGGGTAGCCCCCCTTTATACTTAAATAATGAGCTTCCAAATCTAATCAGGGAAGCTCCTTAACACAATAAACCGGTATACCAAATTTATAGCAAATCGAATATTTCTGCATGAAAAACCCATTTATATAAATTAAGGGGGGGGTGGACTAGCCCCCCTTTTCCCCCTTTATCCTTAACCAATGAACCCCAAAAACTAATCAAGGAAGCACCTTATCAGAATGAACCTAGAAAAAAAAATTTGAAGCAAATTGGATATTTCTATCAAGAGTTATCGTGTTACGTGCATACGTACGTACGTACACACGTACATACAGAATCGGCGGGCACATAAGCTCTCAGGCTTTGATAGCCTGTGAGCTAAAAATATCACCCTGATCGGATAATAAGTGGTCATTATTCAATTAGCCTATCGCTTTCTAGGCTCTTTGCAATAAGCCTGATAAATATCAGGCTAATTGGAAAAAGGGAGATGGATTCTCCAATTAGCCCGGCTCTTTGCAAAGAGCCTAGGCTGTTTGCACCTTCTATAGGAAACAGAAAACGCTGTTCGATTCTTCGTCATATAAATCATAATTTCTGCAAATTTCATTAATTTATACATAAAATGCTCTTCGTTATTGTGTCCATCAGAGATACCTACTTGTTGCGGGAAAAAAATTTAAAAATCTTTTTAGGGAAGTATATTTCTATTTGACACTAAACTTCTCTTTTGATAAGATTTAATGTAAATTTCTTAAAACTAATAATGTGCTAGAGATTAACAGTTGTTAAAAAATGAGATCTATTACATTTAGAACAGCTTTTAAATATGTATTTTTGTTAAACCTTTTTTTCCGTGCATACTTTCGGTATCGGAATCTGATGGCACAAACTTTTTCGGATTCGGATTTAAAATTGTTGGCCCCGGGCTCTTAAAAATGAGCCCGAACTTATCTCTAATTAGCACATCTCAGAAATTTTTATCAATTTCATTATGTTTGTAACGGAGTAACATTATTAAAATACGTCACAAATATTCTTTCTTCATAGACTATAATATAACGGAATACTTGTGAGTTCTCCTGGACGCGAACTGTAAGTGCTAAACACAACATTACATGTAGTAGTCATCTTTTAGTACACCCCAATAATGTATATAAATGTTATTATGTTTAAATACTGTAATACAACAATATTAAAATATACCGCAAATGATTTTACCCGATAGACCATAATCTAACGGAATACTTTTGAGTCCTCCTGTAAATGAACTATGAATGATACACACTTCATTTTGAATACCGAACATTCCATTGTAAACATTAATAACGTATATCAATTACGCGTCAATCCGAGAATATTTACGTGAGTTAGAGCTTGACCAGACGGGCAGACAAACCCAATTCACTTTTCAACTGCGTTGGAAAGTGTTAAAAATATTTTTTGAAGAATCCCATACTTATGAAAATGTTAAGAATGGCATGCTATTTCAAACCCTTTTTCTCAAACAAAATCTTGCCTCCTTTTCCCACTCTAAGAAACTTATTAAATGGCTCCCTGTCCTGTCCGTAAAACCTGCAAAGTCAAAAAAAAAAAAAAAAAAAAAAAAAAAAAAATCTCCGTTTTAGACAGGCACCCTTCTTAGCAAGTATAATTATATAGTGCTTTCTTCATAGAAACTTAATTTTTTTTTCGTTTGCGAAACAATTCTTTTTTTGACAGGTTTCGTATTCGCAAGTTTTACAATAAATGTAATATACCTATACTCTACAGAGGTGTACTATAGAAAGGATGTTTTAAATGCCTTTAAGAATACTTGTAAAAAGGGAAACTGTCTATAATAGGATACTGTCTTAAACGGAAAAAAAGTTAGTCACTATCTTGAAATTATACCTGCTAAGATAAAAAAAACCTGCTTAAAACGGAGTTTTTCATAGGTTTTCGTTTTGATGGGAGAGAGTACGGCTCCCCGCCGAACCCCACCCCACCCTTGGCTATGCCACTGTCCTCAAAGACAGCTTTGCCCCCCCCCCCCCCCAAGAAAATTCTGAAATGGCGCCCCTGGCAGAGTATGGATTCAAAGTTATATTTAATTCTGTCGGACATTCTGGCTTCAAGAAGCAACTAATAATAAGATATACAGTTTTATCTCTTTTTCTCGGGAAATAATGAAATGATATCAATATTGTTTTAATAGTTTTGGCTGTAGATAAACTATAAACTGATCATCTGGCCAGAAATAAAAACAAACTAGTTGGATGTGCCAATCCCAAAACTTTCTTCTATCTTATACATCTTAATATTTCAAAAACTAGTTACACATGTTAATACTTCAATATTATTAGGTCATTACCATACCAACTTTGATTTTCATCTTAAATTTCTGCTTCAGTCAATTAAAAGAACTAAAAACGAGTTAATCTATATCATGATATTTGTTAAAATTAATAGTTTTTCCTTATTCTGTTGTTATCAGATGTTTGCGAATAGCCGGCTTAGCAGGAAATGAGTTCCCGCCTTTGCACGAGCAAGGGCGGATCTGGAGAGTCTTCAAGGGGGGGGGGGGGGGGCGATTTTAGAAATTTGAAAACTCCAATCTGATGCGCGGGTCGGGGCTAATTTTTTCACTGCGGGTCGTGTTACTTCTACTTTTTGCTCTGGGTCGGGTTTGGGTCCGGTTGACTTCTATTTTTTGCTGCTGGTTGGATTAACTTATACTTTTTTGCTGTGGGTCGCGTTTGGGTCTGGTTGATTTCTATTTTTTGCTGTGGGTCGGGTTAACTTCTACTTTTTTGCTATGGGCCGGGTTAACTTCTACTTTTTAGATGCGGGTCGGGTTTGGGCCCGGTTGACTTCTACTTTTCTGCTACAGGTCGGGTTGACTAATACTTTTTAGCTGCGCCTAGCGCGTTGGGTTTGGGGCAGATTGATATACATTATATCCGGTTTGAGTCAGTTTCAGATTGGGTTTTCACTACTGCGACTTGCGAGAAGGGTTCCGGTTGACCCGTTTTTTTTAAAAAGAAAGTCTAAGTATTTTTGAAGATAAAAACTATATGCAGTAAAATCTTCATAACAGACACGTCAAAATAATTAATTAGGAATACTTTTTAATCTCCAGAATTATGTAAAAAATACTAATTTGGTATAAGACTGCTTGTCTCTTTATATCTAAGGTGAGTTGTAATTCAGTAAAGAATGCTTTGAAACTTATTTAAAGACATACCGGGTGGCTTTTTCAAGAAGGCTCACGTTTTGAGCACCTTACCGCCAGAGTAAGGGTTGGCGCGGGGATGAATTCAACGTTACGCACCCTTTTTTGTTCGTGACGTCGTACGCGTAGCGAACAGCAACCCCATTCCTTTGCTGAGAGGAAGAGATGTGCTTTTTTTCATTTGTTTTTTCCGCAAATGTAAAAAGCTAGACGAAATGTTATTTCACCGTGCTTTGCAATTAGAACCTTGCTTAAAACAAAGATCTTTTTCGGAATAAAATAACTTTTAATTTCACAAATATATATAATTCAAACATAAGTTATTTTTTTCAGTTCTACTAGGGGGCTCGGCCCCTACGAGCTACGCTCGCCAACCCCCGTCCAGACACCGCAGACTCTAAATGCACGCTAATTTGATCGGCTTTAAAAAGATTTCGAAAGATTGAATTATAATTTAAAAAACAGTGGCGATCTCCCTATAAACGAATTTCTATTCATTTCTCTTTGATTGGGGAATTTTAACGCCAAATCCGCTGCGGCACTACTTGATTATCCTGTCGACCAATTTCGCCAAATTATATAAATCGCCAAACCACTCGCCAAATTATACAAATTGATATAATTTTTATTTTAAATAACGAAAGAACAAATAAATTCGTACAACATTAATAAAAATACAAATAAAACGTCGAAATAAAAAAAACTTGATGACGTATACACGTGTAACAGCATTTCAAAATAAGCTAATATAAAAGGAATTAAGTAAAGAGAGTCTTTGTCTCCTGGTGTTTTTTAACAAAGCGAAAAGAAAGTTCTTTTAAATGAGACATTTTAAATTAATTCTCAAAATATCAAATAAATGTCTAGCGCAATTTCTAAATTTAAACTTTTTTGCAATATTATTTTGTGTTCATTTTATGTAATAACTATAATGTGACGTAAATATGACGTAATTTCTCCTAAGACTTCTAACGCATGTTAATGAATTTATTATTTTACAATATCCTTTCTCTTTTAAAATTCACGTGTATACTTTTTATGACGTAATTTTTAATAAGTTCCTGATTTTTATACGTAATTATTTAATTCTAATTTGAAAGTTTTTTTCCTGTTTATAATAGTCACGTGTAAATAAATTTATTATTTTACAATATCCTTTCTCTTTTAAAATTCACGTGTATACTTTTTATGACGTAATTTTTAATAAGTTCCTGCTTTTTATACGTAATTATTTAATTCTAATTTGAAAGTTTTTTTCCTGTTTATAATAGTCACGTGTAAATAAATTTTTAATTTGAAGCAAACATTATTGCTTGCGCTTTTTATACAGTTGGCAACAGTTTAAATTAGTACAATTTTCTGAAATCTGTAAAAAATATCTCTAGAAATGCTGAAAATTTGAATTTAAAATAGAAATAAAACCTGAAAAAATGAGTCAAAATAAAAAAATTAATGCAATCTGCACTCCGGCAAATTCTAACGCATAAAATGATCTAAAAATGATTACACTTCCATGTATAGTTTTTGCTGCTATAAAACTTTTTTAGTGGAACGATTTTGTCCAACTTTAGCATTAAATAACTCTTAAAATAATTCTTCGATTTGAAAACTGTCTGCATCAGCGTGTTTATCAAACATTTCTGTATAAAACCACCGATTTTCATATTTTTGTATGCATTATTTTTGTTAATTTTAACGAAGAAATGCCTCCGGTCACAAAAAAATCAAAACCGGCGGCGGCGGCGGCGGCGGCGGCGGCGGCGGCGGTGACAGCGGTAGTTACTTTTTTTAGAATAGAGAGATAATATTCATTTATTTCATTAATTTGCTATATGTTCGAAGGAATTGAGAACGTATTTTAAAAACAGACGTAAAAATTTTCTTTAATAAATATAATTGTATTGATCATGTTTTAATGACACAATTGAACATAGTTTTATTAGTATTATTACTGAATTAATTTAGTTTTTTTTTTATTATTAAGCGGCATAATTGTGTGACGTGTTGATTGCATTAATAAAACACATTTTCACTGAAACAATTCATTAAAAATTAATTGTTTTTAATTTAATTGCGATTAGAAGTTAATAGGAAGTTGAAACTAAAATCAATTCGATTATAATTAGATTGAACGATAAAGCATAAATTATTTAGCCGTATCTTGCAATTAAATCTATCAGCTAAAATAATTGCAAGTTGATGCATGCAATTAAATCAATTACTATTACATTTTAATATTGTTAAAATTTTATCATTATTTGAGTTTTTATGAAAAAGACATTGGTCTGTCCCTAGTGCACAAAATTAAAAATCTTTAAAATTCTTCAGTTTTTTATTTTAAAATTTTTGCCATATTTATAAATATTATTTCGCCTTAGTTGTTTTATTTATTATTTAAAAATAATTCGTCATATTTGAATACATCATGTAAATTCTTCTCTCGAATGAACCCCTCCCCCCCCCCCCCACACACACACTTTATATTTCGTCATTCTGCACACATATTGCTCTATTTATTAAGTTGAAGTGGCAATAAAATAATGCTCAATCGTCTGAGGCAACCTCCCATTTCGAATTTTCTCTCCCCCCCCCCCCTCTCCATCACACTATTTTTTGCCCATTTAAAATTCATTGTTGCCTTGCAGAAAAGATTAGTTAAAATTGTGTCTGAAATGTTAACTATTCCTTCGCTTATCCATAACAGTGCATAAAGTTTACTGTTTTGCTCTATCTGTTGATTTTTAAATAACAAATAAATAATTTACCATAAAAAAAATAAGGAAACAAATAGAATGAAAGATTTAAAAAATAATAATAAGGATTAACCTTTTGTGCACACGCTTTCATTTTTTTTTTAATTCTTTACAGTTTTTTTAATTTTCTGTCCTATTTATTACTTTGAAGTAACTATAAGTAAAAGACCAATTATTCAAATTCTGCCCCCCCCCCCCAAAAAAAAAAGTTAAATATTCCAAGTTTTTAATTTTTTGGTTTGTTTTTTCTATTTGTTAATTGATAAATTTAACTATTTAAATCTATAGCCCCTTACTATTGTATACAGTTAAAAAATTTCTCTAATGATTTTATTTGTTACTTTGAAGTAACAAAAAATAGTCATTCAATCTTCCTTCTACCCCACCTCCCCTTAAGAATTTCATCTCACATTAAAAAGGCAATTTCTAAACATCCTGTTTGAGGGTGTGAAAGGTTTTTTTTTTCTTTCCTTCTTGGTTTGGCCTATTTTCACTCGACTTTGGGGGCTGTTTCTGCAGAATGATTTGGTATTAAATTAATTATATAAGTTCATCGCAGAAAATATAGTAATTTTCTGCCACAGGTATTTTTTACAATCTGTGTTTATATACATCAAAATGCACTGAAACTGCATTAATTCATGATCCCCATAAATCCATCTTTATATGTAATCAAACATCTAAGTATATGAAGGTAATGAGTTTTTGTTTAAGAGGTGTGGAATTAATAATGCTCAATTGAATGAAAATTTAGATTTTTGAGGGGTTCAAATAATCAAAATTTTAGAGTATATCATCAAAAGTAATAAAGGCCTTCGATAAAACAGAGTATAAGCATTCGTAATACAATTTCTTTCGAAGAAGATTTCTTTTCATCTAGAACACATAACTGAAAATATTTCTTTAATTTAGGTAGGACTGTTATTCTAAAATATGCTAGTTCGTCTTCCGCCATTTCGGTTCAAAACAAAACACAAGACGACGATTGGCGTTAGAGCTGGCTGAACGCTCTCGCTTTCGCCAACTCGCCAAGGCTGGTGCTGAAAACGTGAGCCTTCTTGAAAAAGCTACCGGGTGCCCTTAAATGGATTTTAAAATTTAGTACTTTTCGAATGGTGACAGCTATTTAAAAAAATCTTGCAGGAGGGTTATGTAAGATGTTATGAGATTTTTTACTGTGATTCATGATTTTATTGTATAATAGCACCGATAGATGGCGCTGTAAACAATGGTCGTTAAGCCTACCTCCTCCGGGAACCGATTTAGCACCTCTTGCTTCCAGCACCATCTTCGTTGCTATTTTAAACTAAAATCAAGAATCGCAGTTAAAAAAATTATCAGGGGTAGAATAAAAAAGAAAAAAAAATCTGAAATTCAAAGAAAATGTTCTGAAAGGTTACAGCAGATGGGGGGATTCCCTTCTGGCACTAATTATTTTTGTTGCAGGTTGGGTTAGCTGTTTTGGATTCGGATCGATTTCAGGCTGAGTGTAGATTCCTGCAAGCTGGGTTTGGGTTAACTTGTTTTCTTTTTTTTCAAAAATTAGTTCAGTATATTATTTAAAGTTAAAAATTATACCTATAATAATAAACGTATGTAAGTGTGTTGTCTTCTAAAGAGACCACTGCATTTGTCCCACGACTCTTTGATGAAATTCGCTAGTCTTCGACCCTTTGATGAAATTTGCGTTTCTTCTGCAACCCTTTGACGAAATTAGTGTAATTTTGCAGACCTTTGGTAAAATTCGCGTTTTTTTCCGTGACCCTTCTACAAAATTCGCGTTTTTTCAGCGATCCTTTGACTAAATTCGCGTTTTTAAAGCGATTCTTTGACTAAATTCATTTTTTTCCCACGATTCTATGAAGGAATTCGTGTTTTCTCCACGATCCTTTGACGAAATTCGCGGGGTTTTTTTTTCGCGGCTATTTGAAAAAAATTGCGTTTACTCCGCGATCCTTTAACGAAATTCGAGTTATTTTCCGCTGCCTTTTGAAGAAATTCGCGTTTTCTGTTATCATTTGAAGAATTTCGCATGTTTTCCGTGGCTCCCTGACCAAATTCGCGTTTTTTCTGTGATCATTCGGCGAAATTGAAGTTATTTTCTGCGAACAATTGACGAAAGATTTTTTTATGGAGATCATTTATCAAAATTTGCGATTATTTGTATGTCCGAATTTTCGGATAGGTGAATTTTCTAAATTTTTGGAGCCGAATGCCTTAACTCTGGAGCTGCGTATTATTATTATTATTATTATTATTATTTTTTTTTTTAACAAAATAGGTTAAAAAATTGCGCGTATTTTTTATTACACATTTCAAATCTGCACACATTTTAGAGTAAAATATGTCCCAAAATCTTTGTGAAACAGGTTTTTTTTTAATAGAATTAGATCATAAAAAAAAGATTTGATGCGGAAATTGCGGGTTGCGCAGCGAGAGGGTTAAATTTTCGGAAAATTTGGAACATAATCACCCCTGTTCCCGACTTCTATAACCCCCCTGCAAGTATTTTTTTAATATCTGTCACCATTTGCAATTTATTGAATTTTAAAATCAGTCAGTCCATTTTAGGACACCCAGTATATTCAGCACTTATGGGACGATGGCTGAAATTAAGCATTTAAAAAAAAGTTAAGCTGGCTTCGATATGTCAGTTAGAGGTTTACCTGAGCTGAAATTATCAGGCCCAAGCACAGGTCCAACCCACATAAAAAAAATATAACTATTCGCCCCGCCCGTTATAAAAGCTAAAAAATCAACTCCAGCCCTCCCTGCATTTTGCAATTAAAATTATTCATAAAGTACACTTGCTTATGCTCATATTTTATTTTCAGATTATGTTCGAAATTCATGAATACAGAAAAACAACAATATTAATTACTATAACGATGACTATTTAGGCAATTATGTACGTAAACACTACGTAAAAATATGACTTAGACAATTACATTCAAATAAAAATCCAGTAAGATAATCAGTTTAGAATAAAAGAAACGGTTGATAAAAGAAAATCATAATTTTAAAGCTCTACAAAATAAAAAAGTAAATTTTAAAAAATGCATCTCTGTAACTTATCAAATCAAATTAAATTTCTAAAGATTTCTCTAAACAAATGTACAAAACAAATATAACTTTTACGAATGAAAAATAAGTAAGATTGCAGATCAACTTGGGCTCGGGAGGAAGAATTTAGAGGAGTGCACAGGTCGTGGTCGGGCCAATAATGCTTATCATACGGGCTGAAACGGACCAAATGTATTAGCTTTTATTCCGGGCCGAGCCCCGACCTGGAAATTTTGGCCAGTGCAGGCCTCTAGGAAAAATGAAGTCCAGGCCAGGCTCGATCTGGAGGAAAAAGAAGTCTGGACCGACCCGAATCTCCAGAAAAAATTAAGATCCGGGCACGAACCGACTCTAACAGAGAATAGACCTGACCCAGCCCGAGTCTCGTGGATTTAAACTGGCGCAACCCGGGTCGGGTCGGACCAACTTGGGCTCGGGAGGAAGAATTTATAGGAGTGCACGGGTCGTGGTCGGGCCAATAATGCTTATCATATGGGCTGACATGGACCGAATGTTTAGCTTTTATTCCGAGCCGAGCCCCGACCTAGAAATTTGGCCAGTGCAGACCTCTAGGAAAAATGAAATCCAGGCCAGGCTCGATCTGGAGGAAAAAGAAGTCTGGCCCGACCGAATTTGCAGAAAAAATTAAGATCCGGGCACGACCCGACTCTAACAGAGAAAAGACCTGATCCAGCCCGAGTCTCGTGGATTTAAACTGGCACGACCCGGGTCGGGCAAATAATGCTTATCATACGGGCTGACACGGACCGAATGTTTAGCCTTTATTCCGGGCCGAGCCCCGACCTGGAAAGTTTGGCCAGTGCAGACCTCTAGGAAAAATGAAGTTCAGGCCAGGCTCGATCTCGAGGAAAAAGAAGTCTGGCCCGACCCGAATCTGCAGAAAAAATTAAGATCCGGGCACGACCCGACTCTAACAGAGAAAAGACCTGACCCAGCCCGAGTCTCGTGGATTTAAACTGGCGCAACCCGGGTCGGGTCGGACCAACTTGGGCTCGGGAGGAAGAATTTATAGGAGTGCTCGGTTCGTGGTCAGGCCAATAATGCTTACCATATGGGCTGACATGGACCGAATGTTTAGCTTTTATTCCGGGCCGAGCCCCGACCTGGAAATTTGGCCAGTGCAGACCTCTAGGAAAAATGAAATCCAGGCCAGGCTCGATCTGGAGGAAAAAGAAGTCTGGCCCGACACGAATCTGCAGAAAAAATTAAGATCAGGGCTCGACCCGACTCTAAAAGAGAAAAGACCTGATCCAGCCCGAGTCTCGTGAATTTAAACTGGCGCGGGAAGAATTTAGAGGAGTGCACGGGTCGTGGTCGGGCCAATAATGCTTATCATACGGGCTGACACGGACCGAATGTTTAGCTTTTATTCCGGGCCGAGCCCCGACCTGGAAATTTTGGCCAGTGCAGACCTCTAGGAAAAATGAAGTCCAGGCCAGGCTCGATCTCGAGGAAAAAGAAGTCTGGCCCGACCCGAATCTGCAGAAAAAATTAAGATCCGGGCACGACCCGACTCTAACAGAGAAAAGACCTGACCCAGCCCGAGTCGCGTGGATTTAAACTGGCGCAACCCGGGTCGGGTCGGACCAACTTGGGCTCGGGAGGAAGAATTTATAGGAGTGCACGGGTCGTAGTCGGTCCAATAATGCTTATCATATGGGCTGACATGGACCGAATGTTTAGCTTTTATTCCGAGCCGAGCCCCGACCTGGAAATTTGGCCAGTGCAGACCTCTAGGAAAAATGAAATCCAGGCCAGGCTCGATCTGGAGGAAAAAGAAGTCTGGCCCGACCGAATTTGCAGAAAAAATTAAGATCCGGGCACGACCCGACTCTAACAGAGAAAAGACCTGATCCAGCCCGAGTCTCGTGGATTTAAACTGGCACGACCCGGGTCGGGCAAATAATGCTTATCATACGGGCTGACACGGACCGAATGTTTAGCTTTTATTCCGGGCCGAGCCCCG
The DNA here is from genome assembly GCA_963932465.1 of Maratus speciosus. Classification (NCBI taxonomy): domain Eukaryota; kingdom Metazoa; phylum Arthropoda; class Arachnida; order Araneae; family Salticidae; genus Maratus; species Maratus speciosus. Next base: position 98,341,425 of record OZ010790.1, on the reverse strand, counting down.
ACCTGGAAAGTTTGGCCAGTGCAGACCTCTAGGAAAAATGAAGTTCAGGCCAGGCTCGATCTCGAGGAAAAAGAAGTCTGGCCCGACCCGAATCTGCAGAAAAATTAAGATCCGGGCACGACCCGACTCTAAGAGAGAAAAGACCTGACCCAGCCCGAGTCTCGTGGATTTAAACTGGCGCAACCCGGGTCGAGTCGGACCAACTTGGGCTCGGGAGGAAGAATTTATAGGAGTGCTCGGTTCGTGGTCAGGCCAATAATGCTTACCATATGGGCTGACATGGACCGAATGTTTAGCTTTTATTCCGGGCCGAGCCCCGACCTGGAAATTTGGCCAGTGCAGACCTCTAGGAAAAATGAAATCCAGGCCAGGCTCGATCTGGAGGAAAAAGAAGTCTGGCCCGACACGAATCTGCAGAAAAAATTAAGATCAGGGCTCGACCCGACTCTAAAAGAGAAAAGACCTGATCCAGCCCGAGTCTCGTGAATTTAAACTGGCGCGGGAAGAATTTAGAGGAGTGCACGGGTCGTGGTCGGGCCAATAATGCTTATCATACGGGCTGACACGGACCGAATGTTTAGCTTTTATTCCGGGCCGAGCCCCGACCTGGAAATTTTGGCCAGTGCAGACCTCTAGGAAAAATGAAGTCCAGGCCAGGCTCGATCTCGAGGAAAAAGAAGTCTGGCCCGACCCGAATCTGCAGAAAAAATTAAGATCCGGGCACGACCCGACTCTAACAGAGAAAAGACCTGACCCAGCCCGAGTCTCGTGGATTTAAACTGGCGCAACCCGGGTCGGGTCGGACCAACTTGGGCTCGGGAGGAAGAATTTATAGGAGTGCACGGGTCGTGGTCGGTCCAATAATGCTTATCATATGGGCTGACATGGACCGAATGTTTAGCTTTTATTCCGAGCCGAGCCCCGACCTGGAAATTTGGCCAGTGCAGACCTCTAGGAAAAATGAAATCCAGGCCAGGCTCGATCTGGAGGAAAAAGAAGTCTGGCCCGACCGAATTTGCAGAAGAAATTAAGATCAGGGCACGACCCGGTTCTAAAAGAGAAAAGACCTGACCCAGTCGAATCTCGTGGATTTAAACTGGCGCGACCCGGGTCGGGCAAATAATGCTTATCATACGGGCTGACACGGACCGAATGTTTAGCTTTTATTCCGGGCCGAGCCCCGACCTGGAAAGTTTGGCCAGTGCAGACCTCTAGGAAAAATGAAGTCCAGGCCAGGCTCGATCTCGAGGAAAAAGAAGTCTGGCCCGACCCGAATCTGCAGAAAAAATTAAGATCCGGGCACGACCCGACTCTAACAGAGAAAAGACCTGACCCAGCCCGAGTCTCGTGGATTTAAACTGGCGCAACCCGGGTCGGGTCGGACCAACTTGGGCTCGGGAGGAAGAATTTATAGGAGTGCTCGGTTCGTGGTCGGGCCAATAATGCTTATCATATGGGCTGACATGGACCGAATGTTTAGCTTTTATTCCGAGCCGAGCCCCGACCTGGAAATTTGGCCAGTACAGACCTCTAGGAAAAATGAAATCCAGGCCAGGCTCGATCTGGAGGAAAAAGAAGTCTGGCCCGACACGAATCTGCAGAAAAAATTAAGATCAGGGCTCGACCCGACTCTAAAAGAGAAAAGACCTGATCCAGCCCGAGTCTCGTGAATTTAGACTGGCGCGGGAAGAATTTATAAGAGTGCTCGGGTCGTGGTCGGGCCAATAATGCTTATCATATGGGCTGACATGGACCGAATGTTTAGCTTTTATTCCGGGCCGAGCCCCGACCTGGAAATTTGGCCAGTGCAGACCTCTAGGAAAAATGAAATCCAGGCCAGGCTCAATCTGGAGGAAAAAGAAGTCTGGTCCGACCCGAATCTGCAGAAAAAATTAAGATCAGTGCACGACCCGACTATAAAAGAGAAAAGACCTAACCCAGTCTGAGTCTCGTGGATTTAAAGTGGCGCGACCCGGGTCGGGTCGCGCCGGGCTCGAGCTCCGCCCCAAGTCATTTCCCGTGAGGATGCATAATGTCGCTTTACAAACCCTTTATTAGCCCAAGGGGGGGGCGATCGCCCCTTCGCCCCCCCCCTTAGATCCGCCATTGTGCACGAGCTGCCGATGGACAATAGAACTACGAAAAATCAAGAAAAGTATACAAAAATCGCTATCACAGAGACCCTTTACCGCGCGATATTTCCAAATTCAAGGAGGATCTGTTGGCCGAAGCCAAAAACATGCACAAAAAATTTGGTTCAATTGTATGCATAATTTTATACACTTTTCGATGGTACAATAAAGAAAATGGCACAAACATCGCTATTACAACGCCCCTTCCAGCGGAATTTTTCCAAATTCAGGAAGGACCTTTTCATGCCATGACCAAAAAGAAACACAAAAAATTTGGCTCAATTATATGCATAACTTCATACACTGTTCGATGGTACAATATTCAAAATGGCGCAAAAATCGCTATTACAGCGCCCCCTAACCGGCGAATCTTTTCCAAATTAAGGAAGGACCTGCTTGCCATAGTCAAGAATTTAAAATAAAAATTTGGTTCAATTCTATGCATAACTTCATACACTTTTCGATGGTACAATATGCAAAATCGCTATTACAGCGCCCCCTAGCGGCGAATTTTTTCCAAATTCAGGAAAGACCTGCTTGTCATAGCCATAAACTTAAAATAAAAATTTGGTTCAATTCTATGCATAACTTCATACACTTTTGGATGGTACAATATTCAAAATCGCACAAAAATCGCTGTTACAGCGCCCCCTACCGGTGAATGTTTTCCAAATTCAGGGAGGATCTGCTTGCCAAAGACAAAAACTTAAAATAAAAAATTGATTCAATTCTATGCATAACTTCATACACTTTTGGATGGCCAATTATTCAAAATTTCACAAAAATCGCTGTTGCAGCGCCCTCTAATGGTGAATTTTTTCCAAATTCAGGGAGGACTAACCTGCTATATCCAAAAACTTAAAATAAAAATTTGGTTCAATTCTATGTATAACTTCATATACTTTTGGATGGTACAATATTCAAAATCGCTATTACAGCGCCCCCTACCGGCAAATTTTTTCCAAATTCATGGAGGATCTGCTTGCCATAGCCAAAAACTTAAAATAAAAATTTGGTTCAATTCTATGCATAACTTCATACACTTTTTAATGGTACAATGGCGACAGACACACGGACAGACAGACATTTTCTATAAACATGTTTTTTGGGATCTCTGACCCCTAAAACATGTAAATCCGTCGAAAACCGGAAGTCGAAAAAAATTTCGATTACAATACTTTCTTCTATTGAAGATAGAAGAAAGTAAAAGCAAAAACCAGAGATTTATTTTGTTTGCGAAATTGCGTTACTGTTGTATTTTTTTTTTCTTGTTGGACGATCTGTTTAAAGTTTTGCTTCTGCCAAAATTATTTTTAAAAATTCTTGAAATCGCTTCAGTAGTTCTCGAGAAAAATGTGCATGAATGTCAGTTATTTTACATACGATTTTTAGCAACTGCTGTTGCTCTTTAAATTATACACAGGTTCTGTTTTGCTGCATTTTTTCGATAGCTAAATCTAATTCATTGTCTCATAAGTTTTAAAAAAATCATTTCCATTTTCTATAATTAATTTTAATATATCGATAAAACATTTTACAATTTATTTAAATTTTTTAATAAAAAAAATGCAAGCCTTAATGTAATTATTTCTATATAATTTCATGAAATTTGGGTTTTCACTATTCGCACATGAGCGCCGGCTGAAAGAAGTATAAGGAGGGACAAGATTTTAGAACAAATATGCTTGTGGTTCACAGCCTACCCCGTTTTTTTAATGCAGACTATAAACATGAAATAAACTAAACTAAGAATTTTTTGTCAGAACTCCAGTGGAAGACAATTTTTAAACATATCATATCAACATAAAAAGAAATACAAAAATTTGACAATTGTGAAATATTAAGTATTCAAAAGTAAGTTTCTACAAACATTTTACAAATTGGAGAATTGAAACAGTTCATTCTCTTTTTTCGTCGCTCTGAATCCCCTGTTTAATAAATTTGAAACACGTCCACATAAAAAGAAAAGCAGAATTAAGATTTGACCTCCACCGGGGGTTCAGGAGGAAAGTCCCCCCCCCTGACAAAAATTTCTTAGTTTCCCTTTACTTAGCGTTTAATTATTATAAAGTCCTTTGGCAAGAATAAATTTTACATCTTTTTTTAAACTATTGGAAATAAAGAAAATTTCGATAATTACATTTCAAAATGATGGAAAAAGCAATTGCCCCCTACCCCCTACCAACTTTTGCCGGTGACTTTGTTTTCGTAAAAATTGTTTTAGCTCATAGGAAATAGGAAATCTGTTTCTCTTTCGCTTTAAGAATGACGTCACATGACAAGCGCATGGCAAAAATGAGTCAGTACTTGTTTAGGGCTTTTTTTCTGTCTCTTCTAATCTCCTGTTCTTCTACTTGGCTTCGTTTCAGAATCCTTAGATATTTTATTTGTTTTGTCTCACTTCGATATAAATTTCGATAAAAACAGTTGTACATTTCTCGAGTGAAACTTGCGTATTTGGAGATGAATCATGGAGTTTGGGAAATATTTCCATTTCTAACATTATTATTTAACTGTTTTGCATTTCGAAATTGCTTTTTAAAAAGTAGCAACTTCTACTTTCAATGTTATCGGAAAAAAACATTATGTTTAACGAAGAACATTATCGATTTAGAGTTTAAACTATTCCTAGTGGTTTTTATTTGATTTATCTTGTGAAAAAAATATGGATTTTGAGAAAGATAAGGAGCTTCACAGAAATGACACCAGAACCATTCCTGAAATAAACATCAAGGATACAGATTCTTCTTTTTATAATTCTGAGCCAAATTTTACCCAGTCTTCGTTGCCCGACGTGAAAGAATCCGACGAACTACAATATCCTCAACCTTCTGCACAACCACGTCGGGACAGTTTAAGCTGGACAGAACAGTTGACCGTCGATTATGTGGCTGATGGAGAATCAATTGTGGAAGAAGATGAAGAAGAAGAGGAAACTGAAGATGGAGATGAGGAGGTGAAAATTTGTGATTCTAGTGAGATGGACGCTACATTGCTGGATTTACAATTCGGTATTAGGAAAAGTCTTGAAAGACTGCCTACTTATCCGGATCGGGATTTGTTGATGACTGATTTTAGCATGATTGAAGAAATTAGCTTCAGCAACGGTCCAAATCAAACAAGTTTTCTTATAAAAGTATACGCTCCCGTTGCTTTTAGATATTTTCGTGAATTATTTGGTATTACGTCCGAAGATTTTCAATATTCAATTTGTGACACTCCTTTAATTAATGTCAATACTAACAGTCGTAGTGGCAGTGTTTTCTTTACGACTCGAGATGACCGCTTCGTCCTTAAAACAGTGCCGAAAAAAGAGGCTGATTTTTTAATAGCCCTTTTTCCCGGTTATTTTTTAAATCTCACTCAACACAAAAAAACTCTGTTGCCCAAATATTACGGATTATTTAGCTACGTTAGAGGTGTCAAAACCATCAGAGTGCTAATTATGAACAACATTCTTCCAGGAAGTTGTAATTTCTTTCATAAATATGACCTGAAAGGTTCAACATATTCTAAGCGAAAACAATTAAAGAATAGGGAATCTGGACAAATTAAAACAACTTTGAAAGATCTGGATTTCTTAGAAAATTGGCCCGATGGGTTTTTTTTACCCCCGGATATCCACAGATTATTAATTAGATCTATTGAAAGGGACTGTAAAGTTCTAGAAAGCTACAACATAATGGATTATAGTCTTTTGTTGGGAATAGTGTTAACTGAAGGGTCAAATTCCCCAGTTAGACCATCAAAGAGAGATAGGTTTTCTTTCACTCTTAAGAAGCAAAAAAATTTAATTGGTCCTTTCGGAGCTCGCACAGGAAGGGGGGATTCAGTGTTCTTGTTCATGGGAATTATTGATATATTGCAGAGTTACAACTGGAAAAAGAAGCTAGAATGCCAATTTAAATCTTTATTCTATAGCAAATCTACCATTTCAGTGAATAGGCCAGATTTCTATTCTCATAGATTTCAGAAATTTCTAAGAGAACATGTCTTCAAATTTGTACCCAGATATGCTCCTACATCTAGAGAATATTCTGCTAATATGCCTAAGCCTAATCCGTCAAATGCTTTCATATTGTGATTTGTGTATATTCAGTATTTACGGAATTTTTGTTGCCCATAAAGTGATAAACAACTTATAATTTGTGTAAATTTAAGGTGAAAGAATTCTTCATCTCCATGAAGTAAAAATTTGTGTAAAATCTAGTGTGAGATTTTTTTATCTTCTAATTGAGCGTAAAACAACTACTTTTGTGTTTCTATTCCTGATATCAATGAAGTGAAAATTTACCTTCGGTTTGTGCGAGTTTGTGAAGGAAGTTTTACCGTCGGTTAAGTGAAAAGCAACTACTTGTGTCTTTATGGATATTATTGACAATATGGATATTTTCCCGTGTATCTCACCAGACTGACCAACCGTTAACATAAAATAAGTATATCTTTTAATATTTTTGTATTATAATTCTTGTCTCATTCATATTCTAGTCATTAATGTTAGAATATGTATGTGCATGTAAAGTGCAGTCGTAAAGTATAATAAATTAATTTTAATGAAGCTCTTTTTAATACAAAATTTCCAAGGAATTCAAGTAGATTTTTATTTAAAGAATATTAACCACTATATTATTACCAATATTTAAAATATATATATACTAATTAAAGACAGTTATTACATATCATTTTACATAAAAATTAACCGAAAAAAATATAACACGTATCCAAAGCACTGTTGTGGTTTATTTTAATGAGTAGTACTTTATAGGGTATACTATTCGCTACCTACATTCGTTGTAAGTATTCCTATGCCAAAATATTCTTATATGGCATAGGAATCTTTACAACGAAAAATATACCTGATATTCTGCTGAAAAACTTTATAATTATCATCATATTTTTCTTGTTTGATTTGCATTATTGCGCAACTGTATAATACACTTTTTAAAAGAATACAACTAGAGATATAGCTCTATGTATCCTGCACAAAACATGATAATTATTATAAATGTTTTGGTACTACTTGATTATCCCGTCGACCAATTTCGCCAAATTATATAAATTGTCAAATTATACAAATTGACAGAATTTTTTATTTTAAATAACGAAATAACAAATAAATTAGTATGACATTAATAAAAATACAAATAAAACGTCGAAATAAAAATCACCTGATCACGTAAACAAGAGTAACTTGCTTAAAGTCAAGTGAATGTGACATTTACGATTAACCATTATTTGAATTTAATATTATAGTTTGGCGAAAGGTTTTTGGTCGTCGGGATAACCAAGTAGTACCAATGTTTTTTGTTATTTGGTTGAAATGCTTAATTTTCCTGAATAATTTTACAGAGTATTTATAATCAAAATCACAACTTTTAGCTTGAAGAAACGTGTGTTTTTATACAATAATTATTTTGTTTTTAAATATGGTGGGAGGGTTTGGTATGTGTGCCTAATTATTGTAATTAATTTTGTTGTTATATACCTACTACCTTTTACTGGATATAGATAATACTCCTGAAAACATGATAGTTGTCTTAACTGTTTGTTCTTATTTGCTATGATTTATGTTCCCGAAAATCTTTATAGAGTATTTATAACGAAGAATGCAACTTAATAGCTTGCAAAAAGCATAGTATTGTTATTTTTAGTTTAGTTGACAATTATTTTGATTAATTTTGCTGCTTGTATACTTTTTAGAAATACCTAACTAGAGCTAGATCCTAATGTCTTGCAGAAACTATTATTATCATAATTGTTAATTGTTTTGTGGTGGCTAATTTCCGAAAAAACTGATTCAGGGTATTTATTCGAAGATTACAATTTAATAGCTTGCAAAATGCAGAATAATTATTTTGATCTTTTATTATTTCTAGTTATGCTTATTTTTCTAGAAAAGTTTTCTGGGGGTTATTAACATTTAAGAATACAACTTAATATCTTGTAAAATGCACAATATTGATTCTGATTTTAAGCTATTGCACTAGTAAAATGTATATGTTTAATTAGTGTTAGGGATGTAACAATTTTCGGTCAGATATTCGGGCGATATTTGTGACCAAATATTGATAGATTCTTGGCTGAATAAGTGCAGAATAAAATTATAAAAAATATTTTGTGTGTAATTTTAAATATGTTTAATTGAAAAGATTGCAGAATTATATTTTAAAGCATTAGTTTTACTAAAAAAAAATCTAATTTGGGTATTGCGCGGCTGCGCAATACTTATTTATTTCCAGTGTCACTTCTCAATGTTAATTTAACATAGAAAAGCCTATGGACAGAGCTGATAACTTTTTCATTTTTTCATCCCACCTATTTGACCCTGATGCCACAATTTGTTTTATTCTTTGTAATTTTAATGATATTGTAAATTCAAAGTACGAAAATATTTGCCTGACGTCAGGGTCAAAACGGATGATAAAATGCCTTTGCATATGGGTGAATTATAATGCAGATAGTAACATAGTCTAAGCTTTATTTATATTATTCAAATATTTTTCTTAATAATTCCAAATTTCGCGTCTTTCATTGAGAATCGATGGACATTTTTGCTATAAAATTTAATATTTTTTTTCTATTGTTGCAAAAAAATTCAAAAGCCATAATAATAATTTATCTACAGAAATTAATTTTCAGTTAAATTATTTCCATGTGAAAAAATGTAATTTGAAATATTTTTTTTTTACGAATTAAAAAGAAGATGCCTATGGCGCCATACAGGAAATGATACTGATATTTTCAAATATTTGTTAGTGATACAAGAAGTATTAATAAGAGTAAATACAGAAAGCAGGTGACTATGACGTGAAAAAATTACAACATATTTCACTGATATTAATTTTTAAGCATGAATATCAATTACATACAAATGTGCCCATTCGATTAAAAAGGTGTTAACTTTGTGATTTATTTATGTTTTCCTTTTATTTATTTATTGATGAAGTTTCATTTTTGTTAAGGAATACTAGCCGAAGAGAAACACAGAACTATTTATATTGTTTTAAGACTGTATAAAAATTGAAATCTTCGGATGCTTAGGAGTTAATAAATTTGCAAATAACCGAAATTTATGTTACAGTTTTCATCATCAATATAACGTCAGCATTTCACACGGGCTTGTAATATATATATTGTTCATATGCAATTTCTTTTTGTGGTATTAAGAAGTAAAAAATAATTATTTGTAAATTTTAAACGTTAAGTAAGCTTAACGTTATTATCTCATTTTTTATATAAAATTATTCTTTTTGCGTTTTTTTTAACCATTTGGAAAAATGGTTATTGTTCTCGTCAGGGTAGGAAATCAAAAACATATCTGAAGCTTTTTATTGGTTCAATCCGCATTTTATTCGTTCTCTGATTGGTCTATATTAGAGATGCAACGAATATTCGGCCCATTCGGCCTGTCTGCCGAATATTCGGCTTCGGCCGAATATCAAGTCTATTATTCGGCCTTGGCCGAATACTAATACTAATAAATGTTTTTATATTTACACAGTATAACTTTTTAATTTGACAATTTATATTCATCATGTATAATGAAAATTTTATTTGAAATTAACAAACACTTTTTTTTTCCATTAACTTTCATACCTCGAATGGATTTTATCTACCCATTTTTATATAAGAGGCTAATTTAGTAATCATGTTAAAAAAATTTTATGCTGTATCAATAAGTACAAAAAATATCTGTAATAAGCTAACATAATCTATTAAATTTAAAATTAATCAATAGAGTCAAAACACTGTATTAAACACTAGTGTCGTGAAGGAAATTTTCACCTTGTTATTAATAAACATTATAACATACAAACATTCTTATTATAACTACTTAAAAGGTGACATAAACATATCTCATAGATCTCAGGGTTGCGTTAAATAATATTTTTTATATGTTTCTGTCACCTTTTAAGTAGTTTGAACTACTTGAACTACACACGTTGAACTAATTTCTTCTTAGGAATTTTTAACTCATTAATTTGTATATCAGTTAATCTTGAACATGCTAATGGCGAATGATTAGGCCGATTTCATTAGGTGATTTTTAGGCCGAACATAGCCGAATATTTTTTCAGAGTAAAATAATGCTTTCAAAAATTAAAAATTTGTATATAAATAATTTTTTAAAAGAAAACAATACATTTTAATTGTGAAATATACAAGAATTATGCATATAGTGCATACTATATTTTGTTTTTAGGCAAAAATAAGTTCATTATTCGGCCGCCGAATAGGCCGAATATTCGGCTGTAACTTGGCCGAATATTCGGTATTCGGTTATTCGGCCAAACCACTATTCGTTGCATCACTAGTCTATATAGTAATCTGTATCTCCCCTTTACTTTCAACAGTTTACTTTTCAACTTTTTTACAATACTTCTGTTGCCACTATGACAAAAAAGTAATAAAAACTACAAAAAAAATTAATAACTCAGAAACAAATTGAGATACAGCTTTCAAACAAATTGCATTTTTTTTCTCTATACGACGGTGTAAAAAGTAATATTGTGGGATGTTTAGAAGTTTAAGAATGAAATTTCATTTAAAATTGGTCGTCAGATTTCCAAGAAATCTGACAATGGAAAAGCCTTTTCCCGAACAGCTAATGAAATGCTTGGATAATACGTAAGTTTCAGGAAATCTGACGAATCGCAGGCGATGAACTCCGTGCGATTTTTTGTCTTAAATTTTAGTATTTGAAAAAATCATTTTTCCAAATGGTCGTTGTAATTTGTTAAATTGCTTTTTTTTTTTTTTTCTTTTTCTTTTGGCGGCACGAAAACGACTGATCTTGATGCTAAATAAATATCCCAAGTTAAATTTAGGTAACAATTTCCTCTTGAATTTACCCCCTGGCAGGATATAGGATAGCAAAATTTAAGTAAAACTTTTTTTTTTTTAACTTTGCAACAGCTATACTGTTGTTATAATATTAGCAGTCGAGATTTAAGGATGTTTTTGCATTCATAGCGTTCAGTGGCGTGGCGTGAAAATTTTCGGTGGTCATCGCAATTATTTAAGTTTGTGGTGAAAAATTATTAACTCTAAAATTCAATGGTTGAATGTTCAAAAAAGAAACTTTAAATCTTACCTTCACTTATACATGAACTCAAAATGTTCTGCTAAAACTGGATCGTAGAGTTTTAAAAGCTTATTAAGAGTTTTAAAATATTGCTTGGTCATCGCCGCATCCAGCGATGACTGGACGCCACGCCACTGATAGCGTTATAGCGTACCAAAGTGGAAAATGGGGTAACTAAAATTAAGCAAAAAAAAAAAAAAATAAAATGTGTTTTTATTAAAAATATATATATATATATATATATATATGCTCAGACTGGAAGTTTTTGTCCAAATTATGCACTATTGCGCTGATGAAACATTTTGGATGAAATTTTGGTAAATACACCACAAATTGTCATGCGATACCTTGTAGATCAAACCTGATGATGATATATGCAGTTAATTTTTAAATGAGTTCGTCTGGATGTGGTAGTTATAAAAAAACTTGACATATTAAACAAAAACATAATTTTCCGAACAAATTAAAAAAATAAAATTTATTTCCTACATTATTTAAGCCTAAGCCCGAGAAGGGACAGATATTAAGATATTTCATTCGGTTAGTTCTGCATTTAATGTTAAATTTTTGTAACAAATTAGTTGAACCAAGTGAACATTAAAAAATAAAAATGAAATTCAAACAATATGATACTTAAACACACTAAAAACTTAGATTCCGTTCAAACGAAATCGAAATAAATCTTACTTTTTTCCAAATTTAAGTTGCAAATATTTGTATTGCAGATTTTGTATTAAGTTTACATTTAGGTGAAAACAAATGATTAGGCACATCTAAACTACAAATATTCCAAAAAAAGTCTAAGATTTATTTCGATTTCATTTGAACGGAATCTAAGTTTTTAGGGTGTTTAAGTATCATATTGTTTGAATTTTATTTTTATTTTTTAATGTTCACTTGGTTTAACTAATTTGTTTCAAAAATTTAACATTAAATGTAGAAATAACTGAATGAAATATCTTAATATCTGTCCCTTCTCGGCCTTAAATAATGTAAAAAATAAATTTTATTTTTTTAATTTGTTCAGCAAATTATGTTTTTGTTTAATACTTATTGAATTTATTTACTTAAATGTATTTAATGACACACATTACATATATTCAAGCATTTTAAAATGCAAAATACATGATATAGTTAATGTTTAGAATTTAGATCATAAGTGAATTTATAATACAATGTAATAATTTGTTTTACCATATCTTATGATTTCGTAAACTATAAAATTATTGTTTTGTGCCTTGTAAAAATAATTTAAATTTCTGCAAAACAGACTATTTTGTTGGTATTACTTTAAAAATACTTTTTGAAATACAGCAACAAAGGAATATCTATATAACAAACGTAAATGTAATGATATTTTTTAATTAATGCATATTTGTAAAATTTCAATTACTAAATTATTCATTGTACTTTGTTGAATTATGCAGTTTTGTGAAATAGAGGTCTTATTCCTATATCCACATATCTATTTGAATCTGCAATTAATCTATGATAAAATGCAATTTGTTAATTTTTTGCGCTGAAATATGTTTTTTAAAGTACGAAAAAAAAACAAGAATTATACAGAACATTTAACAATAGAATGAGTTCATATTTTAGATAATTTTTTAATTGGTATCATGGTTTAAAATATTTAAAAACTAGTTGGATGTGCCAATTCCAAAACTTTCTTCTATCTTATACATAATATTTCAAAAATTAGTTACACATGTTAATACTTCAATATTATTAGTTCAATACTATCCCAACTTTGATTTTCATCTTAAATTTCTGCTTCAGTCAATTAAACGGACTAAAAACGAGTTAATCAATCCTGATATTTTTAAAATTAATAGTTTTTGCTTATTCTGTTGTTATCAGATGTTTGCGAATAGCCGGCTTAGCAAAAAGCGAGTTTCCGCCTCTGCACGCGCCGCCGATGGACAACAGAACTACGAAAAATCAAGAAAAGCATACGAAAATCGCTGTCACTGAGCCCCTTTACCGCGCAATATTTCCAAAATATAGGAGGAGCTGTTGGCCAAAGCCAAAAACATGCACGAAAAAATTTGGTTCAATTGTATGCATAATTTTATACACTTTTCGATGGTACAATAAAGATAATGGCACAAACATCGCTATTACAACGCCCCCCCCCCCCCTTCCGGCAGATTTTTTTCAAATTCAGGGAAGACTTGTTTGCCATAGCCAGAAACGTACACAAAAAATTTGGTTCAATTCTATGCATACCTTCATACAATTTTCGATGGTAAAATAATAGAGCTGTAGCAAACCGCACATATTCGTTACTAAGTAACGGGTATTCTCTAAGGTACGAAATACCGAATCGGTACTTTGAAATACGACTCGTTAGTCGTTACTGCGTCAATACGCAGCCGAACAAAATGAAACTAACTTCAAACGCTGCTTACGTTTGTATAATTCATGAATGGAGCAAATATCCGGATGCGGTAAAAGATGCGAATTTGTATTCAGACTCGGATATTTCGGCGTTAGTTGTCTACGTATCAGTGTATGCGTATCATTCTGTTAGTATCATTTATTCTCAAATCTCAAACGATTTTGATTTCGTAGGAGCTTCTTGATTCCTTCACTATGGAAAGAAAAAGAACCATAGCTATTTTATACCCTGAGCTTGCAGTATCATCTGAAAGAATTTTTTTTCAAAATCAGGTTATATATTATCTGAAAGGCGTGCTTCTTTAAAACCAAAAAGAATGGAAAAAATATTATTTTAAAACATAAATCAAAGATTTCTAAAATAATAATGCGATTGACGTAAACTGTTGGTTGATAAGATGATAAAGTCTAAAATGAAACACATTTCTTTTAAATATTCTGAAAATTTTCAAGAAATTCTGTTCTAAAATTTACAGGTTTGCTTTCAGTGCATTCTTTATCCTATAAAAATATCTTTGTACGTGTATTTATGTTTTAAATTAAAAATATATATATATTTTTATGATAAAGACGAGTTTTTAGATTGCTTGTAAAAATGTTTTTATGATAACGTTTAATTTTTTTAACCTCCGGTATGCTATTTCTTTTTTCCAGCTAAGCTAATAAAGTGTCGTCTCCAAAAAAAAAACACGCCCCGTTGTATAAGCCAGCCGTAAAACAAAGCAGAGGTGTCATTGTACGGAATAATCTCTACGGCATTTTTTTTAACTTCTAAGCATCGCACATTTCCAATTTTTATACCGTCGTATTGGGGAAAAAAGTACTTTTAAATGCAATTTGTTTGAAAACTGCATCTCGATTTATTTTTGAGATATAAATTTTTTTATTTTATTTTATTTTATTTTTTTTGTAGTTTTAAATGCCATTTGTTTAATTTTTGTAACTCAGGTACTCCATTTCTGTAGAAAGTAAAAGTACAGGAAAAATAGTTGGAAAGTACCAATTATATCTTTTTGTTGCCATTTTCTCATAAAAACTGAAAAAAAAAAAGGTAATTAAAATACCTGCTGTTTCGAAAAAATATAAGTTAATAACTTCTGATAAAACATGAAGTTTTTATAAACTGAACTAAATTTTAAGTATCTACATTAATATTACAAACAAATGAAAGCATATGAATCATGAGATAGCCATTTTTTTTTGTCGAATTTCTTAAATAACGAAAGAAATTCTTCAGCGGATGCGGATCACGTCATTTTATATAAAATAAACGCGTGTGTTTTAAGTCTATAACTGAACTACCTATATTTATGTACATATTTTTTTTTTTCATCGGGAGTGACACTAAATTCTTAAAAAGCAGAATTACTGTTTTCTAATTTTTTTTAAACCATTCGGAAAAATGGTTATTGTCCTCTGTCAGGGTAGGAAATCAAAAACATATCTGAAGCTTTTTATTGGTTGAATCCGCATTTTATTCGTTTCCTGATGGGTCTATACAGTCATCTGTATTTTCCCTTTACTTCCAACAGAGATGGATACTTCTGTTGCCACTATGACAAAAAAGTAATAAAAACTACAAAAAAAAAAAAAAATTAATAACTCAGAAACAAATTGAGATACAGCTTTCAAACAAATTGCAATTAAAAATGTATTTTTTTCTCTATACGACGATATAAAAAGTAATATTGTGGGATGTTTAGAAATTTAAAAATGAAATTTCATTTAAAATTGGTCCAAGAATGTTAATGTTTAATCCATGGCGGACGAAATATGTATGATCAACTCCGTGCGATTTTTTATGTCTTAAATTTTAGTCTTTGAAAAAATCATTTTCCAAAATGGTCGTTGTAATTTGTTAAATTGCTTTTTTTTCTTTTTTTTTCTGTTTGGCTTGTAAAAATAATTGGCACAGATGTCATATACGCACCATATTGGGGCAATTTTTTTCTGAGGCCAATGTCATATAATCACCGGGGTACTTAACTGGCGCCAAAGTGCCGTTATTTTGCTTGATATGGTAACTCGGATGTTGTTTATTTGTTAATAAATTGTATAGTTACTTTTCTTTTTTTAAATTATATAAATTGTTTTGTTCTATAGTTATTAATGAAACATTTTTTATTTATTGTTATTCCCTATTTAATATATATATATATGTAACTTGTATTCGAAAACGAGGTTTTCACCAAATGGCATCAGAAAAAAAATCACGCTAGTGTGGTGCGTATATGACATCTGTGCCAAATATTTTTGTTGCTCTGTTTTTAAATTTCATATTTGAAAAAAGGGTATTTTTAAATATAAATCAATAATTTCAGAAATAATAATGTGACTGAAGTACAGTATCATTTGATAGGATAATCACGTAAGAAATTAAATATATATATATATTTAAATATTTTCATATTATTTCAGAAATTACATTTTCATAATACATAATTACTTTTAGTGTAAAATTAATAAGTAAATTTGTTTGTAAAATATTTTGGCTGTGTAATTATATTTCATAGTTTTCGTATAAATTTGGTGAACTTTTACTCTTCCTAAGTTGCTTTATCCGATTACTCCTTATTTCATAAGTAAGAAATTATACAATTTAGGCATGTTATATTCAATTATGCATCGTATTTTAATTTTGTTTGCCTTTTTTCATTAAAACGTAGAAAATTAAATGTATTTTTAACGTACAGATGGCAGCACATATTTTACGTTAAAATAGTAACGAATTCTTCAAAAGACTCATGTGCGGTATATAATTAGATTTGCTATTGCTGCAGGTTTGTAGTACATACGATGATTGTTAATACCCGTTTTTTGAGCAGTAACGAAAGTAACGAGTAACGAATACTTTCTAACGGGTAGCGAGTTCGAAAGTAACGACATCATACCGGTATTCATTTAGTCGTTACTTTTACAGCACTATAAAATAATGAAAATGGTACACACATCGCAACTATAGCTCCCCTTCCGGCGGAGTTTTTCCAAATTCAGGGAGGACCTTCATGCCATGACCAAAAACAAACACAAAATATTTGGCTCAATTCTATGTATAACTTCATACACTTTTGGATGGTACAATGTTCAAAATCGCACAAAAATCGCTATTACAGCGCCCCTACCGACGATTTTTTTCCAAATTCAGGAAAGACCAGCTTGCCATAGTCAAAAATTTTAAATAAAAATTTGGTACAATTCTATGCATAACTTCATACACTTTTGGATGGTACAATATTCAAAATCGCTGTTACAGCGCCCCCTACCGGCGATTTTTTCCAAATTCAGGGAGGATCTGCTTGCCATAGCCAAAAACTCAAAATAAAAATTTGGTTCAATTCTGTGCATAACTTCATACACTTTTGGATGGTACAATATTCAAAATCGCTATTACAGCGCCCCCTACCGGCGATTTTTTCCAAATTCAGGGAGGATCTACTTGCCATAATCAAAAACTTAAATTAAAAATTTGGTTCAATTCTTTGCATAATTTCATACACTTTTGGATGGTACAATATTAAAAAATCTCACAAAAATTGCTATTACAGCGCCCTCTACCGGCGAATTTTTTCCATGTTCAGGGAGGATCTGCTTGCCATAGCCAAAAACTTAAAATAAAAATTTGGTTCAATTTTATGCATAACTTCATACACTTTTGGATGGTACAATATTCAAAATCGCTGTTACAGCGCCTCCTACCGGCGAATATTTTCCAAATTCTGGGAGGACCTGCTTGCCATAGCCAAAAACTTAAAATAAAAAATTGGTTCAATTCTATGTATAACTTCATATACTTTTGGATGGTACAATATTCAAAATCGCTATTACAGCGTCCCCTACCGGCGAATTTTTTCCATGTTCAGGGAGGATCTGCTTGCCATAGCCAAAAACTTAAAATAAAAATTTGGTTCAATTCAATGCAAAACTTCATACACTTTTGGATGGTACAATATTCAAAATCGGTGTTACAGCGCCTCCTACCGGCGAATTTTTTCCAAATTCTGGGAGGACCTGCTTGCCATAGCCAAAAACTTAAAATAAAAATTTGGTTCAATTCTATGCAAAACTTCATACACTTTTAGATGGTACAATATTCAAAATGGCACAAAAATCGCTGTTACACCGCCCCCTACCGTAAATTTTTTTCCAAATTCTGGAAAGACCTGCTTGCTATAGGCAAAAACTTAAAATAAGAATTTCGATCAATTCTATGCATAACTTCATACACTTTTGGATGGTACAATATTCAAAATCGCTGTTACAGCGCCTCCTACCGGCGATTTTTTTCCAAATTCTGGGAAGACCTGCTTGCCATAGCCAAAAACTTAAAATAAAAATTTGGATCAATTCTATGCATAACTTCATACACTTTTAGATGGTACAATATTCAAAATGGCACAAAAATCGCTGTTACACCGCCCCCTACCGGCAATTTTTTTCCAAATTCTGGAAAGACCTGCTTGCTATAGGCAAAAACTTAAAATAAGAATTTGGTTCAATTCTATGCATAACTTCATACACTTTTGGATGGTACAATATTCAAAGTCGCTGTTACACCGCCCCCTACCGGCGAATTTTTTCCAAATTCTGGGAGGACCTGCTTGCCATAGCCAAAAACTTAAAATAAAAATTTGGATCAATTCTATGCATAACTTCATGCACTTTTGGATGGTACAATATTCAAAATCTCACAAAAATCGCTGTTACAGCGCTCCTTACCGGCGAATTTTTTCCAAATTCAGGGAGGACCTACTTGCTATATCTAAAAACTTAAAATAAAAATTTGGTTCAAATCTATGCATAACTTCATACACTTTTGGATGGTTCAATATTCAAAATAGCACAAAAATCGCTATTACAGCGCCCCCTACCGGCGAATTTTTTCCAAATTCAGGGAGGATCTGCTTGCCATAACCAGAAACTTAAAATAAAAATTTGGTTCAATTCTATGCATAACTTCATACACTTTTTGATGGTACAATGGCGACAGACACACGGACAGACAGACATTTTTTATAAACATGTTTTTTGGGATCTCTGACCCCTAAAACGTGTAAATCCGTCGAAAACCGGAAGTCGAAAAAAATTTCGATTACAATACTTTCTTCTGTTGAAGATAGAAGAAAGTAAAAGGCAATCTGTTAATATTTTTAAATATAAAATAATAGAAAGTAAGTTTTAATTAATCTTTAAAACTTGAAAAAATGCTTTATTTACTATCAAAATACATTTTTTTAAAATATGGCGCTCTGCATAAAACTTGGCCGAATATTCAGTCTTCGACGCAGCATTGTTTGTTATATCGCTAATTATTTTGTAAATTTTGCTAATACTAATTTTAGAAATATATTTATAGTTTACTAGGGGGCTCTGCCCCCTACGAGCCCCCTACTGCCTCCGTTCCGACACCCCAGATTCTAAAAGCAGGCTAATTTCATTGGCTTTAAAAAGATTGAATTATAATAATAATAATAATAAAAAAAAAAACAGTGCGATCTCCCTGTAAACGGGCTTTCATTAATATTCCTTTGATTGGAGATTTTTAAGACGAAATCAGCGTTTTTTAAAGGATACAATGGCTGTTTTCGTCTTTGATTAAAGAAAAAAAAATAGTTAAAAATTTGGAAATAAGCTAATGTAAAATGAATTAAGTAAACAGAGTTTTTGTCTCTCGGTTTTTTAACTTCTCTAAGAAAGTTCTTTTAAATAACACATTTGAAATGTATCGTTTTATATCTGACGTAATTTTCACCAAAGTTTTCTTTCTTTTTTTAACATTCGCATGAAAATACTTTTTTTGTTAGAAAGGAAATATTATTTGAGCTGTCTTAGAATTCATGATAATAGTTGAAAAGATTATCTCAAAATATGAAATAAATGTCTCGCGCAGATATATTTTTTAATTTAAACTGTTTGGCCAACTGTCAATTATTTGAACTTTTTAAATTTGACGTACATTTCCTCCATTTGCGACTTTTAACGCATAATAATTAATTTATTATTTAAAAAGTGTCTTTCTGTCTTAAAATTCATGTGTAACTATAGTTTTTATGACGTAATTTTCAATATTTTCCTGATTTTTAACATGTATTTTAACATGTAACATAAATTTTTTGAAGGAAATAAAAAACTTGAAGGAAATATTATTCTTTGAGCGAGCTGTTTTTAAAATTAGCAACAGTTTAAAATAATACCCTTTTCTAAAATATGTAAAAAAATCACTCGAAATGCTAAAAATTTGAATTTAAAATGGAGATAAATCCTCGAAAAATGAGTCAAATTAAAAAAATAAATACAGTCTGCACACCGGGAACTTCTAGTGTATTAATTGATGTAAAAATTTTTAAGTTCCTATGTATAGTTTTTGCTCATATAAATTTTTTTAATGAAACGATTTTGACCAACTTTAACATTAAATATCTCTTAAAATAATCATTCGATTTAAAAACTGTCTGCATCAGCGTGTTTATCAAACATTTCTCTATACAGAAGCGTCGCGACGGGGTGTTATGCAGAGTCAGATAATATAGACGAACACGCGAACGCCGTTCGCAGAAAATTTTCCGTTTGCAGAGAGAGTTCTGTTTTTTTTTTTTTTTTTTACAAATTTCTTCATAAAATATATATACATATACATATATATATATATATATATATATATATAAGACCCCGGGTGGAGAATCGGTGCGCGGCCCGTCGCAGATTCGTGAGAAGGTCTGCGGATTATTTTTCATCTGGAGGGGGGAAAAGTTATCTAGAAATTATTTGCCATGTACCATGGTACAGTATTTTTTGGAAGAAGCATTGCGGCATATATATTTTTAAAACTTAAAAATATTGTAAGTGCGCCGCTTATGCCGGAACGGCAGGTACAATGCTTTTTTTTTTTTTTTTTTCTCCTGCCAGGGCCGGTAGCAGAAACAGTGCAGCACCGAAGCAGGTGCTGCAGATTATTTTAGGCTTTGCAGATTAATTTAACAGATTAAAAATAAATTCTGTGTTAAAAAATAAATGTTAAATGTTGATCTCTTTTAAATAAAGTTTATTTGGTTGAAAATTTTAGCGAATGTTTATGCACTTGTTTAGCATTTCTCTGCGATTTGCAGCAATTTTTTTTTTACATTCGAAGGGGAATTAAGTTTTAATACCTTAGTAAATATTATCCTCTTTTCAATAAAGTCTAATTCAGAAAACTTTGTGAGGGGGGGGGGGGGGGATTGAGTGCATGTAACGTAATGCGAGGGATTGGAAAGAGGACTTTTTCATTTTTGCTGTTAGCGGCGATATAGGACTCAGGAAGGACGTGGCTTTTACGGCAGAAAATTTTTAAGAAATTATTTGAGTTTGCCTACAGTTTTACATTTTATCTAAGTCTGGTGTTATGGGAGGAGCCTTCCCCTTCAATATATATGAACTTGGGAAAATTGAGTTAGAGTTGGAAAATTCTAGATTTTTTAAATCCTTTTTTTTTTTTTTTTTTTTTTTTTTTAATAATGGTAAAAAATATGAAATTTTTATTGTTTTCTTGCTGCATTTCTGAGTTCTGTAACAGTAAATGAGTCAAATTATCAAAAGAAATACAAAAAGCAGCCAGACTCAATTTGTCATTGTGTTTCTGTGTGATACGAAAATATCATACATCTACCAGACCTGAATTTCCCTACTGTTGCGTCCATCAAGAGTGTCTCTAATCTATTCCCTTATTTCTTCCAAATCTTTGTTCCTTTCTCATTAGAACATGACGGTACGAAGTGCGATTATGACTCGTACGTAATAGGAGACAAAAAATTTGCAAACCTTAAACTAATGCTGGTTTTCTCTAAATATATGCAATTTTTCTAGGTTTAAATCTTACATTTACTGTATTGTTTGAAATTGCTTCCTTAAGTATTCATTTAGCAATTGGGTATTTTATTATTTTCACGCTTTCATGATTCCAAAGTAGAAACAAACCTAGTTTTGATTTTAATTATTTAAATGAAAGAAGTGTATTTAAACTTCCATTAAACAAACCAATAATTATAATTTTTACGTTTTTAGTTTCATTGCTTTTCTTTGGAAAGAATTTTTTACGTGTTAGTATCATTAACATAAACACACATTGCACATACCATTTCAGTTGGAAAATAAAGCAATTTGTTTCAAGTTGGGAAATTTTTGGATTCTACTCCCCGAAAAAATATTTGTAACTACGCCCCTGTCTCTATAATAGCACAAAGTTTCATATTTTTATATGAAATAGTTTTCTTAATTGTAGACCTTTCTCTGTACAGTAACTTTTTATGTTCAGGCAACATTCTTAAAATCGCCTTTCATCCTCGACTACCCCTATTAAAATCACATTCACCACGTGTGATTTATCTCGCGATTACCTTGCAGCATTTTTAAAACTTTATTACCTTCTGAGCTATTCTTTAATTTGCCCCTTGTACTGATTAGAGATGAGTTCGGGCTCTGTTTTCGAAACCCGGGTCTGACCGAGCACGACAATTTTAAAACCGAGCCCGAAACATTTTGTGTCATCAGAGCCCGAGCCCGATACCAATGCCATACAATAGCAAAAAAGGTTGAATAATTGCCGAAACGTCAGTGAAAGCTTACTGTGGAGACACAAAATTTTTTGGTTTCCGTCTGTCTGTTCCGCGATAACTGCTGTAAAAACATCCGATTAGCTTGAAATTAAGTAGGTATGTTGGTGTGGTAACCGGAATTAGCTCTATAGTTTTTGGTTACATTTGGCTCATCTGTTCGGAAAATATGGAACATTTTATTTTGCACCATAATGCTTTTCGAAGGCATTTCAGACGATTTTCAAATTTTCATTTCTCCCGAAAGAAAATGGCTCATTTGACTAATAGATTTAAATGGTAAATTATGGAAACTGGAATTTCCCATGACGGGTCCTTAAATTATTCCTATTAGTTTAAAATTTTGTGAATGCATTTGTCAATTTTTTTAAATTATTTGTCTAAATTCTGGTGAATTTTTAAACATGTGTTCCAATAACATAAAACATTTTGTTTTATAAATTTATTTATTTGAAATGCACATATTTCATTTTTTTCTTTTTCTTTTATCAGTTACCATAGCAGCAGTAATTCATCTTAATAATATTAAAGGTGCATAGTGTAATGTTTGAGTCAAGCCAACGTCAAAACGGAAAATTTAATGTCTTTGTATCTTTGCGTATAGATAGATTTTAACCCATAAATGAGCTATGTTTTACTTATTTTATTCAAGTATTTGGCTTATAAATTCAAAATCTCTCTATCTATATTATAAAGGACAAACATATCTGTGCGTAACACATACGTCATTCTGCGAATGGCAACACGTTGAAATTTGAAATGAAATTTCGGTTTTGCAATTTTCACTACTGCAAAATTTTAAACTTCTAATCATCGCACAGTTTCACTTTTTACACCGTCGTATAGGGGAAAAAATGTACTTTTAAATGCAATTTGTTTGAAAGCTCTATCTCAATTTATTTTTGAGATATTAATTTTTTTTATAGTTTTTTGTACCAATTTTGTAATTGTGGCAACTGAAGTACTCCATTTCTATTAAAAGTAAAGGGAAAATAGGCATGGTTCATTTATTTTTATTGGTTATGTCCTTATTGATGCCATTTTCACATTACAAATAAAAGTACCTTTTTTCTAATTTTTGAATAGAAAATGACGTCAGACATTAAAAAAAAACATGCATTTTCGTCATAAATCAAGAGATTGAAGAAGATATTTCAATATTTTTACATTACGCTGATACTGAGTTTGAGACGCTTGGGAAAATGATTCAGTGAGTAAAAAGGATGTCATATTTAAAACAAAACGATCATTTTCTTTTATAAAACTAAATATTTGATCAATACTATGGCAACTAAAGGCAAATTTCTGAATGGTAAATTTTCATGGGTACTGAGATTAGAACTTAAATTTTATGCAAATGTCCACATGAAAAGTTGTATCGGACAAACGTGACTTTAGGTTTGGAAATACATTCATTAATAATGTATTGCGCATTAAAATTACTTTTAAATTGTGAATTTGAGTGGTGCGTATGTAAATTTTGAGAATGCGAAAATAATGTACAGTTTAGATTTTATGGGGGAAAATTATATGATGTGACAAAGCGAAATCCTTTTTACTGATTTTTCATCCCATAAAAACAAACGTAAAAGCCTCAATCGATAGCTTCAACATAATTACTCATTTTGATTACGTATTCTAATACAGTTTAATTTTTCAATAATTTAAGCAGTTGGAGTTTTTGGAAGTAATATTTTGGTAATTTTAGGTTAAAACCATTATTTGTTTTAAGAGCTAGATAAGCAATACGAGATGAATTTTTTATTGTAATTATTTTTGTAAGTTTATTATAAATTCGATCTAACAGTTCTATTCTAAACATTTTAATTCGTCGAATTTCGACGGGTTCCAACTCGTTTTCATAAAGAACCAATTAATATTTTTATATAAAATTTCATGGAGGAAAGAGATAGATGGAGTTGCAGTATGCCGTAAAAAAGTTTTGCAATATGAAACCATTTATCGCTCAAATTTAAACGTCCAAGAAGGCCCAAACAAAACAAGCACGTGGAAGGGATTTTGTATTAATAAGACGAATTCAAAGAAATGAATTACAGCTGAAGTATATTTTAAGAAAAAATGGTACATTTTTTAAAGGGTCTTTGTTGTGTTGTTATTTATTAAAATAAATGTTTGCTTTTAAAATAACTAGGGGATCGTACCCGGGCTTCCCGGGTTAAAGAATATAGGTGAAAACATTTTTTTTCAATTGAAAACTAATATTTTTTTGTATGCAATAAATTTTTTAGATTGCCCACTTACATTTAAAAAAAAATTTCATATGGGAATACCAATTATACAATCAAATAATTTTTTTTAATTTATCAAAAGCGATATTTTCTTATTAGTCGCATGCTAAGAGTTATTTGACAAAGATTTTGCTACTTATGGCATCCTTTTATATTCTGATAATTTCAGAGCTTATACATATCTGTTAAATTTGTGATTATTTTATTTATTTATTCATAGGGAAGTTTTTTTAATGGATATTAGCCGTAAGAAAATGATGAACTCTTTATTTTGTTTAGGGCATGCGGATTAATTTTTCGTAAATTAAAAAATATTTCATGCTTTAAAATTGTTTTTTAAAACCATAGACAATCAGTAAACTGAGATGAGCTTTGCAAACGAATTCCATTTGAAAAAAAATCCTATTTGGTGATCTAAAAATTTAAATTGTACGATTACAAACATGTTAGATTTGTGTTTTTTCAATATTATTCTTTTATTTGTTGATAAAAGAAGTATTAATTTCGTTAATTTGTCTTTCAAAAATATGTCAGATTGGTAGTTTTCTTAATATTATTCTTTTATTTGTTTAGAAAGGAAGTATTAATTTCGTTATGCAAAAATAGTCAGAGACAAACATGTAAAACGTTTGTTGCTTTATGTGTAAAATGTTTATTATTATTATGTATTGAAACGGGCACGTGATAAGATAAAATTTAAAAAAATCATGCTTAAAAATTAATTTAGAAAATATAATACATCAGTCAATTAAGATACAGTTTTTAAACAAATTGCATTTGAAAGTAATTTTTTTTCCCTATGCGACGAAAATTGAAAATGCACGATGGTCAGAAGATTAAAAAAATGCAGTAGCGAAAATTTCAAGACCGAAATTTGATCGTGAAATGTTGCCATTCGCAAAATGACTTCAGCATTACGCACAGATACGTTTGTTCTTTATAATATAGATTCTTAATCAGTAAAATATAATAAAGATCAGTTATTAGGATGTGGTTATCAATTGAGGCTCTTATGCTTGGTATTCCGGAATGATAAACAGCAATTTTCACCTTCTCAAAATTTTCATACGCACTTCTTAGATCCATATTCATCATTTTAAAAACAATTGTATTTTGTTTGATCATTTAAAAATCATTTTAACTCAAAACTTGAAGTCATGATTGTCAGAAACGTCTTTTATGTGAACAGATGCACTCTTTGCTTGAGATTCTAATGTCAATTCCAGAGAGTAAAAAATTCCGTAATTTATGTTTTTTAGACGCATTTGTGTTAAAATGTTTAGTTTTAACTAAGAAAATGATCTTTTAAATATTTCTTTTAAATATGACTTCATTTTCACTTAAATGAGCATTTCGCCTAGTGTATGAAACTTAGTATCAGTACACATGCAGAAAGAAAAACAATCTAGAAAATTTATGAGAATAAATGCGTGTTTTCAATAGCAGTATGTCACTTTCCGTTATTATGCCCCTAATATAATATTCTGCTCCTAATGGGATTTTGCGACACTAAACCCTATTCAACAATTTTAATCAACAATTTTGAATTTTTATCAGAAAATAGCATGAATAAAGATAAAAATACCTCATTATTTCTCTCTTGTCTGAAATAATGAAAGCTATCTAATTTTCACCATTTTGAAGAAATTTCATAAAATGCTTTTAAAATTAAAATATAAAAGTGGGGATATTTAAAAAAAAAAAAAACAGATAGTGGAATCACATTTACAAATAAAGAGCTTTCAGGTTAAAAAAAAAAAAAAAAAAAAAAAAAAAAAATTAGTAAATTTGGTTCAGTGAAAGGTTAGGGCAGGTGACTAAAAAACACACTTCTGTTTTAAATATATAGATTATATAAAATTAAAAAAAAATTAAATTCTCCAAATTATGTTATTTTGATAAAATTATAGTAGAATGTCCTAAAGAATAGCATTAAAATTTTATTATTCGAGAGAATTTTGGACAAAAACGTCAGGAACATGATACTATTTTAAACCACGAATTATTTGTTTGCTTCTCTAACTCGGCGAAGCAAACCTATCCAGGCGAGAATCATCAATTTCTGTAATATAAATCGCTATTATTTGCATGTTACCTCTCTTTTATAAAGACACTCTAAATTTTTGTAAAACACTGCGTTTTATCAGTGTGTTATTTCGATTATATTATTTTCAAAAGTGAAGCATTTTCACCTGTGAAGAATTTCAAAGCAGCTGGGCTGTGAAAATCACGCACTTTTACAAAACATAATTCAAGTTTAAGAATTAAAATACACGCTTTTTTTGTAAAATGATGTCATTTGCATCCGCTAAAGCAATCTTCTTTTACAATCCAGTCTTAAAATTCGTCTATAGAAAAGTATGCATAATATGACGTCATTGTCACGGAATAACAGACAATATTCTTGACATAGCCCATATTTTAATTTCAACTTTTTTTCAGGTTTTATGAGAAAATGGCAACAAAATGATACATTAACTCCTACTTTCGACTATTTTCCATTTATTTTCAATGACTTTCAATAGAAATGGGGTACTTTTGTTGCCACGATAAGAAAAATGGTATTAAAAACTACAAAAAAAATTAATATCTCAAAAATAAATTGAGATATCGCTTTCAAACAAATTGCATTTAAAGGGGCATTTTTTTCCTCATACGACGGTGTAAAAATTTAAGATGTGCGATGTTTAGATATTTAAAAATTTGCAGTAGAGAAAATTGCAAAACCAAAATTTTATTTCAAATTTCAAAGTGTTGCCATTCGCAAAATGACGTATGCGTTGCGCACAGATATGTTTGTCCTTTATAATATAGATAGATAGATAGATTGGAATTGAAAAATTAGCATTAAATAAATGTCAAAATAAGATTAAATAAAATATTGAAAACATTTGATAAGAACTACAAATTGTATTATTAAAAGTTTTCTTTCTTTAACGCTTTCCAACATAGATGAAAAATGTTTGTCTTCGGTTTGTACGGCCTTCTGGCCGAGCTCTAACTCTTGTAAATATACTGGGATCACCCTGCATTTTTTATATGTTATTGACGTTTACTATAGCGTGATCGTTGTTGCAAAAAAAAAAAAAAAGTGTGCACTTATAGTTTATTTATATGGGCGGTCAAAAGTACTTTGTTACATTACGGTCAATGGGAAAAATCGTTTCAAGTGCATTTTAATGATGCTAGACAATTTAAAACATAAAAAAATTGATATGCATTTATAAAGTGCAGTAAAACATGCATTTTGTAGAATATGGGGTTTGGAAAGCATTTATTATTCATTTACAGGGCCACACAAAAGAATTACGTTATATAATGATATATGGGGGGGGGGCTATTTACAGCGATATTATGTTACTGAAATATACTGGAATAGACATAAATTACTCAGATTTACTACAATGTACTTGCTGTGAAATATGATGTGCATAGCATTTATCGTTCATTTACAAGGACACACAAAAGATTCGGATACAGTACTGTATCTAAAGTACTTCTCAGTGTGTGACACAAATTTTTCTGGGCGCTCTATCACAAGAACTAATGCACGGAATTTAATAAAAATTTATATTCATGTAGTCCCTAATATAAATTGGTGCTGATTAGTTTTTGGTGTAAATCGCCCAACAGTAGGCGCTGCTATGCTGCATTTTGTAGGATTTACACGATTTCCGCCATAGCTCTATTTCAAGAATTGATGCACGGATTTTCATCAAACTTCAGATTCAGTTAGTCCTTGATATAACTTGGTGCTGATTGCGTGTTGGTGTAAATCGCCCATTAGGTGGCATTGCTGTGCTGCATTTTTCACGATTTCCGCAATAGCTTTATGAAGAACTAATGCACGAATTTTCATCTAACTTCAGAGTTAGTTAGACGGTAACACAAGTTTTTGCTGATTAGATTTTGGTGTTAATCGCCCAATTGGTGGCGCTGCTACGCTAGAATTTTCATGATTTTCGTAATAGCTCTATCTCAAAAACTATTGCACGGATTCTCCCCAAACTTCAGATTCAGTTAGACGTTGACATATGTTGTTGTTAGGTGGTTTGGGTGTATCATAGGTTTTGGTGTAAAGCACCAAATAGGTGGTCCTGCTAGGCTGCAGTTTGCTGGATTTACACGATTTCAGCGATAGTCATATCTCAGGAACTAATGCACGGAATTTCATATCTTTGGAATCCTCATGATGAGTATAGACTGGCATTTAATTTTGGCACTGTGATAGCGAATTTTGAAGTATTAACATGCATGAGATAGAAGAAAGTTTTGGGATTGGTATAGATGGAAGTTTTGTTTTTCTTTTGGCGTCAATTTTCTGAAAAGAAAAAGTTATTCTTGAGAAATCTATAACAATTTTGTGGAAAATAAAATTTTGTATCGAAAGGTCAAGTCCTATTACTCAAATGCGAGCCAAGCATTTATTGATAATAATTTCATTCTTACAGCTAAAATTTTCCTATCAGGTGAACTTATTTTTTTGCAAATAATAATATGTGTCAAAACTCATGGAATGAAATTTTGTGATTGCGCTTCAAATAGGCCCCCTTGTTTGACTGTATCAATCGCTATTAATTTAGTTAAACGTCTTTATTTGTTTTTTAACAGCATATTAATAATTGCAATATAATGATGAAAGCATTCTTTTAAAATTAGGTATGAAAACGTAAATTACAAATATTAATTGAAAATCTAGATTTTCGAGTGCAAACGATTTTAGGACAATAACGAAAGAATTTTACCCTTTCAAGTAAAATCTTAAAAGACGCTTCTGATATTTATACTTAAAATACATATGATAAAATAGTCAAATAATTCTGTGAAGTGATATATTAGCATCTTTGATACATTCTGATCTAGTACTACATCCTATAACCAGAGTTGTATAATATAGACGCACACGCGCACGTCGTGCGCGGAAAATTTTCCGCAAAATTCGGAACTTTGCGAATTTTTTTTTTTTTTTTTTTTTTTTTGGGGGGGTGGGGGTGGGGGGGGGGGGGAACTTAGTTTTTGCTCTTGTAACTTTTTTTTTTTTTTTTTAAATATTGAAATCTTAAATATTTCCCAATTTTATGTACGATTTATTTATTGTTTGCCAGGGGTGATTCTGTTCCGAATTTTCCGAAAATTAAAAAAATTCGGCCATCAGCCCAAAAATTCAGGCATAAAAAAATATCACTTAAAAATATTGCGAATTTCAACAAATGGTCGCCGAAAAAAAAAAAAAAATAACAATTTAGTCAATCGTTCGCAGAAAAAAATCACCCCCCTCGTCAAAGCTTCGCGGAAAAAATGCGAATTTCGTCAAAGGATCGCGGAAAACGCGAATTTCTTCAATTCAAAGTATCCTTATAAAAAAGATAATTTCGTCAAAGAATCGCTGAAAAAACGCAAATTTCGTCAAAGGAGCGCTGGAAAAAAACAAATTTCGTAAAAGCATAGCGAAAAAAGCCCGCATTTTGTCAAAGGATCGCGAAAAAAACGCAAATTTCGTAAAAGAATCGCGGAAAAAAATTAATTTCGTCAAAGGATCGCGAAAGAAACACGAATTTTGACAAAGGGCCGCGAGAAAAGCGCGAATTCCGTCAAAGGATCAGGAAAAAAAACACTAATTTCATGAAAAGATCGCTAAAAAACGCGAAATTCGTCAAAAGATTGCCAAAAATACGAATTTCGTCAAAAGATCCTGAAACAAATAGCAAATTTCGTCGCAAAATCGCGAAAAATACACGAATTCCGTCGAAAAATCGCGAAAAAACGAAGAAAACGTGCTCAAAAGATTTGAAAAAAAAACTGTACATATTTCTTCAGAAGATCGCGAAAAACGCAAATTTCGTCCAAAGATCGCGAAAAATAAGTGAACTTAGTCAAAAGATCGCGAAAAATAAGCAAATTTCTTCAAAAGATTATGAAAGGAACTCGAATTTCGGTAAAAGATCGCAAAAAACACTCAAATTTTGGTAAAAAATCGTGAAATCACGTGAATTTTGTCAAAGGATCGCGAAAAACACGCTAATTTCGTGAAATGGTTGCGGAGATTTTGTTTATTTTTATTTGTGATTTGCTGAATTTAGATCCCTAAAAGTTCCTTTTTATGTAAAATATACGGTCTTTTTTGCGAAAAATGGTCCCCTCTACCATTTTTTACTACAAAAGTTGAGTGGGAGTCCTGTATGTTGTATTCATAGGCTTTTCTCTGATTAGTTAAAATGCTGCTTTAAAATAACATTTTTTAAAGCCAAAAACTGATTTTTTTTTTTCTTCCTGCTGTTAATTTTTCATTATTTGCTATCTGTACCCAATGGTCGTTTAGAATGCCCAGAGTTAGCAAGATGTGTGGAGAAATTTTATCTGAATAATTATTCTTTCAAATGTGAAAATATTTTCAAGATAGCAATCATTTTAATTTTTAAGAGTTTATTAGCATTAGAATTCCAGTCTGCTCCAAAAACAGAATTTTAATTTTATTGTTACAAAATTAGATTTTTGCTGTTACAAAAATGGATTTTATTGCTCCGAAATCAGATTTTTGCTGTTCCAAAATGGCTTTAGTGCACTTTCATCCCTGCATCAGTCTCTTTAATGATGATACCTATGAATAGACCTCTCCCTATAAAATATGATTCAGTTGTTTCAGAAGCAATGCCGTATTATTTTGTGAACAGAGTGACTGGCATTTTGTGTGAAGAGGTTACAATATTAAGGGTTGGGCTGTTTCTAAATCCATTAACAAAATAATTGATAAGAATTCACCTTTTCTTATCATGGATTTTTAGCATTATTATTTTTTTAACTAAAATAATTATTCTTTAATTAATATCAATTAATTTTTAATTTGAATAGTAATTACTTTAAAACTACTGTTTTTAATTCATATCATCAAAATAATATAACACATTATTTTATTAAACATTAAATTAATTTGCAGAAAGTTTTTGACCCAATATTTGTGTGCGCAGAAAGTTTTTAGTTTTATACAAGTCTGCCTATAACAGCGCATAAGTAATTTTTTATCGAAATTTAATCATATCTGAATAACAATTTCCGAAGGTAAAAAATGAAAGCAAAGAAATACATTTTTAAACCGGTTTGAACTGATAGGCGTGTCAAAGCACGTGGTTTTCTTTGGGCCCATGGAGGAAAGAGATAGATGGAGTTGCAGTATGCCGCAAAAAAGGTTTGCAATATGAAACCATTTATCGCTCAAATTTAAAACGTCCAAGAAGGCCCAAACAAAACAAGCACGTGGAAGGGATTTTGTATTAATAAGACGAATTCAAAGACATGAATTACAGCTGAAGTATATTTAAAAAAAAAAAAATGATACATTTTTACTTTCTTCTATCTTCAATAGAAGAAAGTATTGTAATCGAAGTATGAAGCTATGCATAGAATTGAACCAAATTTTATGTGTTTATTTTTGGTCATGTCACGAAGGTCCTCCCTGAATTTGGAAAAATTTTGCCGGAAGGGGGCACTATAATTGCGATGCCTGTACCATTTTCATTATTGTACCATCGAAAAGTGTATGAAGTTATCCATATAATTGAACCAAATTTTTTGTGCATGTTTCTGGCTATGGCAAACAAGTCCTCCCTGAACTTGAAAAAATTCCGAAAGAAGGAGGCGCTATAATTCCGATCTCTGTGCCATTTTCATTATTGTACCATCGAACTTTGCTTAAGCCATTTGGTAGGCCTCCCCACCTAGCTGACCCTTGTACCATCGAACAGCGTATAAAATTATGCATACAATTGAACCAAAATGTTTGTGCTTGTTTTTGGCTTTGGCCAACAGGTTCTCCTTGAATTTGGAAATATTGCGCGGTAAAGGGGCTCCGCGCTAGCGAGTTTTGTATACTTTTCTTGATTTTTCGTAGTTCTATTGTGCATCGGCGGCTCATGCAGCGGCGGGAACTCGCTTCCTGCTATGCCGGCTATGCGCAAACAGCTGATAACGACAGAATAAGGAAAAATTAATAATTTTAACAAATATCATGATATAGATTAACTCGTTTTTAGTCCGTTTAATTGACTTGAGCAGAAATTTAAGATGAAAATCAAAGTTGGTATAGTATTGAACTAATAATATTGAAGTATTAACATGTGTAACTAGGTTTTGAAATATTAAGATGTATAAGATAGAAGAAAGTTTTGGGATTGGCACATCCAACTAGTTTTAAGGGTCTTTGTTGTGTTGTTATTTATTAAAATAAATGTTTGCTTTTAAAATAATTGGAATTGGAAAATTAGCAATAAATAAATGTCAAAATAAGATTAAATAAAATATTGAAAACATTTGGTAAGAACTAAAAATTATATTATTAAAAGTTTTCTTTCTTTTACTCTTTCCAACATAGATGAAAAATGTTTGTGTCTTCGGTTTGTATGGCCTTCTGGCCGAGCTCTAACTCTTGTAAATATACTGGGATCACACTGCATTTTTTATATGTTATTGACAATTACTATAGTGTGATCGCTATTGAAAAAAAAAATGTGTGGCACTTATAGTTCATTTGCATGGGCGGTAAAAAGTATTCTGTTACTTTACGGTCAATGGGAAAAATCGTTTCAAGTGCATTTTAATGATGCTAGACAATTTAAAACATAAAGAAATTGATATGCATTTATAAAGTGCAGTAAAACATGCATTTTGTAGAATATGGGGTTTGCAAAGCATTTATTATTCATTTACAGGGCCACACAAAAGAATTCCGTTATATAATGATATATGGGCGGGAGTGGGGGGGGGGGGGGGCTGTTTACAGCGATATTATGTTACTGAAATGGAATACTATAATGGAATAGACATAAATTACTCAGATTTACTACAATGTACTTGCTGTGAAATATGATGTGCATAGTATTTATCGTTCATTTACAAGGACACACAAAAGATTCGGATACAGTACTGTATCTAAAGTACTTCTCAGTATGTGACACAAATTTTGTGGGCGCTCTGTCACAAGAACTAATGCACGGAATTTTATAAAAAATTATATTCATGTAGTCCCTAATATAACTTTGTGCTGATTCGTTTTTGGTGTAAATCGCCCAACAGGTGGCGCTGCTATGCTGCATTTTTCGCGATTTCAGTAATAGCTGTATCTCAAGAACTAATGCATGGATTTTCATCAAACTTCAGGTTCAGTTGGCCCTTAATAAGAGTTGGTGCTGATTACGTTTTGGTGTAAATCGCCCAACAGGTGGCGCTGCTATGCTGCATTTTGTAGGATTTACAAGATTTCCGCAATAGCTCTATATCAAGAACTGATGCACGGATTTTCATTTTACTTCAGATTCAGTTAGTCCTTGATATGACTTGGTGCTGATTGCGTGTTGGTGTAAATCGCCCATCAGGTAGCGTTGCTGTGCTGCATTTTTCACGATTTTCGCAATAGCTCTATCAAGAACTAATGCAAGAATTTTCATCTAACTTCAGAGTTAGTTAGATGATAACATAAGTTGTTGCTGATTAGATTTTGGTGTTAATCGCCCTATAGGTGGCGCTGCTAAGCTAGAATTTTCATGATTTTCGCAATAGCTCTATCTAAAAAATTAATGCACGGGTTCTCCCCAAACTTCAGATTCAGTTTGACGTTGACATATGTTGTTGTTTGGTGGTTTTGGTGTATCATAGGTTTTGGTGAAAGCACTAAATAGGTGGTGCTGCTAGGCTGCAGTTTGCTAGATTTACACGATTTTAACGATAGTCATATCTCAAGAACTAATGCACGGAATTTCATATCTTTAGAATCCTCATGATGGGTATAGATTGCTTATTTAATTTTGGAAATGTGATAGCGAATTTTGAAGTATTAACATGTATGAGATAGAAGAAAGTTTTGGGATTGGTATAGATGGAAGTTTTGTTTTTCTTTTGGTGTCAATTTTCTGAAAAGAAAAAGTTATTCTTGAGAAATGCATAACAATTTTGTGAAAAATAAAACTTTGTATCGAAAGGTCAAGTCCAATTATTCAAATGCGAGCCAAGCATTTATTGATAATAGTTTCATTCTTATACAGCTAAAGTTTTCCTATCAGGTGAACTTATTTTTTTGCAAATAATAATATGTTTCAAAACTCAAGTAATTCAAACTAATTAATGGAGTTTCTTTGATGGAATGAAATTTTGTGATTGCGCTTCAAACAGGCCCCCATTTTTGACCGTATCAATCGCTACTAATTTAGTTAACCCTTAAATGCCTGACTTTTCAAAAATCATTGTAACAATGTTTTTCGGCTTTCATTTTTTAAATAAATCATGGGAAAAATACTTAAAAAAAATCCTATTTTGTTTTAAGTATAGTTTACGGCTAAAAAACAGTTTGTTACTAATCGGTAATACTGGTTTTTAATTGAAAAAATAATTTCCCTTGATAAAATTCTATAATATTAAACAAACAAGAATTTTAGGATCTATAATAAGAAATAAATTTTACTTGCTCACTGCAGAACAAAATAGGGTATTTCGCAAGCTTCGAAACAAAACAAAAAGAACAATTAGCAACAATTGAAAAAAATAAATCTATCTTTATTCTTAAACAGCACAAGTGTTGCCATCTACATGTTGAAAATCGATTTAATAATATCTTCAGAATGTGTTTTATTGGCAACATTAGGCATTATAGCTTCAATATTATTCTAATAGTATTTTAGAGCCTAAATTGGGTATGTTGCCGAAAAGCAACACCCGGCATTTAAGGGTTATACGTCTTTATTTGTTTTTAACAGTATATTAATAATCACATGTAAATAGATAAAATATAATGATGAAAGCATTCTTTTAAAATTATGTATGAAAACTTAAATTACAAATATTAATCGAAAATCTTGATTTTCGAGTGCAAACGATTTTAGGACAATAGCGAAAGAATTTTACCCTTTCAAGTAAAATCTTAAAAGACGCTTCTGATATTTATACTTAAAATACATATGATAAAATAATCAAATAATTCTGTAAAGTGATATATTAGCATCTTTGACACATTCTGATCTAGTACTACATCCTATAACAGCGCATAAGTCATTTTTTATCGAAATTTTAATCATATCTGAATAACAATTTCCGAAGGTAAAAGATGAAAGCAAAGAAATACAGGTTTAAACCGGTTTGAACTGATAGGCGTGTCAAAGCACGTGGTCTTGTTTGGGCCTTCTGTAGCAGATTTTAGGGTTACTTTTGTGGCGTCATCCCCAACCACCTTGCTGCACTTCCATCTATCTCATTCCTCCGTGATTTGGGCCTTCTGTAGCGGATTTTAGGGTTATTTTCTTGGCGTCACCACCAACCACCTTACTGCACATCCATCTATCTCATTCCTCCATGATAAAATTAATCAATATTTTTTCGTTGCCAAGAAAATCAAAACCCGGAGTAATAATTTATCCTAAACAATTAATTTTCGATGGAAAGATTTTCACGTGACAGAGAACAAAATAAAAAAAAGTAAAAGTAAAAAAATAAGAACATGACGTCATAATGGAAAGAAAACGGAAAGTTTTAAGTATGTCTTAATAATAAGGTATACCGGGGCTAACGAAAAAGACCGAAGGTAGACTGATTTGAGTAAGCGTAGGAAGCAAGCGAATATGACGTCATATATCGAAAATAAAACGAATGCACTCTGATGTTGAAATAAAATGATCTTGGGTTATGATATTAATCATAGGCGTAACCAGCCTTTTGAACGGGGGGGGGGGGGGGTGCCAGGATTTTTTAACCTTAACATGTTGGATACAAACAATATCTTATATAGTAAAACCTGCTAAAACGGAACCTCGTGAAACCGGTCGAATTTCTGTTTTAGACAGGGTTGGCAAGTTTCTGCCAGAGTGGTTAAAAACAGCGGTTATAACCGGTTAAAACCGGCATGGCAGAAACTGGCAGAAACTAGTTTCTGCCAGTAAGTGGCAAAAACTGGCAGAAACTAAGAAATAATATTAATAAGAGCTTTAATGTACAATGATTCATAATTCTCACATGT
The DNA here is from genome assembly GCA_963932465.1 of Maratus speciosus. NCBI lineage: Eukaryota > Metazoa > Arthropoda > Arachnida > Araneae > Salticidae > Maratus > Maratus speciosus. The sequence goes on along the minus strand of OZ010790.1, from coordinate 98,304,982 downwards.
ATTTGGTATGTAAACAATTAAGTTAAAAATTAAAGATTATGAATGTTATTCAAAGTTGTAAAAAAGTTTCAAAATGATCATATATAAATATACTTTGTTTATATAACAATAGGTACTAATTTTCTTTCACTTGAAAAACAGAAATTTTCAATGGTAGCCTGATGCTGTACAAGTTTAACTATTTTATATTGTTGTTTAGAGTTGAATTTTTATTTAAGAGTAAAAAAAGAAATTTACAAAAATATCTGTGATATTTTAACAAATGTATTTTTCAGAGTATTTTTAAATAAATAATGCAATGCAATAACTTAAAGATTATGATTCTTGTGAAAATATATAAGTAAATAATTGAAACACAATAAATAACAGAAAAAAAAATTATGAAATATCTTGTACAATTATTTTACAATATTGAAAGAACAAAATTGCCACTCAAATATACTATTACTTTTTCCACAGAACATTCCATAGCATAGGACAAAATTTTGCTAATCTTCCTGAACACACTGTTTCTTAATTTGTTTTGAATGGAAGAAAAGTTTGAAAATATTCTTTCAGGACTATCATTACTTGCTGGCAATGTCATTTTTGAGGATGCAAAATTTGAAAAATCCCCATTTTCACCAGTATTCGTTTTTAAAGATGACCACCACACAGGCAAGGGGCAAGGGCAAAACATTTTCTAGGGCTTCCTTGGAGAAATATGTTTCTGGGACAGGAGTCGATTTTGCTTCAATGGATATTATATATGGCACAAAATTGGGATTAATATCAGAAAGCAATTTCGTTGCCTTTTCTTTATGCTCATATGTCAGTTTTGATCCCATATACTTAGGATGAAGTAAATAAGCTAGCATATGGTAGTCGGTTATTACTGCATTAAATCTGCTTTGAACCTTTGTAGTTGTTTGTTTTGTAAGTGCAAAATGTGGTTGAAACATTTTCAACTAACAGTCTTAATAAAAAAGCTAAAATCTTTAACAACGATTTTACGCACAAATAACATACAGACACGACAAAAAAATCCCATATGATCATTTTTATCATGTCTGTACGTTATTTGTGCGTAAAATCATTGTTAAAAGATTTTAGCTTTTTTACTAAAATTCGCACAAAGTTTGATCTATGCTTATAAGTCTTAAATTAAAACAAAGAAAAGTCAAATTTGTTCCTTTGAATACTGTATTTAAATGAAATGTTTTTTAAATGCATAGAATTACAAGATCCACATATAACTATAACATTTCTATGAGAAATAATTTATAGTGTTATTATTAAATTGTTACGTTAAATTACAGAAAAGCATTTTGAGCAAGTATTGAATATTTTTCTTTTCTTTTCATTGTTTCATTTAAAATAAGTATTGGATATAGTTTTGTATTTGATTTTTAAACTGAAATTTTATCTGTTACATTACTCATTTTTTCTAATACAAATCCATTTATTTTTTAATTAAAACTACCCATAATATTTCATTTGTTATTTAAACGGAATAAAATGTACTTAAGGAATTTAATACTAGTAAAAGAGTCTCAGATTATGTCACGAAATGTGTTTATGCCAGTTGTTGCCAGTTTCTGCCGGTTAAAACCGGTTATAACCACTTTTTACCACTGGCACGGCAGAAACCCTTTTTTGCCGGCAAATAGCCAGCCCTGGTTTTAGACAGGTTTTCATCTTAGAAGGTATAATTGTGCGGTATTTCTTTTAAAAAGGGCTCAAACGCAATTTTTGTTTGCGTGGGGAGGGATGAGAAGGGGTTCAAAACATTAAAACTAAATCCAATGGTAAAAAAAAAAAGATATGTAAATGTCCTTGCAGCAGTGACATAAGACAGTGACTAAGTGTGGTCACAAGTGTAAAACCTTTTGGCACCCTAACTTCTTATAAAGATTAAAAAAGGCCTTTAATTATACTGGAAACTTCTATAGGCACAAGGAAAAACTGCATGAGATCGAAAATTATCTAAGTCTTGTTGATGAAATTTTGCCGGATGATAAATCTCAGATAATACATGCTAGTACATACGTACGAAAGTTTTTCAGAATGTGACTCCGTGACTTAGGGATCACTGGAGGGACCCAAGAAATTTTGGAGGAAAGTCTATATAAATAATTATTATAATATTATAAATAACTATAATATTCATTAATACCGTAATTTCCGGCCTATAATCCGCAGATCAAACAATCATGTTTCGACCCAGAAATTTTATTTCATTATTGTAGTTAAATACTTATCACGATTTAACAAGTTACGTTTTATGAAACAACATTTCTGGGTCCGAACTAACATAATTGTTTGATCTGCAGATTATAGGCCAGAAATTATGGTAATTCATGTTTTTACCTCAGAATGTGTCGACTATATTAGGTAAAGCAGGTCATGATAATATACACTATAAATTTTATCAAGACGATAGAAATTATACTATCATGTTGCGACTGTAATAATAAAGATAGGTGCTTGTCTGTGTGTGTGTGTGTGTGTACGTGCGCGCGCTGAACTCCGAAAAAACAATGCAGCTCGCACAGCCGTAAGATTTGACAGGACTTGTATGTCTGAACTCATGCATATGGTAGATAATTTCTGTAATTTTTCAATTAATTTTTCATGCGAATTTTTCGCAATTTTTTTCAAATTAGCAAAAAAGAATCCGATTTCAATATTTTATGCAGTAATCTTTGTCTTCTTTTCAATAAAGTATTTTCGAGATTCTTACAGCCATTTTCCAATTTTAAGCAATTTTTAATGTTATTTTTAGAGGGGTTTTTTTCGCATTTCGTGTTGATTTTTTTTTCGACATTCCTAAAAGGAATCTGGTTTAAATCTTTTACCCAATCAGTTAATTTCGTTCGCTGTGTTTTTTTTTTTAAATCTTTTCCGAATTTTTAATGAGATTTTTAGCGGGGTTTTCGTGCTTTGAGGTGATTTTTTGACTTTTTTTTTTTTTAAACAGAAGAAAACTCTCCGGTAATTTTTGCAATTGCCGTCATTAAATTCGAATTGGAATAATGTCAAAGCAGTTCTTATAAGAAAGCTGAAAATTTAATTTTGTTCGAAATAAAAAACGCAATAATTCAGGGTTCGCTTGTTCGAGACAGAAAATGTCGTAGCTTGATCGGGAGTACTTTGCCGAAGGCAGTCCCCCCCCCCCCCCCAATCCTAGATTTGTTTAATTCTATGTTCGTTTTTAAAAAAAACAACCAACGAAACTCCTCTAGTAATGAAGTTTTCTTTGAGAGACAGGGTTTGAAATAACGTGCGAGATCGCGCGATTTGTGCACAGAAAAGGAAAGTCCCGCATAATAAAAAAATGCTGTGCAGTATTTCCCCCTCCCCCTTCAAATTCTTTCACAGACGTGTGATTCTTCAGTGAGCATTGAAAAAAAACTTTTGAAGCCCGCGATATTTATTTCTTTTATGGAATTTCTCAAAATCAATTCGTGAATCGGTCCCGGAAAAATTTGAGAATTCCTTCAAACGATCGTGAAAAAATATCGGGAATTTCGATAAAAGAGTGAAGAAAGTAATCGCCAATTTCGTCAAAAGATTGCGCAAAAAAATTACGAATTTCGATAAAGGAGTGAAGAAAGTAATCGCCAATTTCGTCAAAAGATTGCGCAAAAAAATTACGAATTTCGATAAACGATTGACGAAAAAATTTTTCAAATTTCTTCAAAATGTAGCGGAAAAGAGTAGAGAATTTTGTTAATTGATACGGAAAGATATCGAGAATTTTCCCGATCGGTCGCACAAAACTATCCGGAATTTCGACAAATGATCTCCCTGTAAAAAATCAGTTTCATCAATCGGTTGCAATAGAAAATAAATTTCGTCTAAGGATCGCGGTAAAAACGAGAATTTCGTCAAAGGATCGCAGAAAGAAAGGGCGAATTTCGTCAAAAGATTGCGGAAAGTAAATGCGAATTTCATCGAAGGATCGTGCTAAAGAAATGCCAATTTCGTCAAAATATCGCGGTAAAAAATGCTAATTTCATCAAAGGATCGCGGTAAAAAATACGAATTTTGTCAAGAGTTAATGGTGAAAAGTGCAACAAAAAATCGCGTAGAAAAACGCGAATTTCGTCAAACGATTTTGGGAAAAAATTGTAAATATCATGAAATGATCGCAGAATAAAATCGCGAATTTGGTCAAAATTTACTCAAATGGGCTAACAGTTTGAAGCCGGGTTCCTTTTCCTACTTTCAAAAGCACGCCTCGAAAGGAGAAAAAACTTTAAAATTTGTATAAAAATTTTTAGAGGAAAAAAATACTATATTGACTTGAAAGACTGCAACCATATTCCTTTTACGAATGTAAAAAAATGGCCGCAAAACACGAAATTCAACCAACTAGCCAAACTCCAGAATAATTTGAATTTTCTGTGCTATTATTTTTCATTTTCAAAGGAGGCAGGTCTGTGTACCCCCCCCCCCCCTTTCCCCCGGCTAATCTCATTTTGGAATTATCGTTTCACATCTGCATTCCCTTTTTTTTTTAGGTAGATTCCGTAAGAAATACTACCTATTGCAGACGTTACCATGGTGCGACTTTTGAAAAATTCCTTCATAACTTTTCATTATAGGACCCCAGGAACCCAAAACCACCCCCACCTAAAAAGTTTATATATATATATATATATATATATATATATATATATGTATGTATGTACTAAATTTTGTCCGCACGATAAAAGTCGCAATTATGCACGGATCGTCTTCAAACTCGCCAACAACTTTGAGATGGCGAATATCTCGGCGGGGATTGAAAATGAACAACGGCCCGAGGGAATGGAAATGGGGAGTGTTAAAAATTTTGAATACCGTCTTAACAATATTCTGATAAAACCATCTCTTACACAACAATGACAGGAAAAAATAAATATTTTTCATTATAGCAGTTGCCAACAATTAAAAAAAAAAACAATAAAATTCTCACCACAACAATTGCTTTTCTATTGCAAGATTTTTCACGTGAAAAAATAAATTAAATAAATAGTTTGACGAACTGAAAACAAATTGAATATTACGTCATAAGTTTTCTAGAGCAAGATTTCAGAATGAAAACTCAAAATGAAATAAATAGTTTGACGAATTAAAAAAAATAATAAATATATATATATATATTACGTCATATTGGAAATATAATGTACCACAGCAGGTGAATATGTAACGTAATGTGAGTTTGAAGAAACGTATTAAAACATTATAAAAACACGATTATGGAAATATTAACATATTTTAACATTTTGAGGTTTTCTGAATTTGTTTTAGTCATTTTTAAACCTATTCCATATACATACGTGTGTGTATTCGTATATATTAGAATTTTCACAAAATGTTTAGCTCCCTAGAGCTCATTCTTAGTGAAGGAATTGGGTTTACAGTATGGGACCTCAAATCCGGACTGGCCGGGACCGCGATCGTTCCGGATTTCAGGTCCTTAACCAAAACAATAAATAAACAGATACGGTATATGCCCGTGGCAAAATTTTACATGCTGCGAAGCAGTCTATATCGCGAATTGCCATGTTTGGCTAAGAGCAAATAAACAGTCAAAAATGCAAATTACAAAAAATAATTGAAAATAAGGATAAGATTTTTTTTTTTAATACATCATATTCTTAGGAATATTAAAACATCTTTTAGAAAATGCGTCGTTGTTCACGAGAGACGAGTTAGGCGTAGGAATCTATATCAATTGCCGGGTAGGACTTAGTTTAAGTAAACAGACGAAAACAAATTACAAAAAAAAAAATTTAAAATAAGAGTAAGAATATTTTTTAAATCCTGCACATTATTAGCAACATTAAAACGTCTTTTAGAAAATGAAAATGCGTCGTTGTTCATGAGAGCCTAGCAAGGTCTAGGAATCTATATCGGGAATTGCAGTATTAGACTCAGTGAAAATAAAGAGAGAAACATTTAAATTTTTAAAATAAAATGTTCTAAGAAAGTTTAAAAATAAACAAAAGCAAGAGGAAATCTATTCAAACTCTATTCTTTTCGTATAAAAAGGACTTCGTTAATGTGTTATTAAGTTCACGTTGTTTGATTACACGAGAAAGAAATTATTGAGTTGCAAGCAAACAGAAAAAAAGAGCAAAACCAGTTTTTTTCCTCTATTAAAAAAATAATTATCTCCATTGCTAATTGACTAATTTCTTTCAAATTTTCAGCAAGCTGCAATAATAGTAAATTAGCCTGTGTAACAAATTTTTATTAAAATATAATGTACCTCTAAAAAAAGACCACTATAGAGTAACTGCAAAGAAAAACGAGATATCTATCTGCGATTTGTTTTGTTTATTCAACTTGTTTATTGAACTCTGTGAAGTGGGAAGTCAACGTTATCAGAATGAGACCATCAGCTTTGGATGGATAGTATGTTTTGCCATGCAGAAAGAAACCATGCATAGATATTTTTTTCCCCTTTGAGTTAAAGAGAAAATATCGTTGGTACGGTGCTTACAAACTAAATTTTTTCGAAAAATGAAATTTGTTGAATATTTGAAGAAGAGGGAGGGGGAGGGGTAGGAGATAGCAAAACATATTTACATATAAATATTGTAAATATATTCTATGCATCTTTTAAAAATAGTTCTTCCTTCTGGTTATTTATTTGTTCTTTTTGTATTTTTTATTAAATGAAAAACAAGGTTTCTTTTTAAAATGAATTTAAAATGTGTGCACACACTAACTTTTCTAACTCTGTCAGCAAATAGTATTTAGATTAAAACTATAATATAAAAACGTTGCAACAAACTTATTCAGTTGAGTGCAGTTGTTTAGTCTTGCTTAGTTGGAAACTGTGTTACGTATGCACGTAGCGCCATCTATGGGCGTTTTCCGGAATTATTTATCCCGTCTCATCGCGGAATTTCAGATTTTTTTATTCATTCCGGATTTTGGGTCGTCCGGATTTTAGGATTCCGGATTTGAGGTCCTGTACTGTATCTCTAATGTTGATTTAAGTTTTGTTGGTGAATTTAGTACCTAACTTCGAAATCTACCTCCGCCTGTAGGCCCGAGACGGCAGGGATTTTTTTTTTTTTTTTTTGCTTCTTTCTGGATTTTAAACTACGAAAGCAAAGAGACAAATAGTTTCTATCCTCGTCAAGAACTTGCGTTAATTTCTCATGAAATTGCAGAAACATGCAATAGAAAGAACGGCGTTAAAAAAAAAAAAAAATCTCCCACAAACAAAGACGTCAAAGTGGGATTATAAAGCCACATTTTTGACTTACTAGGACTTATACAGATTCTTGTAGATATTCTATTTTTAGAAAAGATAAACAACATAACATTCTTAAAAACAAAAAAAGAAGAACGTGGGTTTCTTTTTTTAACACATTTCAAAACTTAGGCTGTTAGTTTTCTGAACTAAATTAATTGAACTCTGCTTTCACTTCTTTTTTCTTTTGTAGATTTCGATTTTTTTTTAATAATTGTGCTTGAGTCAGCGCAAGCGGGGGGGTGCCAGGGCACCCACCTGGTTACGCCTATGTTAATTCTTATTATTTATAAAGAAAATTGTTATCAATATTTTACTGTTTATCGTCTGCGCACAGTTAACATAAAGATTTATTTATTTTTATTTAAAAGAACAGAAAAACTTTTCTAAAGCAAGTGGATAGCAAATGTCAATAATATGCACCGCATATATATCAGAGTCGAAAATGACGTCATGATTAGCAGGAAATTAGTTTTCATTCTTAAAAAAAAAAAAAAAAAAAAAAAAAAAAAAAACAAGATTGCCTGAATATAATCATGTTCACACGTTTGCTATTTAGTCAATTAGCAATTGTCACGATAATAAATGCTTACCCATTAGGTTTAAAAGTCTCCAAACATGCATATTTTTGGGAGGAATTTATAAGCTAATTCTATCAAATAGCTATCTATTTATTGCCGAAACGTCAGTGAAGGCTTACTGTGGAGACACGAAAAGTTTTGGTTTCCGTTAGTCTGTCTGTCTGTTAGTCTGTCTATCTGTTCCGCGATAACTGCCGTAAAAAGCATCCGATTATCTTAAAATTAAGGATGCATGTTGGTGAAATCCCCGGATTTAGCTGTATAGTTTTTGGTTAAATTTGATTCATTTCTTCGGAATATATAGAACTTTTTATTTTGTGACTTAATGATTTCCTATAGCAATTCAGACGATTTTTCCATTTTTATTTGTTGAAAAGAAATGGCTCATATGATTGAAGGATTTAAATACTAAATTAAGGATGATGAAATTTCCTAATTAGAACCATACATTATTCATATTAGTTTGAAATTTTGTGTATACATTTGTCAGAGTTTTTAAATTCGGTGTATAACTTTTATGGAGGGATTTTATATATGTGTTTCAATAACATAAAATATTTCTTTAATATAAATTTTCTTTTTAAGCACATATTTAATTGTTTTTATTATCTTTTAACTGTTACCTAGCAGCGAACTACACCTAAAAATATCGTAAATGTGAAAGTATTTGTAATTGTTTGAAGTTAAATCAAAGTCAAAAGGGACGAATTAATGCCTTTGTGTCTTTACATGTAGATGGAATTTACCACAGAAATAAAGAAAGACTATGTTCTATTTATTTTGTTCAAATATTTTTCTTTTAAATTAAAAAGTTCATTATTTTCATAAGGAATAAATCGAAATTTGCTGTAAAATTTAACATTTTTTTTTTTTTTTTTTTTTTTTTTGCCGTTGCCACGAAAATTCAATCCCGGAATAAAAATTTATCCTAAACAGTTAATTTTGATTTGAAAGATTTTTATGTGCGAGAGGAAAATGAAATAAAAAATAGACATGAATACGCCTTCATATTAGAAATAAAGTGAAAATACGAAAAGAAGGTGAATTTGATCTCATATATCAAAAATAAAACGAATACGCTTTGAAGTTGAAATAAAAGGGGCTTGTGTTATGATATTAATTCTTATTATTAAAAAAAATATATTACTAATATCTCATGGTTTATCGTCTGCACACAGCTAACAGAAATGTTAATTCTTAATCGAAAATTCCAATGAGAAAAAAACAACTTTTGAAAAGCAAATATATTGTAAATATCAAAATTATGCACCGAAAAATTATCGTTGTCGAAAATGACGTCATTGTATCGGGAAATAAATATTTTCATTCTTAAAAAACAAGCATTAACTAGATTGCCTGAAAAAAAGTTTTTTGACGAGTGTTACTTCTTAATGCCGCCTCATTTCAGAAAATATGAATGAAAATTATTTTATTTTTAAAGGAAATTACATTTTCATTCATAAAACCTAAACGTTTAATATAATTGCGTCAATGTAAATCATCTTCTGTGTTACCAGTATTGAAAAATAAGGTTCGGAAGTGTAAAGATTTGCGCTAACCATTACCGCAATCAATAAAAAGTTACGTATGTAAATTAATAAGACCACGGGGGTTCAGGGGGGCGGAGCCCCCCTGAAGAAATCTACTTTATTATTTTAAAAATATACCAGAATTAACAGCTCATGAAAATTTTGAAATATCCTTCCATAACGTTTTTAATTTAATGCTTCTAATGTCTGAAAACTTCGTATTTTTTATTGTTATAAATAATTACATAATTTGAAAACTTTAAATTGCGGTTTGCAGGAAACTGAATATTACCAAAGTGAATCTAAAAACAATGACTTGCAGAGCTGACGTTGAGGCTCCTGATCTGCAGATTTACTAGTTGCCGAAACGTCAATGAAGGCAACTGTGGAGACACGAAAAGTTTTGGTTTCTGTTAGTCTGTCTGTCTGTTCCGCGATAACTGCCGCAAAAAGCATCCGACCGGCTTGAAATTCACTGGGCATGTTGATGAGGTACCTGCACTTAGCTGTATAGTTTTTGGTTAAATTTGGTTCATTCGTTCGGGAAATATGGAACATTTTATTTTGCTCTATATAATGCTTTTCAATGGCAAGTCAGACGATTTTCAGATTTTCATTTGTTGAAAGAAATGGCTCATATGAAAAATGGATTTAAATGGTAAATTTTTGATGCTGAAATTTTTAAATAACATTATTAAATTATTCCAATAAATTATGTCAATATATTTGCGAGATTTTTTTTAATTAGGTTTATAATATTGGGGGGAATTTTATGCATGTTTTCCAATAATATAAAGGATTTTGTTTTATCAATTTGACATAATGCATATTTCATTTTTTTCCTTTTCTTTCTCTGTTGCCTAGCAACGTATTTGGTCCTAATAATATTAGTATAATTGCGTGTATAATGCTTGAGTAAAGCCAACGTCAAGACAGATGAATTAATGCATTTGTATCTTTGCATATAGAAGGATTTTAGCCCAGAAATAAAAATAGGCAATATTTCTTTTATTTTATTTATTTTATTGAAATATTTTGCTTAAAAATACAAAAGTTCATTATTTTCATAGAGAATAACGTAACATTTTCCCATAACATTTACCAATATTTCTTTAATTGTTGCCAAGAAAATCAAAACCCGGAATAATATTTTCTTTTAAACAATTTTCAATTGAAATGTTTTGTCGTGAAACAGGAAAATGAAAAATAAAATTAAGAATAGAAAAATTAATATGGCGGCATATTGGAAATAAAAAGAAAACTCTCGAGTATTTATTAATATAACAAGATGAAAAGTTTTGAGTAAGTACGCATAGCAGGTGAATTAGACGTCATTTATCGAAAACAAAGATGCTGGAATAAAAAGATCTTGGGTAAAATAAAATTAACTATTATTCACGGAGGAAAGAGATAGATGGGGATGCAGTATGCCGTAAAAACAGTTTGCAATACGATGTGCGCTATCGCTCAGATTTAAATGCCCTCATTCGGCCCAAACAAAACAAGCACGTGGAACAGGGACCAAATTCTTTGACTTCATGCGTTTTTTTTTTTTTTTTTTTTTTTTTTTTAAGCACGTCGTTGTGTTGTGCCGAATGTAGCGGATTTTAGGGTTACATTTTTGGCGTCACTTCAAGATTTATTGTCTGTGTACGGTTAACATGAATATTTTATTTAAAATTTAAATTTTATTAATTTATATAAAAAAAAAATTATGCTTATCGTTATAAATCACAGCGTAAAAAAAAACTAAGATATACTATAACCATCAGCACAATCAATAAAAAATTACGAATGTAAATTTAAATAGACTACGGGGGGTTCAGGGGGGCAGAGCCCCCCTGAAGAAATGCAATTTTTGATTTAAAAAGTTACCAGAATAAGTAGCTCATCAGAATTTCAGAACATCAATGTACAACCACTTGTTTAACACTTTTAATTTCTGAAACTTTACGAAGTATCTTGTATGCTCTTAAATATTTATGTAATTTGAAAACTTTAAAAAGCGATTTGTAGGAAGTTGAATATTATGCAATGAGTGTTAAAAAAAAATGACTTGCAAAGATGACGTTGAGGCTCCTGATCTGCAGATTTACGAGTTGCCGAAACGTCAGTGAAGGCTAACTGTGGAGACACGAAAAGCTTTTGGTTTTCGTCTGTCTGTTCCGCGATAACTGCCGTAAAAAGCATCCGATTAGCTTGAAATTGTGGAGGTATGTTGGCGAGGTCCCCGGATTTAGCTGTATAGTTTTCGGTTAAATTTGGTTCATTCGTTTATATATGTGTTCCAATAATACAAAATATTTTCTTTTATAAATTTACTTCTTTTAAATTTACATATTTCATTGTTTTAATTTTCTTTTAACTGTTACCTAGCAACGGAACTACACCTAAAAATATCGTAAATGTGAAAGTATGTGTAATTGTTTGAAGTCAAATCAACGTCAAAAGGGATGAATTAATGCCTTTTTGTCTTTACATATAGATGGATTTTACCCCAGAAATAAATACAGGCTATGATCTATTTATTTTGTTTAAATATTTTTCTTATAAATGAAACAGTTCATTATTTTCATAAGGAATGAATTGACATTTTTCTATAAAATTTAACAATCCTTTTTTTTCTGTTGCCAAGAAAATCAGATCCCGGAATAATAATTTATCCTTAACAGTTAATTTTGATTTGAAACATTTTCATGTGCAAGAGGAAAATGAAACTAGAAAACAGGAATTCTGCTTTTTCAGAATTGAGTGTTGCCCCCGATGAAAAAAAAATATGTATATATAAATAGTACAAAACATATTTCAATTTTAAGACTTAAAGCACACACTTTTATTTTATGTAAAATGACATCATTCGCATCCGCTTAAGAATTCCACATTTACGATCTACTCTTAAAATTCTACAGTTAAAGCATGCATAGGATGCCACTATCGCAAACACAAATGCAGCAAAAACATGCCATCATTAAAGAAACTCGACAAAAAAAACGGCTATCTAATGATTCATAGGTATTCATTTGTTTATAACATTAATAAAGACGATTTCAGTCGGGACGTCAGTCATAACGTTTTGATTGGAAACTGACACCAAACAAACGGTTGCTATGTTGTATTTTCTATTTTATTTGTGTGTTGCAGCTATATCTTATATCTGTATCTCACATCTAATGTTTTAATACTTGATATGTACTGGTAACATTTTCTACGATTTATATTTAAAAAGAAATGATGCATAGCAACCGTTTGTTTGGAGTCAGTTTCCAACCAAAACGTCATGACTGACGTCACACTGAAAGCGTCTATAGATACTTAAAATTAAATATAGTTTATAATAGTTTTCTGTTTTAACAGAAATTTTTCGTTTATATTTTTTCAAAATAGCACGTATTTTAATTACATATTCTTTCGTTTGTTATGAGAAAATGGCAACAAAAAGATATAATTGCTCTTTTTCAACTATTTTCTCTTTACTTTCTACAGAAATGGAGTACTTGAGTTTCCAACATTACACAAATGGTGCTGAAAACTACAAAAAAATTAATATTTGAAAAACAAATGAAGATACAGTTTTCAAACAAATTGCATTTAAAAGTACATTTTTCCCAATACGACGGTATAAAAATTGAAAATATGTGATGCCTAGAAATTAAAAAAATTGCTATTGAGTATTTAATCGTTCTGCTTTGTTTTACGTCTGGCTTCTGTAAGGTAACGTTATTTTTTGAAAACGACACAAAAAAAGCTGGGAGAAAGAAATAGCATACCGTACGGAGGGCTAATAAAAAAATAGACATGAATATGTCTTCATATTGGAAATAAAACGAAAATACGAAAAAAAGGGGAAATTTCCCTCATATATCAAAAATAAAACGAATACGCTTTGAGGTTAAAATAAAAGAGCCTTGTGTTATGGTATTAATTCTTATTATTTAAGAAATATATTACCAATATTTCACGGTTTATCGTCTGCACACGGCTAACAGAAATGTTTAATTTTTAATCGAAAATTTCAATAAATAAAAAAAAAAACTTTTGAAAAGCAAATAGATAGTAAATGTCAAAATTATGCACCGCAAAATTATCTCTGTCGAAAATGACGTCATTGTATCCGGTAATAAATATTTTCATTCTTAAAACCACAATGAAAATTTAAATTATTATCAAAAGGTAAGTTTGGTATCAAATAAAAATACTTCATACTTAAAAGGATTCTGATATTTTTTCTCCGTTAACACTTTACGACGCAGAAAAAGTCTGTTCGTAAAACGATGAAATGATTGACTAACACCAGAATTTACAAACGAACTTCTTCGAGAGTAAAAACTTGTATTTTTAAGCTTTCATTATGAAAGCAAAATTTTATTAAAATATTCTTGATGCAGTTTGTAAGTTTGGCATTATAATTAGATAGTCCCGCCGTCGGATCTCTGCGCTTGAAAGGGTTAACAAGAAAATCTTATGGACACGTTAGCGAAGTGTGTTTAATGAAGTAATGCATGAAATTTGCAAAAATTACTATTTATATGCCGAAGAAAAGAACAATGTTTTTAAATATTCAATAAAAGGTGTATATCTTTAAGCATAATCGATTCCTTCCTCTTAACAATCCTTCGTGATTGACGTGACCCTGAAAATTAACTTAAATTAAACATTGAAAGCTCCGATGCTTTATTTCCGAGTATATTTACGAGAGTTAGAGCGCGGACAGACGTACAGACAAACCGAAGTCATAAACACTTTTCAACTTTGTTGGAAAGTGTTAAAAAGGTTTAATAAGGAATAAATTCTGTGAATCGGAAATATATAATTTAAATATGAAAGCACTGTTTGTACTGCTTAAAAAAAGTCTTCATTTTCAAAGGTTTAAATTGAAAAAAATATTTTGCAATTTGTCATTTGCTCCGGGATAAGAAGAAATAAGTAAGAAAAAATCATGCGTCAAGCATAGATTATGAAACACTTTCCAACACATTCAGAATAATGTAACAAAACTGCACCGTTAAAAAAATTAATGTATTACGTCTAATTCAACCATATAGAAAAGCATAATACATTTCAAAACCCATTTAAGCTGGTCCCATCTACATTCGGAGAATTATGCGAATTTTTTCAGTAGCCTTGTATATGATATATAGATTTGAATCTATTAACTACATGCATGCCAAAATTTAGTTCACTTAAGAGGTACATATACTTCAGTCGAAAATTTACCTTGAGCAAATTCCTGTAATAAGGAGAACGGTACGTGAATACTTTTGTGCAGCCCTGTATTTGAGGCATAGAATTTATAAATAACGAGTAAGATACAAAAAATTAATTAAATTTAAAAGCGCATACCGAATTTTAAACCGTACACTCCAGTAATTATTACTTAAATACAGTACTGTACTGTAACTGATTTCTTTTGTATGTCCCTGTAGATGAATAAAAAATGCTATGAATGCCCTGTTTTAACGTTATCGTAATGAAATTCAGTGTTTTTTTTATCAGTTTCAACAGATTTGGAATAGCATAATCTGATTAAAATACTCTGCAAACGATTTTTCCCCATTTACCATTGCAATGGAATACTTTTGAGTGCCCTTGTAACTGAACGATTAATCCTACATACTTCATACACAATACCAAACATGCTTTGGTGACACTAAATAACTTTTATCAATTTCATGAAAATCCGAGTATATTTACGGGAGTTAGAGCGTGGACAGACGGACAGACAAACCGAATGCATAAACACTTTTCAACTTTGTTGGAAAGTGTTAAAAATGGGTACTTTTTATGTTACCCAGGCACAAATCTCGCCAATAGAATTTTTAAATCCCAAATACCAGCACTTACATTTTTACTCCTCATCGTCTACTATATATATATATATGTATATATATAACAAATATATATATATATATATATATAAAGCAAATACTTATTTCATTTTGATTGGCTATAACTCAGGTTCTACTGAACAGAATTTTGTAGAACATACACTTTTAGTTAGGTAATTTGTTTTAGAAGTGTTTTAATGTAAAAAAAAAAAAAATAGTTCTACGTTGCTTAGTGACAGCTACGCAGTTTTAAAACTAGATGAACTCGATTATGAAAGATTACCTTTTATTTAAAGTTCTACTGAATGGATTTTGATGATATGCGGGAAAGTTCTCAGTGGTGTAGTAAAAAACTAGAGGATGTACGCTATATGCAGAGAGTATATATACTGGAGAATATATATGCTTAGCTATGGAAGGTGTGCAGAGTTTCTTAAAAAAATCCAGAGGGTAACGCAGATCCTTGAGATTTCTATAATCTGGTTAACGCGATTATGAAAAATATATTTAAATTTAACTACCTATAATATATATGAAATGCAAAGAGAAATTTCGTTCCGACTGCTTAGAACTTGAGTTCTGCTGAATAGATTTTGATGGGACTTACATTGTTATATAATTTTTCAGAAAATATTTTAGTATATCATATCGTTCTACGTTGCTTAGTTAAATAATTATGGGGGACATTACAAAATCAGATGAACACGATTATGAAAGATTGGATTTTTTAAAGTTTCTGGTGCATGGATTTTGATGGGACTTAAGCTGTTAAATAGACAACTGTTAGGGAAGCTTTTGGTACATTTACAAGGTTAAAAGATTCTGCTAAGTGGATTTTCAGTGGAACTTGCTCGGTTAGTTAGTTTTTCAGAGAATGTTTTAGTATAAAACACATATTGCTTGCTTGGTTATAGAATTTTGGCTGAAAGTTCTAGAATCAGGTGAACCCAGTTATAAAAGATTAGCCTTTTTAATAAGTTCTTTTGGACGGATTCTGATGAGAATTGCATTGATAAATTTTCAGAGGAAAGGTTTTAGTATATTACATATTGTTCTATCGTACTTTACCAAACCCTACAGAAAAGGATCAACTAAAGAAGTTGGTCCTCAGCAGCTCAAATTTTGTCTGTCTCATTAGAAGATACCGGGTGTCCTAAAAAGGACTGACTGATTTTAAAATTCAATAACTTGTAAACGGTGACAGATATTTAAAAAATTCTTGCAGGAGGGTTATGCATAAGGTCAAAAGTTTTTTTATAGTGATTTTCAATTTTAGTTCGAATTACAAACAATAGATGGCGCTGCGATCAATAGACGCTAAATTCAGGCTCGATTTTTGGTACTTCGTGGCCCGGATAATACATTTCCATCTCCTTTTTCCGCATAGAACAAGAGAAAGGACCAAAAATCGAGCCTGTATTTAGCGACTATTGCTTACAACGCCATCTATTGTTTGTAATTCGAACTAAAATCGAAAATCACTGTAATAAAACTTTTGACCTTATGCATAAACCTCCTGCAAGAATTTTTTAAATATCTGCCACCGTTTGCAAGTTATTGAATTTTAAAATCAGTCAGTCCTTTTTGGGACACCCGGTATAATAGCATAATGACGTCCATATCGTTTGTAGCAATTCGGATGGGCATTTCAGGCAAATGTCCATATTGCTTTCAAACGCTTGATCAAATTCACAGATATATTTCGTTTGATTCAAAGTTTGTTTAGAAAAACCGACCAGTATATCGGGCGAAGGCTGCTAGTCTATATATATAAAAGAAAGTCTGGATTTTGCATTAATCAACGCGCATCCTAAATTACTGAACCTAAAATTTTGAAAATTGGGGTAAAAATACTTCTTATGACATAGAGTGCCGCTAAGAAAGGATTTCCTAAAATTTCAACACTAAGGGGGGGGGGGGGGGGGGCAAAAAAAAAGAACGAACTTTTAAAAAATTCCTTAAAAAGTCTGGTTTTTTTCAGCTGATAACATAAAGTTGGCGACAAATCGCCTTGGCGAGATATCGCCAAGTTGGCGTCACTTTTGGCGACGAATTTTGGTCGCCAAATTTGGCGATAAACTTGGCGTTATTTGGCGACAGAACTGGATCCCCCCTACGGTAACCCCCCGTTATATGTATGGACATGCATTACATGCTGTTCAATAATCGCATAAAAAATTCGCTAAAAATTCCAAAATCGCTGCATGAATTCCGAATAAACTTTTTTGAAAAGAGAACAACATTTACTATATTGGGTTAAAAGAAAGAAACCGCATTCTTTTTCCTAATGTGGAAAAATCGATTAATATAATCCCTTAAGTTAATATTAGTCTTTGGTCCCGGGTTCGATTCCTGGCTCTGGCTAATTTTTCACTCCAGTTGGATTTATTGTATTTATTGTTTGTATGTCTGTATAATATTTGTATATACCTTTAACTGTTGAATGCAGGCGTTATTTATGTGTGTATGTGTGTTTTGATATATATTGTAGTATGAGTGTTTTATTATAAATATTAGTTTTTGTTGCATTAAAATATCTCAATTTGTTGATTTTCTGTAAGCAAGTAATCCATATTGGTTTACAATGAAAGTCTATGGGAATTTGGCGAAATATTAGAGATATCGCCAAGTTGGTGTCCCTTTTGGCAACTCATTTCGGTCGCCAAATTTGGCGATATACCGCCAAGTTGGCGGCATTTGGCGACAGAACTGTGTCCCTGTACAGTAACCTCCATATAGGTATGGAAATGCATTAAATGCTGTTCAATAATTGCATAAAAATTCGCTAAAAATTCAAAAATCGCTGCATGAATTCCGAATAAACTTTTTTGAAAAGGGAACAAAATTTACTATAGTGGGTTAAAAGAAGGAAACCATATTCTTCTCACTTATATGGAAAAAATCGCTTCGAAACTTAAAAAAGTGCTAAAAATCGCATAAAAAATTAAATAAAAAAAAATTAATGAAAAAATCGAACATCGGGCTTCTTGGTGTAAAACTTCATATATAGACGTACCTTTTCCCCAAATTTTGTAGCTCTACGTGCAGCGGTCCCTTCAGAACACCGCCGACACACTCACTCACACACAAACTTCTTTCCTTATTGTTATAGACTAGCGAACTTGCCCGGCGTTGCCCGGGTACGTCAAAAAACGGCAGGAATTACGAAAAAGCTCTGAAAATCACAATAAGATATCGCAAAAAATTTTTAAATCGCTTCACAAATTCTGAACAGAGAAAAAATATGTGTTCGAAGATTGCAAGTTGATTCCTTTCACTAATGCGGAAAAATAGTAGCAAATCGCTAAAATACACTAAAAATCACACACAAAATTCCCGAAAAATTCGAAAATTGCTATACGAAATCCGAATAAACTTTATTGAAATGAGGGCAGAATGTACTTTAGGTCAAAAATGGAATGTAAAAAAATTGCAGCAGATCGCGAAGAAACGTAAAAAGCGCATTAAAAATCACAAAAAGTTCAAAAATCATGAAAGTCAAAATTTACTATAATTGGATAAAAGTTTCAAATCTAATTCCTTTGACCTGTGGGCTCTCTTAAAATTTATGTTTTGGAAATCATGCTAAGCGTTAGATCATGTTACTTTTATTCGTAATTAATTTACTTGGACTCCCTTAAATATAATTAATATAATCCCTTAAGTTAATATTAGTTTTTGTTGCATTAAAATATCTCAATTTGTTGATTTTCTGTAAGCAAGTAAACCCTATTGTTTTATAGTGGAAGTCTATGGGAATTTGGCGAAATATTAGAGATATCGCCAAGTTGGCGTCACTTTTGGCAACTCATTTTGGTCGCCAGATTTGGCGATATATCGCCAAGTTGGCGACAAACTTGGCTGCATTTGGCGACAGAACTGGATCCCCCCCCCCGCTACGGTAACCCCCTTATACGTATGGACATTCATTACATACTGTTCAATAATCGCATAAAAAATTCGCTAAAAATTCAAAAATCGCTGCACGAATTCCGAATAAACTTTTTTGAAAAGAGAACAAAATTTACTATTTTGGGTTAAAAGAAAGAAACTGTATTCTTTTTCCTAATGTGGAAAAATAGAATTAATATAATCCCTTAAGTTAATATTAGTTTTTGTTGCATTAAAATATCTCAATTTGTTGATTTTCTGTAAGAAAGTAATCCATATTGGTTTACAATGGGAGTCTATGGGAATTTGGCGAAATATTAGAGATATCGCCAAGTTGGCGTTACTTTTGGCGATATGCCGCCAAGTTGGCGACAAACTTAGCTGCATTTGGCGACAGAACTATGTCCCTCTTCGGCAACCTCCTTATAGGTTTGGAAATGCATTAAATGCTGTTCAATAATTGCATTAAAAATTCGCTCAAGGTTCAAAAATCGCTGCACGAATTCCGAATAAACTTTTTTTGAAAAGAGAACAAAATTCACTATATTGGGTTAAAAGAAAGAAACTGTATTCTTCTCACTTATATGGAAAAATCGCCTCGAAACATAAAAAAGCGCTAAAAATCGCATAAAAAATTAAATTAAGAAAAATCTAATCAAAAAATCGAAAATCGGGCTTCGAGGCGCAGAACTTCATATATAGACGTACCTTTTCCCCGAATTTTGTATCTCTACGTGCAGTGGTCTCTTCAGAACACCGTCGGCACACTCACTCACGCACAAACTTCTTTCTTTATTATTATAGATAGATTATAGATATTAGTTTTTGTTGCATTAAAATATCTCAATTTGTTGATTTTCTGTAAGCAAGTAATCCATATTGGATTACAATGGAAGTCTATGGGAATTTGGCGAAATATTAGCGATATTGCCAAGTTGGTGTCCCTTTTGGCGACTCATTTCGGTCGCCAAATTTGGCGATATACCGCCAAGTTGGCGACAAACTTGGCGGCATTTGGCGACAGAACTGTGTCCCTGTACAGTAACCTCCATATAGGTATGGAAATGCATTAAATGCTGTTCAATAATTGCATAAAAAATTTGCTAAAAATTCAAAAATCGCTGCGTGAATTCCGAATAAACTTTTTTGAAAAGGGAACAAAATTTACTATATTGGGTTAAAAGAAAGAAACCATATTCTTCTCACTTATATGGAAAAAATCGCCTCGAAACTTAAAAAAGTGCTAAAAATCGCATAAAAAATTAAATAAAAAAAACTAATCAAAAAATCGAAAATCGGGCTTCGAGGTGCAAAACTTCATATATAGACGTACCTTTTCCCCAAATTTTGTAGCTCTACGTGCAGCGGTCTCTTCAGAACACCGTCGACACACTCACTCACTCAAACACAAACTTCTTTCTTTATTATTATAGAAGATTATAGTTCTTTTTAATTATGGTTTACAGTATGTAGTTTTATGTTATATGTTTTATTTATTTACTTTAAACAATTTGCTATTTTAAACAAGGTTATGTATTTAAGAATGTTAAATTACTGTTTTGAACGTAATTAGTAAAAAATAGACAAGATTGGCAATTGTCAAACATTTTTGGGGATGTATCTCATGGTCCGAATAACACGTAAGTACCACTTTTTTCAATGGAAGAAACTGGAATTGAAATAATACATCGTGATTTATCGTTTGCTCCTGGATAATAGTAAAAAATGGGTACTTTTATGTGAGCCGTGTTGTAAATCTCGCCATTAGTATTTTTAAAATTGCCAATAGCAGTAGTTACATTTCGCGTATGTAAATTAAAACAATTCTTTGTTTTAAGTTATGGCATTATTTCCTATTATTGTTTTACTTTTCTAATTTTTTGAAGGAAATTAGTGTAAGGCGTGTATTTTAAATTAAATGAGTGAAACGTTTATATTTTGAATGAAAATAATAAAATAAGAATAAGGTGTGGAGGGTTATTCTCTGCAATAGTGCAAAAAGTGCTTCCCTGTCATATAAATGCTCTTAATTTCATTACATTTTTATTTATTTTTATTTTTATTAGAAGATCTAAACATAGTTTATTAGGGACAGAAAGTAAAATTTAAAAATAAATAAATTTAGTATTTAAAAATGTAATAAATATCATGCAAACATCATTCCCTCACCTTTCCCCCACCTGTACTACCATACTTTATTGCCTATTTCTTTCCATCCAGAAATAAAAATAATTAAAAATACCCTAAGCAAAATAAAGTTCTTATTTGGTACATTACAAACAATAATGAAAATATTTTTTTTTTTTTTTTTTACAATTATTATATAGTCTACTCAATCAATTGTATGTTTCCCCATGTTAGACCATCATTCCCTCACACATTGCTATTATCTCAAATATCTACCACTAAAGAGCAGTAGCAGTCTAGCATCCTTCACAGAGAAGAAGCCATTTTGAGCACTTGTCAGTCCAGCAACATAAATTGGTGGTGTAAAATTTTGCTAATTTTTCAGAATTTTTTTTCAGTCAGTATATCTGGAAGCGTTTTTATTAGCAGTCATTCCCTCACACAGAATACTAATTTTTTTGTAAATATCAAAAATTTTAATTTTATCATACATTATATATTAAGTGTTGCTCTTCAAGGAAACAGTTTGGATTTCTTCATAATTTTGCATTTTTTCCTACAATTAGTAAAAATGTCTTATTTCATCATTCCCTCACATTTACCATTATGAGGGAATGACAAGATGAGTGAGGGAATGATGTGCTTTCTGTTTAAATGATGGATTTAGTTTTCCTGCTTAAAATTTATACTAATAGCATGTTATTTTTTAAATTTATGTGGCTCAAACTAAAACATTTTATATTCATATTCAAGGCTGGAGTAGCACAGTTGAAGTTTTTTCCAACAGAGCGAAAAATGTCCAGAACAGGGATCGAACTTGGATACTTGGCGTGCCGTGCCAATGCCTTACCTGTTAGGCTATCCGGACCGATACCTGGCTGACATAATTCACTCTTATTAGTTGGACTTGGCTGCGAACTGCAGCGCTAGTTTCATTCATCCGAGCTATAACTATAGCATTTACATGATGAAACTACTTTAACACGGAAACTCCAGTATACCATGTAATTAGGTCATAATGAAGGGAACGAATATTTTTTCCAACTGGATTAAATCATATTCAAGGCTGGAGTAGCACAGTTGAAGTTTATTCCAACAGAGCGAAAAATGTCCAGAACAGGGATCGAACCTGGATACTTGGCGTGCCGTGCCAATGCCTTATCTTATTATATCTTATTAGTTATTTTATTTAAACTGTTCTTGGAGAAATTTATAAATACGCCAGAGTAGTTTAGTGAAAAATTATGCATATACGTAGAATAGTGTTGATTAGCATTTTACATTTTTATGCGATTAAAATATATTGAGTTTAAAAAAATCTTAAGAGAGAAAATGAAAAATAATCCTTTGAAGCTTGAAAAACTGAAATATTTAAAAGAGAAAGACCAAGTTAAAAGTGTAAAGGATGTGAGTTCTAGACAAGAATGTCAAAAAAAGGAAACAGTGGAAGAAAAATTAAAAAAATTATAGAGAAAATATTAAGAAAAATAAGAAGATTGAGCAATTTCTTTCTCCCCAGACTCCATCAAATAGTGGTAACACAGATTCCGCAAGTTTTAGTGGTTCTGTGGCTGAACGTCCTCTTTCAAGGCAGAGTGCTTGGAGAAAAGAATTAGACGTGGCAGATCAAAACTGTTTCGAGAATATCAGTCATTAAAAGTTCAACTGTAAAGCTACAAAAGGAGATAATCAAAATATAAAAAGTATTACCAAGCCTTACTTAAAAAATTTTTTTAAACATCTAAAAGTTAACTCCTAAAAGAAAAAATAACTGGAAATAAAGACGTATCATCCAAAATTAGAAAAAGTTTTATTTGGAGACTTTCTTTACACAGCATTGGCATCAACTTTTAGCAATATGGGAAAGAGTCAAAAAGGTAGACAAATGTACTACAGAATTTTAAGGAAAGTATTTTGAAAAAATACAGATTGCTACATATAACAAAAATATATATATATATATATATATATATATATATTCTTAGATATCGAAGCTTGAAGAATATTGCTAGCAAGGAAGCTTATCTCTTTACTTATCGTAAGAGAGGCAATTACCTATTTAATAAAGTTAAACAGGATTTAACAGGATTAAGTTTTTGCTAAAAACTTTGTCCAGGAAAAAAAGATTATACCTCAAAAAGCAAAATAAAGAAACCAAAGAAGGCTTTTATGCGAGACACATAAATATTTATACAAGAAGTTTCTCAAAGAAGTTAATTATGTTTTGCGTTATTCATCACTCTGTCGCCCGAAACCACTTTAGGTGAAAAAACCTAATGTTGAAGAAAGAGATACAGCGCTACTTGTGAAGCTCATTCCAACATAAAAATAATTGTATTAAAACTTAATGAAACAGGAATAGTAAATTTTAAAACACCTGATGTATTACTAGAATTATGTTGTGAGAAAAACAATATAACCTGCCTTCAAAGGAAGTGTGAGAATTGTAAAAGCAACTTAATTTTATAAACTACTGAGGATGAAACAAGTTTATTAAAGCTGATGAAATGGATCTGGGAAACACAAACTATAATTAACCAAACCAAAACTAGTCAGATGTGGCAATCCCAAAACTCATACATGTTAATACTTCCTGAAAAATGCAGCTTAGCAGCACCATCGGTTAGGTGATTTACATTAAAATCTAATCAGCAACAACTTATGTCAAGTCTATCTTAATCTGAAGTTTGATGAAAATCTGTACATTAGTTTTTGAGATAGAGCTATTCCAGAAATCATAAAAAATTCTGCGTATCAGCGCCACCTGTTGGGAGATTTACGCCAAAAACTAATCAGGACCAATTTATATCAGAGACTAACTGAATCTTAAGTTTGATAAAAATGCGAGCATTAGTTCTTGTGATATAGTTATTGCAATAATCATGAATAATGTTAGCATATAAGTGCCACCTGTTGGGTGATTTACCCGAAAAAGTATTCAGCACCAAATTATATCAAGTACTAACTGAATCTGAAGTTTTATGAAAACCCAAGCATTAGTTCTAGAGATATAGCTATTGTTGAAATCGCGAAAAATGTATGATAGCAGCGCCACCTGTTGGGCAATTTACACCAAAAAGTAATCAGCACCAATTTATATTGGGAACTAACTTAATCTAAAGTCTTATTCAATTCCGTCCATTAGTCCTTGAGATAGAGTGCCCACAAAATTTCTGTCACATACAGACAGACAGAGACTTTGTAAAATAATTTTTTTTTTCGGGATCTCTGACCTCTAAAACATGTAAATCCGTCGAAAACCCGAATTCGAAAATTTTCACGAATCCAATAATTTCTTCCTGTAAAGATAGAAGAAAGTAAAAAGATGAACATAATTACCACACATCTTATGGGGAAAGAAAGACGGAGTTTCATTCACACAGTTTTCATGCTTTCATCTATTTAATTTAATTTTATACTATTATAATACTATTTTATTGTATCAATTCATATTAAAAATAAAGTGTTAATTAACTTGTTTTGTAAACAATCATTCCCTCATATCTGTTTCATCATTCCCTCACTCATCATTCCCTCACCATCATTTTCTCACTTTTAAAATTTTTATTTTATTTTTTTGTTAAGTCAAATTTTTAAAACGATTTCTGCTGCTATTAAAATCTTCAATAATTGGCTAATTGCTTACCATTTATCTACTTTTTATGAAAATTTACGTATGTATCGTTCAAGTCAGATTGCTTAGCCAAATTTGCAAGTATTGTAGAGAACAACCCTGGAAACAATTTTGTTGATTTATTACTTGCGCTGGCTAATATAAAAGTATCACAAAAGCCATACATTCAACTTTCTTTGGGTAGTTGTTCATGGGATTCCTCGTTAATCTTCCGTAATCGGATACCTCGCCAATCGGTGTATTAGCTACAATGTTGAAAGCATCGTTTAAGTAAGAACAGAAAATATCACGATGAATTCTGTCACAGAAAATCTTATCACCATCATCTACTACATATTTAAAACTGAAATTTGCATTTCATTCCGATTGTTTATAATAATTTGATAGGATATGCCACTATTAGTTAAGTAATATTTTTGTAACGGTTTTTGTGTATACACACAGTGTTCTTACGTTGCTTAGATATTGAGATAAAGGAAAAAGTAAAAAAATTAAGTGAGCCTGATTATGAAAGTTTAGCCTTTAAAATAATTCTATTGAACAGATTTTGATCCAAGTGTCACTATTACATAAGTTTTCAGGAATGGTTTTAGTATAAAACATTTCATTATATCTTGCTTAGTTATGGAGCTATTGGAAAAGTTATAGAGAAAGGTGAACGCAATTATGAAAGATACATCTAGTGTAATTATATAAAATGCAAATTTGTCTTTCCTTTCACTCGTTTATAATTTGAGTTTTGCTGGATGTATTTTGATGGGGCTTACACTGTTAATTAGATATTTTTTTGCAGATGGTTGGTTCTTCTTGCATGGATGGTACTTTTCTGTTGCGAAGTTTTCTACTGTATTATTATTTTTTCTGAAGCACAAACTTGACGACAAATCAGATAGCAGAAAATCACATAACAAGAGAAAGTTCCGAAACTAGGTGAATTTAGTAGAAACTATTGTGAAAGATTACCTTTTATTTAAAGTTCTACAGAACGTATTTTGATTGGAGTTGCACAGTTTGATAATATTTGAGGGATACTTTCAATATTTAACATATTCTACATTTTTAGTTATGGAGCTATGAGGAAAGTTCTCAGTGGTGTAATTTGTAAAAAAATGTTGGATAAAATCTGCAGGCAGAGGGTAAGTACTAGAGAGTATATATCTGTGGAATATTTTGCAGATCCTGTGAGAGGGCCTCTCTTTGCCAGACGGCGGGCTCCGCGAAGGATCACGTGACCTTCGAGAGAATTGATATTTAAAAAACATTTTTTCTTTCTTGTTCCTTTTTTTAAGTTTAGTTTTTATTGTGAATGTGAATCTCGAACGCAGCATGCTGGCTGTGTATTTCTTGATCTTCCGAAAAGGGAGAAATAAATATTCTTGAACATATAAAAGAAATTATCTTGGATTCCCACTGTGGAATATATATATATATATATTTAACAAGTGTTATTCAAATGTTTTCGTTGTATATACTGTATATATTTAAAAGTGTAAATAGAATAATCAAAGTTTTTAATCTTCCTGTGATTACTTATATTGAACAACACCTGCGCCATTTTCACTTGTGAAATATGCTTGATTACTTTAATATGATTTAAGACAGATCGTGAATTCTTGAACTTAGCTCTCCCAACTTTGATTTAAATTAAGAATAACGTGAAACTATTGAATATCATGAAGATTATTCTTTAATATCTTATAGCTATGGAGCGTGTTGCAGAGTTTCTAAAAAAATCCAGAAGGTCTACGGCATACGGCATATAGCCTACGCTGCATTCCTGAAAGTTCTACAATCAAGTTAACTCGATTGTGAAAGATACATTTCTCTATCTACTCCACATATAAATTACAAAGAGCAATTTCGGTCCGACCACTTATAACTTGAGTTATTTTGAATGGATTTTGAGAAGACTTGCATTGTTAGATAAATTTTCAAGAAAGGGTTTCGTATATAACACATATCATTCTACACTCTAAAAACGACGTTTTCAAAAATGAGTAAAAAATACTCAAATCTGAGTATGCCGCATCGTCAAAATGGCTCCGAAACAAAATTACTCAAGTTTGAAACATGTATATACTCATTTCTGAAAACATGCACACACTTAATAATGAAACATCATGTGCTCATTTTTGAGTATGCCAATGTTTCAAAAATGAGTATGAACTGACCACTATGTGCTCATTTTTGAGTATGTCCATGTTTCAAAAATGAGTATGAACTGACCTCTATGTGCTCATTTTTGAGTATGTCCATGTTTCAAAAATGAGTATGAACTGACCTCTATGTGCTCATTTTTGAGTATGTCCATGTTTCAAAAATGAGTATGAACTGATCTGTATGTGCTCATTTTTGAGTATGTCCATGTTTCAAAAATGAGTATGAACTGATCTGTATGTGCTCATTTTTGAGTACGTCCATGTTTCAAAAATGAGTATGAACTGACCTCCATGTGCTCATTTTTGAGTACGTCCATGTTTCAAAAATGAGTATGAACTGACCTCCATGTGCTCATTTTTGAGTACGTCCATGTTTCAAAAATGAGTATGAACTGACCTCCATGTGCTCATTTTTGAGTACGTCCATGTTTCAAAAATGAGTATGAACTGATCTGTATGTGCTCATTTTTGAGCACGCCCATGTTTCAAAAATGAGTACGAACTGACCTCTATGTGCTCATTTTTGAGCATGTCTATGTTTCAAAAATGAGTATGAACTGACCTCTATATGCTCATTTTTGAGCATGAAAATACTCAAAATTTACATGTATTTTTAGGTTTAAGGTGCATTGGCGATATATAAAATAATTACCAATCCTGCACGCCTCCTAAGAGAAAACTGGTTCACTTAATAAAATGAGCATATATTTGAAGCCTGTAAATATATTGAAACTATTTTATAAAAAATGTATCAGTCGGTCAAAAAAAATAAATAAATAAACCGTATTAACTCTAATACAAATTATAGAAGTGAAATAAAATTGCTGTCTACTTCAATTTTAAGACTTTAAAATTTTTAATCAAGGGGTCATCTACATATTAAAATGAACAGTAACTTTATATTTTTAATATAAACCCCCCCCAATTTGATAACAATCGGAAAGAAAACAACTCAATTTAGCCCAATTACAAATTTTTAAGACATTTCACAATTAGTCCAAGAGTTAGTAGACATAGGACTAATGAGTTCTCAGAGTGAAAGATTTTTCTCTTAAAAAAGTGTTTATAAAATTCGTGTTACTTATAATTCCTACCTCTAATAAATCTTCAATTGTAGAAACGTCTCTTAAAATAGTACTTCGGGTAGTTGAGTGTGTTCTTTCTAACTGCATTGTCAAATTTGGAGGTTTACATTGAAAAAATTAAAAATTTGTGGTCAAATTTGGAGGTTTACATTGAAAAAATTAAAAATTTGTGTTCACCTTATCATGTAGATGAAACCCTAAGGAAAGTTTTAATAGGTTAAATTGAAATAGACAATCCATGTTGATTGATACCAGTTTCATTTCTCTATGATATTTTTTATTCAAATTAGATTTTTTTTTTTTTTGACCAACTGTACATAAAGCTTCAAATGCATGCTTGTTTTAATAAAAGCGCCAGTTTTTCTATAGCAAGTTGTTTAGAAAATTAGCAATTTCTCTATACCTCAGCATACACATTGGTCGTCCATCAGTTTATATGTGAAAGTTGAAAAAAATGTGATGTGTGATACAGTTTTATTGGTCCAGCAAGAATAATTTAGTAATGAGTTTTATCAATTATGTAAATCTTTAGTACTATGGTTTCTTTCATTTGTGGTTTACTTCATCAGTGCAGATGTCAGAAATACACTACACTAAATCAAACACTTATAAGTTGATGATGGAGCACAAACAGAACACAAAAACGCATCTGACGGGATGTGTTAATTTTAAAAGTTTTCATAAGAGCAATCTCATCTTTTTTCTCCAAAAAAAAAAAATATGCTCTGAAAATTTTTATTAAAATATATTTATTTTGCAGATTTCTAAAATCTAATGTTGAAATTTTTTTTTTTTTTTTTTTTTGTATATGACTGATTTGCATAACAAAAATGCTTTTGAAAAATAATTTAAAAACCAGTTGTAAATTCAAATCATTTAAGTTTCAAAGAAGTCCTGAAGTCAAAGAAGTCTGAATCTTAATTTTAGAAATGTTTATTATATTTATATAAATAAATATTTAGTTTTTATTTGAAATTACACCCACATTTAAAAAATGGTTGGGTCCCTGGGACATTCAAAGAGTCCATTCACATCACTGTCCTTGCAGTCTATTCATTTTGACAGTCTTTCATATAATGTAGGATTTATCCAAATCCGCTAATGATTTCATGTAACATGTTCAAAATTTTATATTTCAGAAAAAATGTCCTCATTAAATTATATCATAATTGTCTTTAATATCACTTTCACCCTAGAGATTAATTTGAAAATGCACTTCTGCATTTTACATATATTGACTGAAAATGGACCAGCACCCATTATTATAACTTGTCAGAAAAATTCAAAGTGAATATTTCCTCAAATACAATCATCAATCCTTTTGAATTGACACTTCTAAATTACTAAACTGAAAAAAAAAGAAACCAAATACAGTAGACTCTCTCAAGTCCGCACAGCTTGGCACCAGAGGTTGTGTGGATTTCTGGTCATTGATTTGTTTACTTTTTTTAAAATGTAATTTGAATGTAATAATGCAATCAAAATTATAATGAATGCTTGCAATATAGTAAAATAATTAAGCAAAGTAATAAACTAAAATAATAAAAATCAAGATAATTTTTAAAATGATTAAATTATTAAAAGTAAAGGTCAAGTAAATGATGTACAATTAAATATCCATAATCAAGATGAGGTACATTTTCCTTGAATTATTCAAAGAAACTTTCCTCTTAAAGGTACCCAATTAATTTATATCAAAATCATGAAAAAAGGAAGTTTTGCTTCAGGTTTAGCCAGACTTAATAACAGAAAAGCTCGATTATTACATAAACATATTTGCTAAAAAGATTGTGATTACCATTGATATAAGCAAAATCTTGATTTTTTTTTTCAGAAATAAATTTATGCTTCCTTCATGAAAAACCATGAGTTCAGTCATATCGAGAATTACATATTAAAATACATACGGAATGATATAAAACTAAAATTTTTTGTCATTTTGACCCTCCATCTGAAAAAGTTTTATTGTGTACATCTGCGATTATGTGCGAATTTGAATGAGTCTACTGTACTATGAAATCATTGCTTTCTTTTGTAATATGTTTGATTTCAAACATTTTTATGGTATGTGCCAAAGCCAATTCTTGTTTATTGCTTCTGTGTTTTTTTAATAAATAGTCACAGCTAAAAGCAATGGGAAGTTAAGGCTATTCTCAACTGCTCTGCTCAACGAGCACAAAACGTTTTGACGCATTTACAAATTCATTTTTTAACGGAAAGATATAAAATTGGAAAGCCTCACCATGGAAGCGATTTGGAATCGAACTGTGTTTTCCATTTTTTGATCAACCAGTTACCTATTGAGTTATAAGAGATTTTGATCACGTGATACGGCATTTTTCTCACTTTTACTGACTGGATTTTCTTCTTTCGTTCGGAAGTTCAGTTCTAAATGTCAACTTTGACAGTATTTTCTGAAAGATCTATTGCGTTTACAAGAAAACGGAAAAAAACAGTTTGATCACATAGTTTCTGAATAACAACACCTGCTAGTTTCATGCGTTTGCGAACAAAAATGAATTAAAACTTATGTCAGAAAGTTGGCCCTTTGGATTTGAGAACAGTCTTAAATAATTTTTAAGCAAAGCTTCTGCTACTGACTATACATATTTTTTATAAATTTTCTAATTGAGCAGTTTATGATATTTGCTTAAAAATCACTCAATTGTAAACTTAAAATTACACGAGGCTCTAACTTTTATACATGAAAAGAGCCTTTCTTTTTTCAAAAAGATTACTACACGTTCTTCTGCTATACCTTAAAGTTACTAGAAACTCATTATGCCCATTATAATTAATAAACATAAAAATAAAACTAAAGTAATATCAAAATTGTTTATTTTAAATCTAACAAGTATTTTTACAATCGATAAAACACAAAGCATCAGTACAAAAATAGAAACTTAATCTCTCTCTCTATATATATGTAAAACAGTTAGTACAAAATTGCCAAGTGCTTTAAATACTACAAAACTCAAAATATAGCAGAAAGTATTGAAACCAAATTATTTGTTATGACATTTATTCATTACAGGTCAAATTCAAATCTATTATTATTTGATTTTTTACTTTTGTTCTTATTCAGTCAGGTGCTTTCGATGGCTATTCCCTGTCTTCTTGGGGGCTGTTATATTCCTTGCAGGCGTGGCGTATGTCTGCTTTCCCCCCTTTCTCGTTTGTGGGCATATCTGTCCGGTAAGCATGCAGTACCACCTTCCGTCCAATCTGTAATGTTCGGTTTCATTTACTGTATTTCCAAAATTACAGTGGAACGGAAGGCGGTACTGTATGTCCACTAGAGAGAGAAGCACATAAGCCAGAAATGAGGGAAAGAAGATACATTCATCCCGGTGAGAGATATATCAGCCCTCAAGAAGAGTGGGAATAGTGATTGAAAGTTTGAGGCTGAATAACAATTCAAGTTTAAATAAAATGATAAACATAAAAAGTAAACAATTTATTGCAGAGTAGTTTTGTATTAGTCTCATATGCTACCATTATCTCTGACTAATGTGGATTCTAGCAAAAAGCTACTAAATTGTTTCAGGAGATAAAAGTTGCAAGATAACATTCAAAATTTTGAAAGTAAATTAAAGAATCTTAATTAAAAAAACATTAAACTTGACTTTGGAGTTGGGAGGGAGATCCATCAACATAAAAATCTGGCTTACAGGCAATGTAATATGATTATATATGCATAAACTCGTGTGGAAATTAAAACCGTTAATTATCATAAACAATTTATGATTAAATATGGTTCCATCGGCAAAAGGGAAACGAGTCAGAGATTCATTCGGCCCCAGGTCAGATTTTAGGAAATTTTTTTATGTAATGAGGGGCTTACCACAGCAGGGAGACGAGACAGTTTTGTTTGGTTTGAGGTTAGTTTTTCGCTAGAGGTTCTGGGGCCCCACTAGCCAGCGAAGCCAGCTAGTCCTTTTTTATATGGATCTTTTGTTCAATAATAACCTATTAAAACACAGATGCAGGTAAAAATTCAGACAAATATACATGCACATTGCCATACAATCATACTTTTGAATACGAAACTGTTACAAAGCTGCCAAAACTTTGTATTTACCTAATATATAGCTGGATCCCCTTCAATTAGTTTTAGATAAATGCCTGCTAACTTCTTAACCTAATCTCCTTAATATAAATCTTTTTTATAAAGTTATACGTAGAGAGATAAGCAGAACACCTAAGTGAAGGAAGTGGTTCAGATGCATAGACGCCAACATTGTAAAGACTGTATCAGGAGTAAACCAGTTAAATTTCAGGAGTTTTGGACACTCTTCAGGAGTAAAATGTTCAGGTTTCAGGAGTCATTTCAGGAGTTGCACAAAGTTTTTTACGAGCTATATTTTTTACAAATATTTTCAGTCCTCTTGCAGCTTTTGCATTTATCAACACAAACATAATTTAAATAAAGGTTACTTAATTTACTTTTAATGTATTAATAATTTTTTATAATAAATTTTGGAATTTTTTTTTATCTCTACGGAGCAAAATATCCGTGATTGATGTGAGTGAAATCCCGCGACCAATTAACAAAATTCGCGATTTTCCACCGAGATTGATTGACGAAAATCGCGAATGTTTTGCCGCGACATGAGGACGAAAATCGCGATGTTTTGCCGCGACATGAGGACGAAAATCGCGATGTTTTGCCGCGACATGAGGACGAAAAACGCGATGTTTTGCCGCAACTTGCAGACGAAAATCGCGTTGTTTTGTCGCGACTGAACGACGAAAACTGCGATGTTTTGCCGCGATTGATGGAAGAAAATCGCAATGTTTTGCCGCGACTGACGAACGAAAATCGCAATTTTTTGCCGCGACTCACTGACGAAAACAGCGATTTTTTGCCGCGACTCACTGAAGAACAGATTTTTTGCCGCGACTCACTGACGAAAACAGAGATTCTTTGCCGCGACTCACTGACGAAAACAGATTTTTTGCCGCGACTCACTGACGAAAACAGCGATTTTTTGCCGCGACTCACTGACGAAAACAGCGATTTTTTGCCGCGACTCACTGACGAAAACAGCGATTTTTTGCCGCGACTCACTGACGAAAACAGATTTTTTGCCGCGACTCACTGACGAAAACAGCGATCTTTTGCCGCGACTCACTGACGAAAACAGCGATTTTTTGCCGCGACTCACTGAAGAACAGATTTTTTGCCGCGACTCACTGACGAAAACAGAGATTCTTTGCCGCGACTCACTGACGAAAACAGATTTTTTGCCGCGACTCACTGACGAAAACAGCGATTTTTTGCCGCGACTCACTGACGAAAACAGATTTTTTGCCGCGACTCACTGACGAAAACAGCGATCTTTTGCCGCGACTCACTGACGAAAACAGCGATTTTTTGCCGCGACTCACTGACGAAAACAGCGATTTTTTTGCCGCGACTGACTGACGGAAACAGCGATTTTTTTGCCGCGACTGACTGACGAAAACAGCGATTTTTTGCCGTGACTCATTGACGAAAACAGCAATTCTTTACCGCGAATGACTAACGGAATTCGAGATTTTTTTTGCAGCGCAGCAAGTGACTGACGAAATCCGCGATTTTTATCATTGGCCGATTACCGGATTTCAGGATATTTCCCCCCAACTGATTAACGCAATTCGCGATATTTTGCCGCGGCTGCATTTTTATCAACGACCTATGGATGAATTTCACGATTATTTGCAACGACTGATTGACAAAATTTGCAACTTTTTTCAACGATCGGTTGGAGAAATTTGAGATTTTCTGCCGCGAGCGATTGTAGAAATTGGCGGTTTTATCGATTAATAGACGATTTTCGCGATATACTTCAACGACCGATTGACGAAATTAGTGATTTTTTGCCGCGATCGATCGAAGAAATTCGCGATTTTTTTGTCTCAAATTTCCGTATTTTCTACCTTATTACCGTACTTCCGTATTTTATCCTACATTTCCGGAGAAACTCCGGAATTTCCGGAGATATTGGCATCTATGCAGATGTATTTGCAGTAAAAGAGCAGACACATTCAGCATTATCTGGACAGGTATAATATCAGATACATTATTAGCTATGGTAAAACATCACATGTTTCTATTTCCAAACCGGAAAGAACGCTTTTGGGATTTGAAATGGTGTCAAAATTTATGTCTAAACCAGAAAATTTTCAAATAGACCAAGATGGTCATTGAAACGAAAAGATGCTGGAATTTTATTATAATGTTATTGCTATTGTTGAACCTTTCAACAATGTAAAACTTTCTTTGTTGATTCCTTTACCTAAAAAAGTGCATTGATGCAAGAGAGTTGAGAAAAGACTGTGAAAGCAGAGACATTAAGAAAAGTATATGAAGTATGGCAAATAGATAAATAAAATGGACAAGATTAGAGTTTGCTGCCCATAGAAAAAACAGCTGGATGCAACCATAATAATATTTACATAAAATGCAAAAGTCTTTTCAAAATTTTCCTTTTAAATGTTATATTTTAATTACACAACAGTTTAAGTTAGATTTTTTTGCCAAATTTAACAACTTTGGACAATACATTCTATGGTTATTATTTCAAATTATGAAAAATAATGAAAGCCAATCAGCTATTAAAATAGGTGTTTTACTGCTGCTTTGTATTGTACAATATAAAAAATCCCTTACCACAAAACATATGATACAACCCCATACAAATTAACAAATTTTTGGCCAACTAGAAACATAAAACTGACTGTACTACAAATATAAAGAAAACAATTAGTACTAAATTTTACCTCACCACTGATCCATAAAACTATTTCAATTAAATACTGAAGATTTACAACAATAGTTTCCCGATATTCATAATTTTAACAAAAAGAACAAAACAAAAGAAAACTAAATATAAATTTATTTAAAAAACAAGCAATCTTTTAAATTATTTCAAATTTTTCATTTGTACAGCATGGATTATACCGCAGTGTAACATACACTGATTTGTCATTTAAATCATATGAGTTTCTTATATGCAATGGAACATAGTTAAATAAATCTTTTATGTTTATTAGATTAACAGCACCAGTAGAACTTACAACATATCAGTGAAAATGGCTGTCAAAACCTAAAAACTCAAACAAATCACAAATTAAAAATGCATTATTATTAAGGACAAACATTTTTTTTTTATTTTACCAAAAATAGGTAACTCATCAATGCAAGAAACAAACACAACCATATTTTTTTAATATGTTGTGCCATTATAACGAAAACCATTACACTGCATTACTTCCGAATTGTCACTCAAACCGTTTACTTCAAGTTTCAAATTATGTTCCTTTTAACTATGCATTTTTCCATATGTTGTTTCCAACACATTTGATATTGCATTGCATTTAAAATATTTCTCATGTAAAGTATGTGCAATTTATAACTGATGGCGTATGGCTACTGTTTTAGCAACATTTACAAAATTTTTGCTAGCTGATGCACATCTTTTTGAAGGATAATGTTTGCTTACATATCGCATGCTCCAATACATAACTGGAGGCCCTAGCTGCCTTATGATCCTAGGATAGTGTACTGCAAAATGCATTTTTGGTGATAAATGTTTATCTGGAAAAAGCTCTAAAAAAAGTTTGTGATGATCTGCTATATTTTCTGCTAATTTAAAAGTTTCAGGTAATGTCTGGAGCCATAATAGTATCAATTAATTTCAACATAAGATTAAATAACTGCCAAAATTCGTTATCTTCAGAAATTTTGTCACCAATTAATAAGGGTATGTTTCGAATCAAGGTCCACATTTGAGATGCACTTTGCCCATTAGAACCATCAAGATTTAAAAGTTTTTCTCTGTTTATTGACACTGGTTTAGAACTTGATTCATATTTACCATAATTAAAATTTATTATCCTATCATTTAAAAGACTAAGTGAAAATTTTGGCTTTAAAAACAAACTGATGTACTATTAAGAAGGTTTCACTAGCACACCAACCTTCAAAAAGATCGTGCATTACATCTACAATCAAATTATTTGTCACATGCCAATAACTTAAATCATTTAGGCAGCAAGGAGTTTTAACACCACATTCTGATACTGTTATGTCACCAGAAGACACTTTATTAACATGCATGTCATGCTCAGTTTTATTACGTAGTAAACTAATATCTTCCTTTATATTTTTATACAAAATATATTTTTTTGCTAGACAAAATCTACAACAAAAAATAGCAGTAAAGCTCTCAACAAACCCCAGCAGTTTATTCAACCCTAAATTATCACCTACCACTTGCCAAATTACAACTTTGTATATATTTCCCTGAAATTCTATACCTTCATCTGAAAGCTTTTTCAAATCATGAACAAGTCTATCTAGTATTGTCCGATAACCATATTTTTCGACATCAAGAGAATAGTGTATGTTAGTTATAAATATTGAATCTAACAAAGATTGAAGGTGCACAGGCAAATCTTTAATTTTAAAATATACGAATCCCAATTTATGTACACCGGTATGTGACCCCAATGGATTTTGTAAGCTCCACATCATCTATATACAACTCGATTACTATTGTATCCACAGAGCTTAAAATTGCATTGGAATAATAATAAAATCCATCTTGGATACTACAAAGGGTTGCATTTCTAAGACTTTTGTTTTGTTTGTATGTTTTGAAAATATGCAAAAATCCATCAATAGAAATAATTTTTTTCATTGTGTCTACTATACTTATGTATTGGCATGTGTCATTTTTAAGAATTTGGTGAGGTAGCCATCTATAAACTTTTGTTCATATCGTGTACCTAAAGCAATCTCCTTTGGCTCAACATAGCAACCACTTGCTTTAATGGCATTGACTATTTTATGTTTTGAATAAAATGTAGACAATGAAGAAGCAGCAAAATCAAATGTTGCCATCAGTGATTTTGTGTTTTTTTCACATTTCATTCCATTTTCAGTTAAAAAATTCACTGTTTCTGATTTTAAATAATTTACAGTATTGTACAGAAAAGATGAAGTACTATTGATAGATGAGATAATACTAGAACAGTAGTACACTGCTTTTGCTACATGTTTCACTGCAATATTGCAAAATATCCTTTTGAAATTGTTCATGTTTACATATTTCTGAATCACCCAAAAAATTGATTTGAAAATATCAATTTGAGGGTAAATCATCAGAAGACAAATCACCATCTTTACTATTTATCGGCTGATTTGAAAAATTACGACTTTCTGAAATGTCTATTTCTACGTCACTAGCATGAAATCTTTTCAGATGTCTCTCATAGTTAAACAACTTCATAAATGCTTGTCTACAGCTTTCATCATAACACACATACCGCTTAAGTATACATGTCTTATGATAATTTCGAATGTGACGGCAAAGATCATGTGGATTTTGAAATTTTTTTTTGCAAAGTGAGCAAAACATGGCTGCAAATTTTTAAATACAAATTGTAGCTGATAAAATATAAGAAAAAAACAGAATTTAAATGTTCTTTTAATTCAGTCTAAAAACAAGTGCAGAAATATTAAAGTCCCTCTCCCAACTCCCTATGAGAATATTTATTTCTCAAATGACAATTTACATTAAGATTAAAATATTATATTAATAGTCCTTTTTAGTTCACTGATATAGGATGTCACTTCATTTTGTTTTTTGTGCATCACATTTAGTATAAAACAGGCATTGAGAAAGTTTCATACATTACTACAGTAAGGAGATGAAAGGCTTTCCTACACCAGCCCCAAACAAATGACTATCTCAAATGAAATAAAATTTACATTAGATTAAAATATTATGACATTCAGTTGATATCTATAATAATAAAAAAAGGATAACTAGGATGAAAAGTTTCATACTGGTACAATGCAAAGTAAAAATATGATATTTACACACTTAAAAAAATCCGTTCTTTCAGTTCTCTGATACAAGATGCCATTTCATTTTGTGCATCACATTTATAAAAACAGACATTTAGAAAATTCCATACATTACTACAGTAAGGAGAAAATTCCAAGTTTAAAATATGTTATCTTAAAGCATAAATCAACTGCTTTTAACATACTACTTGTTTTTATACAATGGTTTTCAAAAATTAATGTTTGTACAGGGTTTAACTTCCCAATAGCTAATACAAGCGGTTGTTTACAGTCTCCACCCAATAGTCTGTCTTCTTTCATAAACTTTTCGATGCCTTGGCACTACCTATAAACAAAAGAAAAACATTTTAAAAATAAGTGCAATAATTTCTTGATTGTTGTCACCCTGTGAACAATTTACAAAAGCAGCATGATTTAGGGCACTTCAGAAATATATACAGATTGTAAGAACTTTGTGTCGTGTAATGAACTCTTTTTGTGAGCTCCTGTAAGTACTGTATCCCATGCATAAATACTACACACTTAATTTTCAATAGCAATCTTGCTGCAATAATCCAATAGCATATATCTTTCACAAGATTTGGATGTAAATACAGAATTATCAGCACTTACAAACTAAATTCAAAAATAAATAAATAATGAGAAGTGTTACATTTTTGTGGGGTAACATTTATGTAGTAATTTTAGAATTCATTACAAAATATTTTTTTAATTGAATAGTTTTAAAAACAAAAACGTGATAATTATCCTACTGTTGTTATCATATAAACCTCACAAAAATACAATACTTGATATTTATAATAATACAACTAATATTTTAATGTAAATCAACAATCACAAGAGTTATTGGCAGACCCATAACCAGGATTTTCCTTCGGAGGGGGCTCAATCTTGGAATTTTTTCTGATATGATAGCAATAATTTGCACACTTTAAAGTGTGAATAAAAAAATAAACAAGGCTTAAACTAAGGTGTATTCCTCCTTATAGTATACTTGATACCCATGTCAAAAATTCTATTTTTTTTTTTTTTTAAGTGAAATTTTATTTTATGATCAAAAAGACAGAAAACGTACTGGTGACTATTTTTATATTCTATTCGTATCACTATTTTAAAAGATAAAACTTTTTAGTACATTTCACTTGCACACATTGTCAAAGTACACTATGTGACATTGAACATGCAACACCAAGAAGTAGGAGAGGACAGATATTTATTCAAATTTCAGGATAGATGCATGTGATAGAGTTATTTAAACGATATGAAATGCGCAGCTCTCCAGTGCATGTTGAATAAGATATAACGGAAGGAACCTGCAAAATGGGCAGTATTCGTAGCTTTACTTCTGCTAGGGAAAGCATCGTAGAAATTTTGTTCTTGTCTCCCAGGACGCGTGTAATAGCAGAGAATGCCAGGCCACTGTCAACGGAGACATTTACAGCAGACAGACGATTTTACGAAGGGCATGGTGATTGGACTGAGACGGACAGATTGGTCCATATGTCATATTCGCAGCTGAGACACATCTGTATGCATCCACAGTGCACCGCTGTGGCGAAGGTGGTTGGAACGAGGAAATGTGGAAAGTTTGAAGGGTGCTAGTGCAGCCAGAGTGACGTCAGCACATGTGGATAGACGCTTCCCCCGAAAAGCAGTAGTGAACCCGCAAGCCACCTCTACCTCCACTTTGCAGTGTGTTCAAGACACCCTGAATGTTC
Organism: Maratus speciosus; assembly: GCA_963932465.1. Classification (NCBI taxonomy): domain Eukaryota; kingdom Metazoa; phylum Arthropoda; class Arachnida; order Araneae; family Salticidae; genus Maratus; species Maratus speciosus. The sequence continues at coordinate 98,265,337 of OZ010790.1, read as the reverse complement.
CCATATCGACCAGAACCATTGTAGTACTCTCATTGACTCTGTACCTAGACGTGTTGCTTCGTGTATCGTTACGGTGGTCCTACATCCTACTGAGCTGATGCTATTCTCGCTTTGTATTATGGCTATATTTTCGAAATATTGTTCAATTCAACTACTGTCCGTTGCTGTCTCTCTCTGTTTGTCGAGTTTCATCATTTTCTGGCCACTCTTTCCTGGTGTTGCATTTTCAATGTCAGGTAGTGTATATGTGAAAATATTTTGGTTTGAGAAAGTGGTGCAAGACAGAATTAAAAATTAGTTACCAGCGGATATTTTATTATCAATAGAGATCTATCATCATTATATCTATCATAATTAGAGAAAGATTTTTTAAACTTTCGGGGGTGCTTCAGCCATCTCTCTGGCTATGTGATTATGTAAATTATACAATAGAAGGATACATACAGACAGAAATTGGATGAAATGATCAAGAGACTGGGTCCCAGTGGGTTTTATTATTATGTGCTTAGAATTTTTGGAACCAGATTTTCTAAATACTCCTTGGTAAAGTAACATTGGGAGTAAAATTAATGCACAAAAAATTTCTGAAAGAGGAAAAAACTTTGTAAATACCAAACTTTAGATTTCTCTGAAATCATAATCTTAAAAATAACACCTACTAGCTGAACTGCCATTGCCCAGGCATATGATAACATTAAATAAACCTCAAAATTATGATTTTATATATTTGACTCTATTTTGTCTGAATTTATATTTTTAAATGAAAAAATTCTTGAAAAAATATTTATTTTTAGTGATAAAACTACTTTTAAGAAGACATTTTTTCACTTGGTTTATTTCACTAGTTCTTGTCTGAATTGTTTAAGATATTCTGTAGTTATAATATAAATATGAGAGTTATAGATCCCATAACAAAAATTCGAAAACAAAAATACTGATATCTAGTTGATAAAGAAATGTGTGTTTTTTTTTCACATCAGCTCCATCCGTACAAAACTGTGAAAAAACACAAAGTAAAATGCATGTTTGGATCTTCCTTTCATCCTAATGCACAATCTGATACTAGGCATGCATTACTGGTTGACGCAGAATAAGAGATGAGGTTTTGATGAGAGTTCATTATCATTTTTAATTAATATCTTGACTAATTAACAAAAAATTGAAAATTCTCTGGTGCATCAGAAAAGGTCTTGGCATGGTTCCAAGTTACAAAATGTGCCAGGACTGAAAATATTTTTGATTCCCCCTTTCCCCCAGCTGAAGTTGAAAGGCTAAAGTATATAAAATTTAAGAATGTGTGCAAATACGTAATATTAAAAAAAATTCATCTTGATACTGCTCTAGGGAATTTTTAAAAGACAAATATGTCATGTCCTGGTGACAGCCCACGGAAGACTTGCACCCATGAGCCTTGGACTACCCTCACTCAAATTTTCAGCCTTGATGTACAGTTCGTAATTTTTTTCTAGTCATAGCGCACAGAGCAAAACTTTGTTTCATTAGAATAAGATATGGGTCAATAAGAAAAAAAATGGTTCATTTTAGGAGGGGTTGGCACGGTTGAAACCGTTTCTTTCTTTTTTTTTTTTTTTTTTTTTTTTTTTTGGTCAAAAAAATCATTTGGTATTTTTAGAACAAATTTAATATAACATTTTTTCTTTTTTGTAATTTAAGTGCTTTTAATTATTAATAGAAGTAATTTCTACTTTTAACACTTCATTTCAGCAGACAACATGAGACATAACGAGTCTAGATCATGTTTCCATGCATGTGAAAGGAAAAATAGCATGTGCTGATGAACATGTCTTGTCTGGTACTCTAAAAGTTTATCTTAAAACATACAAAATTAGAAAAGATAAAATAGATAATAGTCCAGGCAATAGGGAATTTTACCTAGCAAAACTAATGGTAGTTCTGGAAATAGGCTTACTTATGTTTTTTGGGTCGCTGAATCCGAATTTGTAACTACCCACCAAAATTTCCCCCGGCAACACCCCCAAATTTTGGTAAAAAGCCCCCCAAAAAAGTTTATTAAAAAATCAATTTTTTTATTGTTTTAGGGAAAAAGTATCTAGAAATTCAGAAAGTAGACAAAATTTGCAACAAATTAGATATATGACATTATGACTTAGGATGAAGGGGAAGGGGGGATCTACCTCGGAACATGCGCCGCGGTGCTGCGTGGACTAAGTTGCACAATTCCACTTAACCACTCACACGTTTACATTCGCCCTCCCATGTCCCCTACGAACTTTCTCTATAAGGTTTACTTTAAGTTTGTTGGGTCGCTGAATCCGAATTTTTAACTTACCCCCAAAATCCCCCACCGAAAACCCCCCAAAATAGTTGTTTTTAACTTTAATTTCTTATTTTTTTAGTGGAAAAGCATTACGAAATTCAGAAACTAGACAAAATTTGCAACAAATAGGATATATGACATTATGACGTAGGATAAACAGGGAGAGAGGGGGCTGCCTCGGAACATTCCCCGCGCGCTTTTCTCAAAAACCAAATTTTTTCAAAAAAAAACAATTTTTTGGGGGGTTGCCGGGTGAAATTTTGGTGGAAAGTTACAAATTCGGATTCAGCGACCCAAAAACCATAAGTTGAGTCGAAATCCATAACTAGTATTAATTTTGCCAGGTAAAATCCCTATTGCCTGGACGTAATAACTTAGTGCATGTAGCGCCGCAGTGCATGTTCAGATGCAGCACTCCTTCTCCCCGTTCATCCTACGTCATAATGTCATATATCCTTTTTGTTGCAAATTTTGTCTAGTTTCTGAATTTCGTTATGCTTTTCACCTAAAACAATAAGAAATTTAAGTTAAAAACAACTATTTGGGGGGGGGGGGGATTTGGGGTGGAAGTTAAAAATTCGGATTCAACAACCCAAAAAACTTATTTTTAAGTAAACCTTTTAGAGAAAGTTCGGAGGGGAGATGGGAGGGCAAATGTAAACGTGTGAGTGGTTAAGTGGAATTGCGCAACATAGTCCACGCAACACCGCGCGTATGTTCCGAGGCAGATCCCCCCTTCCCCTTCATCCTAAGTCATAATGTCATATATCTAATTTGTTGCAAATTTTGTCTACTTTCTGAATTTCTAGATACTTTTTCCCTAAAACAATTTTTTTAATAAAAACCTTTTTTGAGGGGCATTTTACCAAAATTTGGGAAGGGGGGGTTGCCGGGCGTAGCTCATAGGGGGCAGAGCCCCCTAGTATCTTAAAACATACAAAATTAGAAAAGATAAAATAGATAAATAATTTTCAATATTTAGCATAAAATATTTTCATTTAAAAAACGCAGATTATTAAGAGCTGTTAATAACAAAATACAATGATCTTTAAGATTTTGTCAAGTTGTGAAAGAACATTTTCTTGATTGGGGGAGATTATTCTTAAAGAATTTTAAAAACTAACTTAAGATATGAAGTTGAATAATACAGATTGCAAAAATTGAGTGCTAGTTACAGTATTTCAATAATGCCAACCAATCTTTTTTGTTACTTGCTGAATCTAACGGTAAAATTTTTTAACTTGGACACTTGGAGTATCATCAGAAAACAAAATAACCAGAAGTATTTGTATATTTAAAACAAATAATAATAACTACAGAACATTATATTTTCATGAAAAGGCATCAAATATTTATGGATTATTATATTATTAATCAAAAAATTCTTCATGCGATTTTCAAGGTATCAATGTTTCACTATGTAGAACAGTTTACTCTTTGAATATACAACATAGCGTTACTAATAGATAATGTTTAAATTAGAAATTTATTTCAATTTTCTACTTAATTGACTACTATTTACTTTTAATATTTTCAAGTGAAGTTATATTTCTTATAGATACAATATCCAACAATGTTTATTTTATCAACAGATATGTAGTTGTATGCAATAGCAAATTATATATAAATCTGGGTTTTTTACAAAACAGTTTTTTGCCACCCCTGATTTTAGGACCCTTCACAGAATTCCATTTCCTAAAATGAATCCTTCACAGAATTATATTTCACAAAAAGAACCATTCACAGAATTGTATTTTTTACACAAGGACAACATCATAAAATTTGCTTTATTTTCTATTCTATTAAAACGGCCCTTTCACATGTATTTAAATTTTTAACTGTGTATGTTGAACAAGACATTCATACTTTTTGTGGAAGATTCATATATAGAAATGTAAATGAGTCTGTAGGTAGAAAATGCACCCCCTCCCCCCCCCCCCCAAAAAAAGGATCATTTTTTTATTATGCTACTTTTATTTTCACAAGTATTAGGGGACAAAAAATCGCAAAATTTCACAAAAACACCCTGTCAAAAATGTTAATAGAACAGTTAAATTTATTTTAGTAAAAGTAATGAATTTACTATAGAATATACATTTAGAAATTTACTATACATGCACATAAATATTTACTGCATACTTTCATTGCAGGGTTCAGCTGTACTCATATCTAATTCAAGCCAATTTGCAAATTCCTTAGCTGCGGACCTTCCGCAATGCCTACCTTGTAAGATAATGGAATTTGAAACTATTCCAAATTCTGAACAAAAGCTGTCGCCTTTCCTTTCATCAAAAATTAATTTGAATTCAGAATCAATCTATAAAAAAATTAATATACAATAAGAGATGGAATTATAATATTAAATACAATTATATTAATAGCTATGACAATAAAAAGATAAAGCAAAAATTTTAAGCTTTTCATTATGATTGTCACACTACATGTAAGGATAAACCAAATCTCCTGAATTTCAAAGCATTTTCAAAATGTTAGGAACTTAAAAAGCATCCTACCTTTATGAATTGCTAACTTGTGCAAAACTGATGTTAACCTTGAGAGATCTAGGTAAACTGTAACTTGTATGCAGGGGTGATTCTGAGTAAAAATAAATCTTTTGAAATTCACAGCAAATTATCTCAATGGTTACAATAGAGGGCGGGGGATCCTACTCTGGGGCTAATTATGCGATCCATTGACGAAAATCGCATGTTATATGCAATTCTTTGACAAAATTTGCATTTTACATGCGATTTTTTGATAAAATTCGTATTTTCTCCGGCAATCTTTTGCTTAAATTCGATTTTTTTTGCAATCCTTTGACTAAATTCAGGCTTTTTTTTGTCACACTTTGATGAAATTCAGGCTTTCTTCCATCATCCATTGATGAAATTCAAGCTTTTTTCCATCATCATTTGATGAACTTCAGGCTTTTATCCATCATCCTCTGATGAAATTCAGGTATTTTATACAGTCCTTTGACAAAATTAGTGTTTTTTTGTAATCCTTTGATGATATTAGCATTTTTGTGTGATCCTTTTACAAAATTTGAGTTCTTTTTCAGCGATCTCTTGATGAAAAGCACGTTTTTTCCACGCGATACTTTGACGAAATTCACGTTTTCCCCTGTGATCCTTTGACGGAATTTTCATTTTTCACTGCAATGCTTTGACAAAATTCGCACTTTCCCCATGATGTATTGATAAAATGGATTTTTTTGGTTCCCATTTGTCAAAATTTAGGATTTTTTTATGTCTGAATTTTCAGACGGATGGCCGATATTTTAAAACTTTCATAACCGAAGATTTAAATTTTCGAAAAATTTAGAACAGAATCACCCGTGATTGTATGTTTTTATTTTTATTTATTTATTTTATTTTGCTAATTTATAGGGATGCACCGAATAGTGATTTTGGCCGAATGTCGAATATTCGGCCTACAGGCGAACCGAATTACCGAATATTCGGCTGGACAAATAATTTTTTATTTCAAAGGCATTAAAATATTAATTTAAAAAAATACATAATACTTAATACAGAAAATAACATTTGGATAAACAGGAGCTTTTTATAAGTAAACTTTATACTGAAACAAAAATCTACTTTGAGTTACTTAAGAATAGGATAGTTATAAACTTTTTTAATTAATAAAATTTTAAATTTCATGACTTCATCTGTGAATTAAAGCAAATGAATATTTTCTTAAATTCTGAAACAAACATTTTAAAATCAAAGAGAAATTGTGAAAAAAATTGGAAGAAAAACTTCACAGGGTCATATATACTCTTTATTTGTCCGGAAGCGACTAAAGTAAAAATAAATAATACAATCTATACAAATGATGGCAACTCAGCAAGGAAAATTTTAAATGGCATCCTAGATTAGTCTCTGAAATTTGCGATCCTAAAATCTTTCAACAAACTTTTAATAAAGATAATGTGGTCAAGAAAATCTTTTTTTTTTAAACATTAATTTACTAATTTTCTTAACTTTAATTTTACAAACAGCAAATAATGTAAAATTATTATTTTTTTTATTTAAATATAATTCTATTTATTTAATTGTTCTGGATATCATTATAAGTCGACAGTTAAAATTAGAAGTTGTGCAAGGTTTTTTTCAGTATTCGGTGCGCCAATATTCGGTGAGATGTCCGAATACCGAATATTCGGTGCATCCCTATCACTACTAATTTACTTACTGTACAATAAAGTGTCGTGTAATGTTTGCATCTTATAATACAGGGTATATACAATGATCCGTTTATATGTTTAAGTTAATAAGATAACAGATACTGTATGAACATTACTGAAATTGCATTTTTTAGCAATGTCTACATGGGGTGTCCATTACTGGAAATTGACTAATTAAGTGTTCCAGTAATGGACCTAAAAAATAAATGATAATAAACCTAAAAAATAAATGAAATTTTGTAAATGGCCATTAGTATATTCATAAAATTTAAAGTTTTCTATTACTATAAGTTATCTATTACAATAAATCAACCATCTTGTGCGAGTTTTAATGCATAAGCTAAAACCTTTTACAATGTTCAAATGCACAAATACGTACAATACCATGACACAAAAAACCACATACGGCCGTTTCAAAGAGTATTCTTGAATCCCCTTTCTCAGTGTGATAAAAAAAAATATTAAAAGATTAAAATGAGGTCAAAGAATCCCTCGGTTATAGACCCTGGCTATTTTTGTGATTCACCCCCGCGCCCCTCGCACTGAAGAAGGAGATCCAAGAATCCTTGGAACGGCCGTATGTAGTTTTTTGTGTCATGGTACTGTATGTGTTTCAGCGTTCGAAATCCTTGGTGGTCCGCTGGTCCGAGATCACTAAAAATTCAATCGGACCACTAATTTAAAAAATTTAGTGGTCCGAAGGACCAGTAACTAACAGTAACTTTTCCCCCTCTTTGACAGGTAAACGTAAATTTTCCCATCCCTGAGAAAACTGCAACCAAACATTACAATAAGCATAAAATTTGCATAAATACTTAGTCAGTTAAAATAAATAGACGGAAATAAAAAACATAATAATTTCAGTTTTTGTTTATGTACTATTTATTTAATTTTTAGCAAATTATAATTTTACATTTTATTATGCCGAAAATTTTGGGTAACTGAAAGGAAGTTTGGTTTATATTCTCGGCGGAGGAGAGGGGTGGGGGGTGTCACTCAAAGGGTTAAGGTACTTATATAATTTTATGTAGCAGTCCAGTAACGATGTCTGCAGACCAGTAAACTCTGATGTTTACTGGTCCTTGGGATCAGTGATTTTTTTAAATCAATTCTACCGCTGAAAATAGTCAGGGTTGCAAAATCGCTAAAAAAAATGTCGGTCATAACAAAAAAGATGACAGACGATCAAGGGAGAATATGCAAGGGATATTCAAAAACTCATTCAATTTCATTATAAAAATTAATATAAGGTTAACAGATAATATTAAAAATTCAAAACAATATTCTTGTATTTAATAACATTTGTTATAATACTTGTCCCCAAGCAGCATTAGCGATAAATACAAAATATTATTTTGTCTTCAAAAACATCGGTAAATTAGAAAAATTTTGGTTAAAAAAAAAAAATAAAATAAAAAAATAAAGATCTATTCAATCTATCTTTTAACATGCTTTTACAAACAAAATACCAAAGTTCTCCAAATGTTATTTTATGAAAAAAAGAGAGAGCGAGAGAGATGGGGGAGGGGGAAGAGAAATTTGTAAAAAGCAAATAGTATAAAATTTTGTAATGATAATGATTCTGAGATTCATATAAATATTAAAATTGATCTAAGTCCAATCAAAAACAATGATATTTTCAAAACAAAATACCAACATTTTTCAAACGTTATTTCTAAAAAAAGAGAGGGGAAAGGGAATTTGTAAAAAGCAAATAGTAAAAAAATCAGGGTTGTCTCGGTTTTAACCATGGTGATTTTAACCAGCGGTTTAAACCGGTTTTAACCGTCCTGGTCAAAATCAATTTTGACCATTTTGACCACTGAAATTGACTATTCAATTTATTTACTACTAATCAAATATATTTTACTAGCATATGTTAAAAACAAAGTTAACATTTGTTAAAAATGTCATAATATAAGTAACATAACACCAGCAAATACCAAATTTAAAAAAGCCATAACATAAATTACAACACCAAGATACAACACAAATGTTTTAATTATTTTTTATACACAAGCTCTTTTATCGAGACTGTATCATTTTAGAATAAGTTTCAAGATCTTTTTCTTTTAGCAATCTTAACCATTCGTCGCATGCATCAGATATAGTAGCATCTTCTTTTTTAAGTTTATCTAAAGCAAGGGAAATAGGCTTAAGTTGATTTTATAAATGTTTTACTTCTTTGTATACGTTGTTAATGATTTTAACAATGTTATCAATATTATCTTCATGCTCATCTGCAATTTTTCATTTCAATAACATGCTTCATTATTGAATTAACTTTGTTTGTGTTTGTAATATCTTGTCCTACAAGATTCAAGTAATGTGCAGCACCAGACTTAGATAAAATGCAAAACTGTCTGCGAACTCAAATAATTTCTTAAAAATTTTCTGCAAAAAAACACCACGCCCCTCCTGAGTCCTACATCACTGCTAACAGCAAAAATGAAAAAGTCCTCTTTCCAATCCCTCGCATTACATTACATGCACTCAACTGGGGGGTTCTGAATTGGGTTCTTTATTGAAAAGAGGATAATATTTACTAAGATATTAAAACTGAATTGCCCTTTCGAATGTAAAAAAAATTGCCGCAAATCGCAGAGAAACGCTAAACAAGCGCATAAACAATCGCAAAACTTTCCAACCAAATAAACTTTATTTAAAAGAGATCAACATTTAACATTTACTTTTTAACACAAAATTTATTTTTAATCTGTTAAATTAATGTGCAAAGCCTAAAATAATCTACAGCACCTGCTTCAGTGCTACACTGTTTCTGCTACCGGCCCTAGCAGGAGAAAAAAAAAGCATCGTACCTGCCGTTCCGGCATAAGCGCCATACTTACAATATTTTTAAGTTTTATAAATATATATGCCGCGGCACTTCTTCTAAAAAATACTGTACCATGGTACATGGCAAATAATTTCTAGATAACTTTTTTTTCCTCCAGTTGAAAAATAGTCTGCAGACCTTCTCAAGAGTCTGCGACGGGCCTCGCACTGATTCTCCCCCGGGGTCTTGATAATTTTTTTTAATGAAGAAATTTGTAAAAGAAACCATCAGAACTGTCTGCAAACTTTGAAAATTTTCTGCGAACAGCGTTCTCGTGTTCGTCTATATTATCTGACTCTGTGCAGCACATCCATAAGAAATAAACAGTTCGTCTCTATATGCATTTTGAAAATCCTCTCATGCGTTTCATCTTGTTTTCATTGTCACTTACAAAACTTCTTACTTTACAAGCAAACTAAACTTGTTTTCTACCCAGGGTTGGAAAAAAACCGGGTTTTTTTGTAAAAAACCAAAAAAACCGGTTTATTTGGTTTAAACCAGGTTTTTTTGGTTTAAACCGGGTTTTTTTAAATATAATTTCCTATTGTATACAGATGCATATCTGTTGATAAAATAAACATTTTTGGCTATTATGTAAGTAATATAACTTCAGAAAATATTTAAATTAAATAATTACAATCAATTATATAGAAAATTGAAATCATTTCTAATTTAAACATTATTAGTAACACCTATGTCTTATGTTCAAAGTAAACTGCTCTACGCAGTGAAACATTGATACCTTGCAAATCGTATGAAGAATCCTTTGATTAATAATATAATAATCAATCAATAAACATTTGATGCAATTTCATGAATATAATATATTATTCTGTGGTTGTTATTATTATTATTTTTTTTAAATATCCAAATACTTCTGGTTATTTTGTTTTCTGAGTGATAACTCCCAGTGTCCAAGTCAACATTTTTGGCCATTAGATTCAGCAACTAACAGAAAAGATTGATTGGTATTACTGAAATGCTATAAATAGCATTCAATTTTTGCAAGCTGTGTTGTTCAATTTGATATCTTAAGCTACTCTTTTAAATTCTTTAAGGATAATCTTCCCCAATCCCAATCCAGAAAATTTTCTTTTACAAGGCTGTTCTCAAATCCAAAAAGGCAACTTCCTGACATAAGTTTTAATTTATTTTTGTGCGAAAATGATCGAAACTAGCTGGTGTTGTTGTTCAGAAACTATGTAATTGAGCTGTTTTTTCCATTTTTTTACTAACTCAATAGATCTTTCAAAAAATAGTCAAAGTGGGCGTTTTGAACTGAATTTCCTCGCAAAGGGAGAAAAAGCTCTCAAGAGCAGGCGAAAAACGGGTTTGTCACGTGATCGAATTTGCTGATAACTCAATAGGTAATCGATTGATCAAAAGATGGAAAAAACAGTTCAATTCCAAATCGCTTCTGTGGCCAGGCTTTCCAATTTTATACCTTTCCGTTAAAAAATGAATTTGTAAATATGTCAAAACGTTTTGCGCTTGTTGAGCAGAGCAGTTAAGAACAGCCTTAACCAAAATCTTAAAGATCATTGTATTTTGTTATTAACTGCTGTAAATAATCTGCATTTTTTAAATGAAAATATTTTATGCTAAATATTGAATAATATTTATCTATTTTATCTTTTCTAATTTCACATGTTTTAAGGAAAATCTTTAGAGTACCAGATATGTTCATCAGCACATGCTAATTTTCCTTCTACATGCATAGAAACATGACCTAGGCTCATTATGTCTCATGTTGACTGCTGAGATGAAGTGTTAAAAGTAGAAATTACTTCTATCTATAATTTAAAACAATTAAATTACAAACAAGAGAAAATATTATATTAGACTTTTTCTAAAAAAACCAAATGGTTTTTTTGACAAAAAAACCAATTGGTTTAAACCGTGGTTTAAACCATGGTTAAAACCACTTGGTTTAAACCGTGCCAACCCTGTTTCTACCTCTTCTTTAGCATCAGCTGCTAGTTTTAAACAATACTGGGCAGATTTCTTAGATGCTCCTGTATCAACAGCTGAAAGGAAGAACGATTTTTTTTCCCTGTTGATACACTATTAACAATGATAGGGCAATTATGGATCTAGCTTTCTTATTGTATTGCATAAGCATATTTTACTAATGAGCCTCCTTAACTTATCAGTGTATTATTTTTTTAACTGCCTGTTACTTTTATTACTTATTAAGTTACTTTTAATTGCAAAGAAAAAATAATTATTAAAATTAAGACCATTTTTAACAGTTTTGACCATTTCTGACCACTTTTGACCAATTTTGGACGGTTAAAACCACTTTTATCCAGTGTCCTGGTCAAAATCAATTTTGACCGGTTAAAATTACAACCCTGAAAAAAATAAAAAAAAATTGTGCATGCATGTGGCAGTAAGTAAAAAATACTGCATGTATGAGCACTGCATGCCCATAAAGCAAAAATTCAAAACAATATTCTTGTATTTAATAACATTTGTTAATGCTTGTCCCCAAGCAGCATTAGCGATAAATACAAAATATTATTTTGTCTTCAAAAACATTGGTAAATTAGAAAAATTTCGGTTAAAAAAAAAAAAAAAATCTATTCAATATGTCTTTTAACATTCCGATGAAGCAAGTAACTTTTTTCCCTCTCTGACAGGTAAACTTAAATTTTCCCATCCCTGACAAAAACCGCAACCAAACATTACAATAAGCATAAAAACTTAGCCAGTTAAAATAAATAAACGGAAATAAAATACATAATTAATAATTTCAGTTTTTGTTAATGTACTACTTATTTAAATTTTAGCAAATTATAATTTTACAATTTATTATGCCGAAAATTTTGGGTAACTGAAAGGAAGTTTGGTTTATATTCTCGGAGGAGGAGAGGGGGGGGGGGGGTCACTCAAAGTGTTAAAGGTACTTAATATAATTTTATGTAGAGGGCCAGTGATGATGTCTGCGGACCAGTAAACTCTGATGTTTACTGGTCCTTGGGACCAGTGACTTTTTTTAATCATTTCTACCGCTGTGTTTGTGCATTTGGAGATTTTAAAAGGTTTTAGCTTATCTATTTTCTATTACTACTCCATTAAAAATATTCAAATATTTCAAAAAAATTGAAGAATATATAAATTTATTAAATGAAGCCGGCTCATAGAATCTTCATTAAGATTTTCACTGAAAAACTGCATAAACTTTGAAACATTATTTTCTGTTTAATGATTGATTTGATTAAGGGTGTCAATAATAATCCAGATTATAAAACATGCAAGAGGGAGTTTTGAAAAAACAAAATAATGCTAAAAGTTTATTGGTTATTTTTTTTATAAACCAAAAACATTAAAGCGTGTCTACTACTGGCACATCTACCCTACATATTATTCAATCAGGAAGAAATTAAATACATGACAAATGCTAAAGTCAAATGTTATATGGTATTAAAATATCTTACAGAAACAACATGCATACATTTATACACTTAATAATTTCCAGTACGTATGAAAACATGTGCAACAGTACAGAATCAAATCAATTTCGAAGCTTTTTATCAGCAATTTTTTTTTTTGGTGCCTAGGGATGCACCGAATATTCGGCCTACATGTGAAGTGAATACCGAATATTTGGCTCATCGAATACTTTTATATTTCAAAGTTTATAGCCATTAAAATGTTAAATTTTAAAACAATTTTAGATAATATTTAAAACAGAAACTTTTATTTTAATAAAGAGCTTTTTTCAAGTAAACTTGGTACTTTTCGGTTAGCTGGCCGGCAGTATTATGTATACATAAATATGTATACATACATATTTATATACATATATACTATGTGTGTGTATATATAAAACATATGCATAGATATATAATGTATATATACATGTATGTATGTATATATATATATATATATATATAACACTGGCGCCCAGCTAACCGAAAAGTACCGTAAACTTTATGCTGAAAAAAATCTGTTTTGAGTTATTCAAGAAGAGGATAGTTATAAACCTTTTTTAATTAGTAAAATTTTAAATTTCACGGCTTCTTCTGAGAATTAAAACAGATGAATAAAATTTTCTTAAATTCTAAAAGAAACATTTTAAAATCAAAGAGAAATTGTGAAAATATTGTGCAGGATCATATATTATTTGTTGGTCAGGAAGAGACTAAAGTAAAAGTAAATAAATAATACAATGTATTCAAATTTTATATGGTGGCAACTTAACAAGAATAACTGTTCTACTCCCTTTGATTAAGCAAGGAAGTTTTTTAATGCATTCTACATCAGTGTCTGGAGTGGGAAATCCTTTTCAGAGATTGTAAACGTTGTTCTGAAAATCTTAGAAAGAAACAGATTATTTACGGGAAAATATTCAGAAACTTGCATCTGTACATAATTAATTCCTATGAAAATCCTTGTGATTGGTTAATTTTCTTAAATAATACTTAACAAACAGCAAATAAATAATGTAAAATCATTCTCTTTTATTTAAATATGATTCTGTTTCTAATTATTCTGAATATCTTTTTAAGTTGACTCTTAAACTTAGAAGTTGTATACGGTTTTTAATAAAATGTTTAAAAAGTTTTTTTAGCCGAATACTTCGATATTCGGCATACCGAATAGCTTGATAATCGGCCAAACCGAATATTCGGTAACATGGCCGAATACCGAATAGATACCGAATATTCGGTGCATCTCTATTTATAACATTAATATTTATTTTAATTCATTAATAAGGAAGATTAAGAACTAGAATAATTCATTATTTGGCTGAGATAAATACAAAAGAATACAGAATATTTGTGAGATTAAACTCTATGGGTACGGTTATTTTCGGAGAATAACTAAATATGAGAAAAAAATTCTCTTATTTTCATTCTATTAAACGTATTTATATAAAAATCGTAATGCACATTATTTTAAACTTCATAATATGCTATCAATATAAAAACAGAATACTGAATTTCAAATCATAAAGGGAAAATCTTGTTTGTTTCATTTACTGCTTTTAACAAATGTTGCAACTAACTTTAAGAGGGAAGGGGGCGGGGAATCTAAATAAAAATTGGATTTCATAAACGAAGTGAAAATTTAAGCGCCAAATAAACATTAAGTTGATTACGTGGGTTTCATAGTCTAACGATTGAAATTATCATTTTTATATGAAAAATAAAGCATTATATATCAAAATTAGTAGTCAAAATAACAGAAAGAACAAATGAAGACAAAAACATTAATGTTACAATCATCAAAATGCCGAATGTGAAACATCGTGTATAGCTAACCCTAATCTTAAGACAACTTACAGAAATTGTGAAAACAATAAAAATATGGGAAAAAATTTCGACAACAACAAAATGAATGAACTTACTTTCAAAATTGTCGACGAATTCTTCCAAATTCCACTGCCGAAGTCTTTCGTTAACGTGATCGTCCATTTGCAACCTTGAGTAGAGCAGCAACAACAACAACAAAAAAACCTCTACGCTTCCGCTTCTGCGATCTCACCTTACGACGGTTTTTAAATGTTCTTCCGCGGACACAATAAAAATGTAGTTCGCCACGTTTCATGTAATAAAATATTACTGACAGGAGCGCTTCATTCGAAATCATAAGAAATAGTGATTAATGTTAATAAATTGAACTACCTTGGTGAAATTTACCCCATTTAACGAATAAAAAGTAATTTTGTTTGAAACTGAGTATGGCTGGTATTTCAAAATTGAAAGCATTGGGTTTTCATATTTGAAACAAAAAGTTTCAAAATAAAATGAAAACATCGATTTACTCAGATTTGAAAGCGTCATTTTTCTCAGTGAACAGTTCAACTTTTGGAACATTTTTCTAAATAATCGACAATATTTAAAAAAAAAAATTACTAGTAACGAATTAAACTTTTGAATAAAATGTCTTTTAATTGTGTAATAATGATTATTTTTTAATTTTTTATATTAAAAATATATTTTGTATGCCTCTTCAGAGGACGAATAGGATCCGCAATTGTCAAAAGAGGTGCATATATACTGTTCTTACAGAAAAAAAAGCGAAAAATCTCAAGAAAAAAATACAAGGCCATTGACATTTAAAAACATTAAACAAATCAACTTAATCTGTAACTTTTAATGAAACATTGGCCGTCTATCCCAAAGATATTTATATGTATATTCATATTGGCTTAGAAATTGAAGCTGAAAAAGCGACTAATTTGAATTTTTGAAAGCATCTTTCTAGCAACCCTACAGATAAGTCATTGAAAATCTCCATTTTGACACGTTCCTTTTATTTCTTTAATTTTATAAAAATTATGCAAAGAAAACAAACTTTCTTTAAAAAAAAAAAAGAAAAGAAAAGAAAAAGAACTTTGCATGGAAATGTCTAAATTATGTTAATATGAAAAATATTCTTATAAATTTAACCAGAATTTTGCTTACTGAACGCTGCTCTATAATCCCTAATAAATATTAGC